>JBAMBF010000119.1:0-600000 GCA_037043605.1 Drosophila multiciliata | reverse complement strand
GAGTCCTTGTTGCTGTCAAATGAAGCGAATCGACACGCATTGAGGAACTGTTGAATTCTGAGGGAGTAACTGGCTGATTAGTTGAAGTAGTTGGGAAAACACTTGATTAAAATTAGACTCAGCTAAAAAAAATATTGCTTTTAATTTAGAAATTCAATATTCTTGTATTGCCAAATGTTTCGCACCTTATTCAGAAAGTAGATTTTTATGTGGTAGCATTTGATTTTGGTTTTTTTATTTACAGATTTCTACCTATAATAAACTCTTCTTATTTAGGGAAAGCTTTGCTAATTTAATTTATATATTTATTTTATTTATTTAAAAATTTACCGATTTTCATTTTAGAGCGCTTTATAATATTATTCTGAGTGCAGCAAAACAATTCATCCAAGTTCAGCGATCGGTTCTTCAAAAATCTCGGACAGTTTCAGCTTGACTGAATGTGTTTTTTTGCTGCCAGCTAAAGTTGTGCTTAACACCTAACTACACACACACACACTCAATGAAAAGACACCCACCCACCCACTTAGGCACCCCTCCAGCTCCCCTTACCCCATCTCTCATACCTCATTTAAAATGCAATCGGGCATCTTTTGTGCTCTTCGCAGTTGAGTGGCCACACAAAAGCGTTAAAAACCAAAAAATGTCATATAGAAAAAGTTCTTCACTCCCTGCTCCCCCTCTGCCACGCCTTCTCGTCTCACTTTTTATGCCCTGTGCACAATGAGTGACAACGAAAACAACAGCGGGTGGTGTAGAACCACTCAGCCGGAGCCGTAGCCGGAGCCCATGTCGAGTCCTTTGGCTGCTGCCTGCGGCTTTAATTTGGTATGGCGCGTGAAGTTTGCCACAACTTTCAACAATTTAGACACCCTTTCCCCTCCTGCTCTCGCTCTCTCTCCGCCTCTCCATCTCTCCACTTTTTTCTCTCACATTTTAAATTGAATTGCCAGCGGCATTGTTTTGCTGCCACACAATCATATTCCATTAAAATGAAAGAGCCTGTCGCACTGCTCATATCACAGTCTCCGACTTGGTCTCGGCCAGAGTTCGCCTCTGGCTCTGATTTGGCTTTGATGACAGAACTATGATAATGTTTGGTGTGCTGCGGTTGAGTTGATGTCTTTTGATGCCTTTGATTGTGCAGCACAAGGGACAAGGGACAAGTGTCTGAATTGGCAGGCAGACAGACAACTCGTTGACTTTACGCCTGAGTGCCTCAGAATGAGATTTATTCAATCCCAACACTTGTCAGCTGGCAATTAGCAAACGGATCGCATCCCTTAATAGGGATTTACTTTAGATATAAAGTTGTTGCATTAGCTTTCAGCTGAACGATCTAAGATTGGAATAAGAGCCTGAAGTGATTTCGAGCTGGAATCTCGTAATATATATTTGTGTTTGTATGAAAACTGAACCGAAACTTTTGCGATTAAAATATTGAAACAGTATCGAAATTCAACAGTTTGATTAAGAAACAATAATTTTATTATTGAAGTGAATATATATTTTTTTTACTGTGATCTCAGAGCACTAATTTTACCAGCAATCAGCATGCTTGTTGCCGGATTACCTTCAAGAATGTTTTCTGGGGTCTCTTCGATTTCAAGGCAGACTATATAGAAAATCGTCAAAGATTATCATTATTCCCTAACAGTTTTTATTCATAACAATTTACAAATTGTTGCAGTAACCGATTTTAATCAATTAGCAAAACTGAAAATTAAAATAGATTTGACAGATTTTGAAATCATATTTGAACTAAGTGCAAAATTTTCAGCTTTTAACTGCACTTTAATTATTTTTCAAAAAGAAATTAAACTTAAAACAAAATATCAGTTAACCTTTTAAAAAAAATTAATATTTATTTGATATCCATTCGAAATGTATTCAAACTGTGTTCTTTTTTTTCTAGGCTACAGCTCGAACGCGCTGAGCATCAAACATGATCCGCACACACAACTACGGCAACCTGGTGAGTAATTTGTTAAAGTGTATTTACAGCTAGGTAAAAATACCCAAAACAACTTGAGTAGCATTCGATGTTTGATGTTGTTGCATCCATTAGAGGCATATTAAGAGAAGGTGCTTCAGCTCACGTGTGCCGCATTGTTTAGCCCAAATACAAACATAAATAGAGTTTGCCAGTTTGCCCATTCGCTGTTTGTTTGCTGTTTACCAACACTAATAAAGTTTGCGTCATTGTAATGTGGGCACGTTGCAAGAGTGGCACTCGAGTTTCGGGAGTGGGGATTCGAAACGAATACCACCACTCATCCCTCAAATGCAGTCGTCCAACACTCAAGAATCGGAGTGTGCTTTAAAAAACCCCGCGCTGAAAAATACTGTCGCAAATCAAAACCTTAAATACGCCACTTGAAAATGTAATGGAAACAAAAGTGCACATTTGTATTCACATTTGTATTCACATTTGAATTCACATTCGTATTCACATTCGCATTCGTATTCGTCGCATTCGAATTGAAGCGTAATGGAAACAATTGAAATACCATAAAGGATTCTCAATTAGAGCCTTGCCCAGACGCGAGCCGAGAACTTGGCTTGCTTTCTGAATTTTTTTTTTACTTATTTATTTTTTGTGTTTTTTTGTTGCTGTCAAATTTGACGGCCGTGGATGAATAAGACGCGTGCCAGCCAAGAGCCAAGAGCCAAGAGCAAAGAGCGGTTGCCGTCGCTCCTGTTTACTCGGGGCATTAAATTGAGAACAATAGCCAAAGCCATGGCTAGCCAAGAGAAAACAATGCGCACTGATGCGGCAGCTACAAAAATATAAATATATATTTATATATATATAAATATATAAATATATATGTGTATGCACTCTCAAAAAAAATATATTTAGGGTTCATCGGAAATATATTTCTTAAAAGCAAAAAAAGAATATAAACTGTTTCCTAGTCGTGTCAACAAATTGCGCATATGAAAACTATATAATCACTTTTGCGTACAATTTTCATAGGAAGAATTCAGATTTTATGATAGGAAAAACCTAACTGACAAATTTGGTTTGCATAACTTGTCGAACAAGAAGTTTCAGCTGCAAATACTCATCTTGCAACCGATTGCATCTATATCTACATAACATAGTTATACGATCCAATTCACTCTGCAAGCGGTAATTAATTTAATGTTTTTAAGACTGAAACTATGAGTTATGTAACTAATTTAAATTTAAATGATTTAAATACTCAAAAGTGGAACAGATTAGTTATCTGTAATAAAATTTCTATCATTTTAAAAATTGCTCTTGTGAAATTGGATAAGTCTTCTTCAATGCGTTACAAGTAAAAGTAATATCATAGATAATAGTTAATATAAAATGTTTGAAAATATTAGTAGTCATAAAATCCCCAAATCAGAACTAGGAAATATTTAGATATTTTCTATTCAGTTAAATAAAATTACTATTTTTTAAAAGACAAAAAGTTCAGGTGAAGCAGTCTTAATCTAAGATGATATATCCCGTTCTACGAAATAAACTTTTATATATATGATATGTATATATATATATAGATATAGGTTTTTCATCTGAGCGACTTTCGTTAACCTTTAGCTCTGTTGGTGCAGCGTCTAAGAGCTGCTCTAAGTCCTTGCCGCTTGCAGGAAACGCGCGCCGGATAATAAGTGAAATGGATATTCGGCTAAAAATGCTATGTGTGCTGCGAGTAGGTGTGTATGAGTGGGTGTGAGTGTGTGCTCGACAATCGCGCGCAAATGAACCACATTTGCTTCATATATATGCATGTGCGAGTGCAGTTTTGGTAATGCATTTCATTTCAACAGCGGAAACGCAACTTGCTCACGTATTTTTCTATTCCTGCTGCCCCTTCAAGATATATACTTATATATATATATATATATATATGTATGTGTGTGTGTGTGTGTATATAATGTATTCCGTTTTGGCAGGTCCTTCATTAACATTTGCATACCAAAAAAAACTAATGTCTTTGCTACCCAAACATACACTATTTCTATCTCACTCTCTCTCTCTTTCTCTTTCTCTGTCTCTTTCTAGATCCATATCAAATGTTCGGAGCAACCAGCAGCAGACTGGCCAGCTCAGGTGAGTGTGTAAAAATCACAAAAGCATAAAGATACAGGTGCTTAGATTAAGCATGATTATAGAAACCCCCGACGCCAGCCCAGCGCAGCCCAGCCCAGCCCAGGCCAGCTCGCAATTCTCGTATCTACTGAATTTCATTATCATATCCATTTCTGGCCGAGATTCGGCTGGAAGTTAGTCACCCGTCCTGGCTCTGACTGCGCCCTAACAAATTAACCCATTGCATGCGAATGCAGAGAGCCAAAAACAAAAGAAAAAAGGAATAGTAAAAAAAGTTGAACACCCTTTGAAACGGGCTTTCCTAATTTATGCGAAAGGTGTTTTTTCGAAAAATTTATTACCTCTATTCTCGCGCGCCAAGCGCCTGCCAAAAGTGGGCGTGGCCAGGCAATTATTTTCTCCGACTTTAAATAAGAGTTGAGCACGCGCCCAAAAAAAAAAAAAAGAAGAAGAAATATAGAAACTGACTTTACAATATTATATCAAATATAAAAAGCAGTGCAAACGTTTTAGAAAAAGGGTTAAAAGTGGGTGTGAATTTATCGCTTATGATTAATTGTTCTCATAGAACTCATAAATGTTCCCAGCTACAAAATTGAAGATTGATATTTCTAAATGAGAAATGAGTTTTTTACTATCACATGGGAACTGGGACTGCTCTTTTGACTTGTCTAGATGTAGACATATATATTTTGATGTAGTCTATAATATTAACAGAATTGTATTTCTTAATAAGTTAAGTTTATCAAATTTAGTGAAAGTGCGACTAAATCGGCTGTTAAATAGAGATTTTCTACTATTGTAGTTTGTTCCATATTCGATTTATATGCATTTCTTATCAGATACTCTAAAGTTGTATTGCAATCACAAATTGATTTGCATCGCTTGATTTGCAGCTCTCAATAAAATAAATATTACAAATTTAAAATCTTTTCTAGCCTCGTCGTACTTTCGTACTTTAATGCTGATCAAGATATATGCATATTTTATAGCTTAGTTATAACCAATTTCCCATTTCAGATGGCTTCAGGTAACAAAAAGCAATAATTTCTCGTGTTTAAATTTAAATTTTCCACTCACTAAAAATGTGGCCTCAACGAAAGTTTGTCGAATAAAATCAATAACTTTTATTGATCCTGCGGCAGGATGAGCTTTGCCGCCATTGTTGACCAATGCTGGCTACCCCCGTTTACTTTCCCGCCCCCCATTTAAACCATACCTAGACTCCCCTCCGGCAGCGCCTCCCATTGGGAAACGGCGCCCAAACATGGCGTTTGAACGGAATTAGCATAAAAACCCAGACGCCCAACATTTTCCGGCGCGACATTTACACGAACCGAGCGCCATTCCTCCCCGTTTCCCCAACCACATCCCATCTACCTCCATCTCCCTCTCTCTCACTCTCTGTCTCTCTCTCTCTCTCTCTTGCTCTCTGTCTCTATTTTAGTATTTTGTGTAACTGTCTCTTTCTGTGCTGTTTTTAGTTTAGACCAAGTTGGTCGCTTGACTTCAACTTCAAGTTAATCGCAAAAGCTCACTGGGAAACACACACACTCACACGCATACACATACACACACACACACACACATAGAGAGGGAGCTGCGCTTTCGCTTTTTGGGTGGCAAAAATGCTGTTTTTGATTAATTATGGCTTCCTTTGGACACGGAACCGCTTTGTTAGCCAAGTCCGGTCTGCAGCTGCACTCTTGCCTCCTGCCACCTAGCCACCTTGCCTCATTTGCATGCAGTTGCAACTTGGCACATGCAACCCCAACCCCCAAAAAACAGAACAAAACTTAAAACTGGCTAGGCGTTTTTTAGTCGTGACATAATTGCCAGCAACCACAAAACTTGTTTGTAATTAAATACAATATAAAAAAATAAAAAAGTTTCTCCTTTCAAGTGCAGCCTCAGTCGGCATAACATCAAAGCAAAAAAGCTCTTTAGGCTAATTACTTGGCTTTTACCGCTTTTTATGGTATTTTAAATTAACATTTTTTAACGGTAAACTCAACGCCTTTTGTCGCCCAATTGGCCATGCAATATATGCAATAAATGCATGCCAAATGCAATCAGAGTTTACTCAATTAGAATATTCGAATTATTATAAAAATCAAATCAAAAACAAATAAAATATCAGCGAAATTTTCGTTATATAATTAAACATGGGAGATATCAAAAGGATATTCTGCAAAGATTTCGAAGATTAGATTTGAACTTATTTTATAGTTTTTTTTTTTGTCAAAATAAGTACTAATAAAAGATATTAATTTTAAATATGATAAAAAGTACTGTTATAAAGTAAAATACTCTCAAAATCTGCGCTTTATTAAAATGGAATACGCCATAAAAAAAAATAAAAAAAGATATTAGTTTTGTATATAAAAATTTTATTCACAACCTTTTTTCCGCTAATAAAAAATTATTTTAAAAAAGTAATAATTTACGATATAAATTTTATATATGACAAAAAAGAACTTTTATTAAGTAAAATACCTTAAAAATCTGTGCGTTATTGAAATGAAATAATTTATAGAAACTGTTTATAAAAAATAGAATTTTATATATAAGAATATAAGTCAAATGTAATCCAAATTCTGGATAGATTTTGGAATGTTATACAATACAAATAAGTTTGGCTAACAATAAAACTTAAGTTTCATGTCCATTAGTTGTGCGTATCCTTGTAAAAGGACACCTTCGCCTATTGTTTTGACTTAATAGCGTGTCAATTGTTGTGCCACGCCTTTGGATGTACACAAAACGCATTCGCACACTCGCACACACATACACACACCCACTGGATGAGTTATCATTCATTGCTGTCATCATCGTCCTGATGGCCGTGTTGGCACTTAACACATTCTCTTGACCATGATTTGCAATTAACGCAATATTCATGACATTCATTCTCACACATGAGCAAACAGCAACCACTGAAAGAAAACTCAACTTCAACTTCCCAGGACTGTCAGTCCGGGTATTTCAACCCTCACACAAAGTCAAATAGAGAGAAAGACAGAGGGAGATAAAGAAGGAGCAAGATAGCAAGACTTTGGGCCTGGGGCTGGGCCTAATTGCCAAATGATTAAGCGATTTATGATGTCTGCGTTGAATGCGTGCCGAATTCATCGCACAATGCGCAATAATAATTCCATAAATGTTTTAGCACAAAAGAAAAGAAGAATCAAAATATTCTCATTTATATATTGAATAATGACCGTGACGACATTTGGGGTTTTGATTTGTGCTGCTCAAAAGTCAAAGATCAACTGAAGATGCGCATTTTTGAAATGGTTCAGCGGAATCAGGAATTTTATTAATCGTTAATTGAGATTTGAAATATTTGACATGTGCATGTTTAAATTAAGCGCGATTTAATTATTTATTTTTGTTTATTCTTATGTTAATTTATGATATCTGCCTGATGACATTTGTGCTGCTCGAAGGTCAAAAATTTTGAAAATGGTTCTTGAATTGTTTTAATCGTTAATTGAGGCTTTCAAAAGTTAACAACAATTGAAATATGAAAAGCTCAGATTTGTTTATCCTTGTGTTCATTCAGGATAATTCTGATATCTGCCTTACATTTCAACAAAATGCAATTATATTTCCGTCTTGGCCTGTAACTGCACAAAAGTCTTCCCGTAAATTTATCGACTAAATATATATGTTTCCCAAGTACCCAGCACAGATGCCCCTCACGGTCAAGAGGTCATCGTCGTCGCTGTTGGCGTGTCGGAAATGCTTTATGGCACTTTTGCATGCCACAAAATGCTTAGTTTGGGGCCATAACCAGCCAAAGCAATCAGAGTTACATAATTCCAGGCCTGCCTTAAGGATATGCTCTTTTGACGGACATTTAGGCAGGCAAAACACTGACATTTAAATGCTTTTATATTTCTATTATATATCAGTTTGGCTATATATATATAAATATTTTCTATTTGCAGGCTCGGGACAGATACAATTATGGCAGTTCCTGCTCGAGCTGCTGTCGGACTCCAACAACGCCGCCTGCATCACCTGGGAGGGCACCAACGGCGAGTTTAAACTGACGGATCCCGACGAAGTGGCCCGTCGCTGGGGCGAACGCAAATCCAAACCAAATATGAATTACGACAAATTAAGTCGCGCCTTAAGGTTAGTTTTTTATTCTTTAGTATTTATTTTTGTTTTTTGTTTTTTTTTTTTTTTGACAGCTGACAGATTTGTATTTAATTGGGGTTGTTTTCTGCTGCGGGTTAATTGGTCAAGGGCAATGAGCACTAATCTCTCCTATATATATATATATATATATATATAAATGCTGGCATGTGTGCAATTTGTGCTAATCATTGTCGATTGATTCAATTCGATTTGTTTGCTGATTAGCCGCTTTGATGACAATTCGCTCACAAAATGCGCAGAAAACTGCCAGAAAACTCCCAGAAAATTGATTGAAAATACAAATAAGAGAAGAAAAAAAAAGATAAGCGTGCAATTATCAACAGAAAAAGAAAAAAAAATATACAGACAGGAAATCAGTCAGATATTGCTCCAAGTGCTGTGCTTATGTAATTTGGCAGGTGGGCGTGTCTGTTCAGCTGAAATTGTTTTTGTGTTCTCATAAATGTAATCAGAGAACTAAACCCAATAAAACTGAAATCTGTGCAATCGAATTGCTGGCGGTGGGCTCATCCAAAACCCCATCCCAAAACTGATTGCTGGACAACTGTTTAAGGATTTAGCTGTTTGCGTTTAGCTGCCAGAAACATATGCACAACTATTTAAATATTTGCGAAACGGTCAATTTGCTAAGCAAACACAGCAAAAGTATTTTCTGAGATAATTCAACCCTTTTTTTCATACTATCTGCTCGAAAAAGCTGTCAGTTGCAATCAGGCGAGGCATTGGCCAATGAGTGCCAATGAAGGAGAAGCTGACAATTCAAGTGGAAGAATTCCCTGGCAGCCAATTTGCAAAGAGACACACACACACTGACACACATCACACACACATGCTCAAAATCAACATGTAAATAAATGTAAAAAAAGAGTGTTGAATAAGCGACAACAAAGCAAGTCTTTTGTTGACGATGATGATGTGCGGAAGCCTCGACATGTCCTATGACTGCCTGGATCCCTGCTCCCCTGCTCCCCTGCCCGCCTGCTTGCCTATCTATCTATCTGTCTGTCTACCCGTCGTTGTGTCTGCCTCTGTGTGTTATCCTTCTTATACCCTTGAACCCACTACAAATGGAACTGAGAATATGCTCATGTTAAGTACTCAGACAAAAAAAACTTTTCTTTTAAAACTTTTCTCTGTTCAATAAATTTTATTCTTTAGAAAATAAATTCAATTATTTCACAGTTAGCTGCGCTCAATTAATATATAATATTTTCAGACATATTGTAAACATTTCATTAAGATCAGTTCAGAAACACAGATTTGGTTAAGCAAGCCGTTTTTTCAAGCCATCAGCAAACATAGTAAATGTTTGCAGGGTATTTCCTAGTCGAGCTTATCTTATTTGTCACGCTCAATTGAACGTGTCGTGTCTCTGCTTTCATGTGTGCTAAGAAATGTGAAGCACTGCAAAGTATGCTACACACACATATGTTGTGTGTGTTTGTGTTGGGTGTGAATTAAAAGTGAGCTGCCCCATGTGGAGATCCTTGCCACACAAAGACAAGCAAGGACAAGTGCTTTAATGCTTCATTTGCCTTGTTTATTCACAGCCAGCTGCCCTTTTGTTGTCCACACACAACACACACACACACCCACGCACACACACAAGCGAACACACAGATAGCTAAATGGCTTTTACTTTAATCCTTTTTCGTCCCGCTGATGTTTGTCCTTGCTTGATTGTGTGCTTTCATCAGCCATTGATTGGTTCTGATTGTTTGCCCAATAGAAAGAAACAGAAAGAGAGACAGACAGACAGAGAGAGAGAGAGAGAGTAAGTGAGCGAAACTTCGCATCGCTTTTGTCTTTTATTGTTGGCTTTTTTTTTAATTTCTGCCATTAATTGGCATAATTTATAGCCAATTGCAACCAAAAAAATAAAATAAAAAATTAACATTCCTTTTTTGTGTGATGGCAAACAAAAGCGTAGAACAAAAATTTGATATGCTCAATAAAAAAAAAAATGCGCGTAAATAAAGTGTAAATTAAATCATTAAAGCCGTTGTTAAAATTAAATTAAATAAATTAAATAATTTTTAGAAGTAGAAAATATGTGTATTAATTTAGGTCAACTGTCTGCTACTCCGTTTTTATTCCCTCAGTATTGAAATTATTTCGAAGATACTTTGGCCGGCAGTACACATGTCGAATCGGTTAACTATATCAGATAACAGAAACCATATTTTTTATTACCAAGTTATTCAGATCAAACTCACTTGTATTAAGAAAGTTTTTCTTACTTTTAGACATAAATTCTAATGGTAATTGACGTCTTCTAGATATGCTTCTAGAATTTTAAAAGTTTTTATTAATCATAAATATAAATTAATTAAATATTACACATTTATTATTTATTATTATTATTATTTCTGTTCCTTTAATAATAGTTTGCTGCATAGTAAACAAATTTTTATTTATTTTTTGTTTGATTTTGCTGCTGAACGCTGCAAACTGAATGTGTTTGCTGTAATGCCCAAATAAGGGTAGTTTTTGCCTAGCAAATAAAATGTCAGACAAGTCGTCTGTCTTGGTCACGGTTGTCCTCTGCGCTCCCCTCATCTGCTGACCACTACTCGGCTGATGGAGGCCCGCCTGCTGGCTTCTGGCTGTCTGCCCAAACAATTTGGTTTTTGTGCTGTGCCACAAATATTTCTGTTTCTGTTTCTGTTGCTGCTTCTGTTTGAGCAAGGCGTTTGCCATTTAATTGCAGGGCACAGATTGAGGGCAAGTTGGATGAGGACGAGGCATAGACGCCACGGGGGGGAGGTGGAGAAGTGTTGGCAAGACGTAACACTAAAATCGCTTAATGTCAGCAAATTAACTTAAAACGCATAAAGCGAGCATTATTTTGTAATTATTTATAGCAGCGTCTTTTGTTTGACTTTCCCACCATAAAAGCAACCCCCATTTGTAACAGTGTCTTCCAACTGGCTCATCCCCACAGATACTACTACGACAAGAACATCATGACCAAGGTGCATGGCAAGCGGTATGCGTACAAATTCGATTTCCAGGGCCTCGCAGCTGCCACACAGCCGGCGGCCAGTGATCCCACCTACAAGTATCAGAGCGACCTCTTTATGACCCCATATCATCACAGCGCCAAGCTCAGCTCCTTTATGAGTCCTCATCATGGCATGACATCGTCATCAGGTAAGCAACAAATCAATCAAGATTTATTTGATAATGTAGTAACTTAATTCAAGTTATTCCAAAATTAAAATGAAATAACTTTATAAACTGATAGAAATTGTTTTAAAATAATTATAAATAATATTTAAAAAAAAATCATTAGCAAGCTGAATGATCTTAGTGTTCGGAAAGAATTTAGTAGTATTTTTTATATATATAATTAATGAGCTTATTTTAAAGAAATTAGAAGCAGGTGGCAAGTTATAAGAGTATTTTTTGTAGTGCAGAATAAATGTAATGGGCATTAAATGAATTTTAAATTGTAATCAATTTTTGTTTAGCTTTGGGTAAAAGTTTGTCAGTTAAATTACTTAAATGCTATTTAAAAATGTTTTAAATATAAATATTCAGGCTATCTTTATTTAATTTCATTAACGAAAATTATTTGCTAATTATAAAATAAATTATTTGAAAGTGAACTGGTTTTAATTATTAATCAGAATTGGTTTAGCTTTGGGTAGAAGTTATTTTTTTTAGGTAGATCAATAAAAGTACTTTAAAACTAACCAAATTAATTTTTTACAACCAGTTTTTTAAATTTTCAAACATTATATTGGATTGTGCCAGTTTTTAATTATAAACTTTTTTTTTTGTTATTGCAGCTTCGATATTCCCAACGGCCGCATCGTGGGGCAACTGGGGCAGTCCGGCGACAAATCTGTATCAGCCGCACTCGATGGGGCATGTGACGCCGTCGCATGTGGCGCCCCACCTCAGCTCCTATCCACACTATGCATGACCATCATAATATGAGAGCAATGCCGGCGTCAGCAGTGCGGCAGGCAGCGCAGTTAGCGTTGGCGTTGGCGTTGGCAGCGGGGCTGGGCTGATGAGCGGATTTGGCAGCACAACCAGCGGCAGCAGCAGCAGCAGCAACAACAACCTCAGCAGCAACAACACCACCACCGGCACCGGCACCGGCAGCAGCACCACCAGCACCACCAACAACAATAGTAATAATAGCAATCTAAATGGATCCCAATCACATCTTGCAGCGAGCAATGCTTCACTGGAGTCCAGTCTCGGCCAGAACTTGGCAACGGCCCCTTCACATGCCAGCGCCGGCTTTGGACTCGGTGTCCATGGCATGAGCATGGGCGTGGGCGTTGGAGTGGGCGTTGGAGTGGGCGTGGGTGGCAGCAATTCAACATTGAACTCGCTGGTGGTCGGCAATCGCTTGATGAACAGCAGTTTGCCAACGCTGCTCAAATGATGCCACCTGGAGAAGTTCGGTCTGAGTCTGGGCGCTGGTCCGCCCCCACCGGTGGCCACGCCCGCCGCCGACTCTGGACTGGACGCCAGTGGATTGGCATATGCTACTCCAGGTCATGCCGGCGGCAACTATGCAGCCGGCAGTGGCCAGGAGCGTAGCCTCTACGATTATCTGGACATGAAGCAGGGCGAGCAGGCAGCGACGTTTTTACTCTAAGCCGTTAACAAGAAACCACCACCAGAGCAACAAGAAGAAGAAGTTGAAGAAGAAAAAGTAGAAGAAGAGAAATTAGAAAAATAAGAAAATGCAGAATATAGAAAACCGATTCCAATCTGTATCCCTTTTGCAAATTGGGTATTCGATTTTAATCTTAGCGAAAGAACCAGAAAAAACCACACCAAACCCAAACCCAAATGGAAACATGTATATGTATGTGTGTGCTTGTGAGCGTCTGTGTGTGTGAGTGTGTAAGGATACTCCATATATATATATATATATATATTTATATATATATATTTTAGTTATTGTTGTTGCTGTAAGTTGAACTCTTAACTCAAATCCGATATACATATGAGAATCAAATAGTTTTCCAAAAAAAAAAAAAACAGAAAAATACATGAAGCAATTTGGGACATTTAACAAATTGTTCGAATGTAAGAAACTTTTAATCTCGCAGTATATATATACATATATGTAAACACTACATATGTATGTATAATTCGATCTTTGAATTGTTGTTAGCACACTTGCCCCACTTGTTAATAGAAAGTGATAAGCAAATGTCTTAAAGTTCATTCATTCTATGTATTTCTTCAATAAACAAATAAAGCGTAGCGTAATACGACTAACTTAAATATCGATAAACATCGATAGTTTTCGCTTCTTTAGTGTTTGTTGGCAGCGAACTGTAAATAACTACATATATATATATATATAGAATATACAGATTTAAGAATGCATATTACTAAGCGTTCTTTAGTTTTCCAGTTAATTTGATTTGATTATGATTAATACTATATATACCCTGTATTCGCCGTCGGCTTGCCCCTGACTGCGATCATACTGCGGTGCAGGGTATCTGCTAGTCGAGCACTTGCACTTGTAATGTTTTCACTTTCAGTTTTCAAACTTATTTTTGCAACACTTTAATAAAATAGAAAACCGTTTGGTATTCTTTATCAGTTCGATATGGTTGACTGTGATAGTTGATTGTACAGTTAAAACTCTTGAATAATTTTTAAAACCAACATAAATACACTTTAAACACATTAACTAATAAATAATCTTAATAGAAGCTCTAAAACAAAACTTCTCTGTGTATACAAAAATATTTAGAAATTTTAGGCGCAAGTTTAATATTACAAAAAAAGAAAGAAAAAAATATAAAAAAAAATTATGAATATTTATAAATGTACTTATGTAATTTTTAAATGTGTGTGTAATTTGAGGTATGCAACTTTATGCAACATCTAAATGTATACAATTTTTAAATTCTGAATGTAACTTTACAACAAATATTATATATGTATACATATATATATATATATTATATATAACTAAGTAACTTAGATAACAACCACCACGCCCACATTGTGTGTCCCCCTTAAGAGTTAAGTTGAATTTAAGTGAAATACCTTCAAACAAAAAAATAAAAAAAACAAACCCAATTCAAAAAGGAAACGAAGAACAACAAAGAGAACAAAGCTCATTTCCCGTTCATTAATCATTTATGACTTATTTACAGCAGTTACTAATTATTATTATAGAGTACATATTATATTATGCTTGGTTGAACCACTTGAATTCGTAGTGCTTTAGAGTGTTCTCAGCGGGCAGTGCTGCCTCTTTGCCCTCCAGTTTGCGCCAGGTAACATGGGGCTGGAAGCCAAACTCATTGGCAATATACTCAACTGCATGCGCGACGGCATCGTCACTGATTGCAAAGTAATTTCCTTGCTTATCGCCATTACGTGCCCCGGTCTCCTCATGTCCGTTGAAATCCAAGAGATATTTGAATTTGTACAGATCGCCTGTAAGTCCTGCGGCCGCTCCTGTTTTGGTTGGTGTACTCGATTCTGTAAGAAATTTGCTTGCCGCTGTTAAACTTAACGAATATGATTTGTGTCCTGGCTTACGTGGTGTGAAACTGCCGCTGAGTGGTCGTTGTTGTTGTTGCGGTGTATTTCCCGATGAACTTGGCAGCCCTGCGGAGGCGGCGTTGCCAACTGCTGTGCATGTTTTAAGCATTAACTTAAATATTAACGAATTCATTGGTGTCTAAACTTACATGGCTTAAAACCGGCTGAGCTGCTGCTGCCTGTTGGCTGTTGTGAGCCCTGCTGCTTGTTCGTTGCTGACACAGTTGCTGCGAATTGTTATTAGTTGAGTTCAACGAATTGTTAGATGTGTTGACTTACATGGCTTAAAACCCGGTGAGCTGTTGGATCCGAGCGGCTGCCCCGCGCTGCCAACTGCTGTGAATATTGAACAACATCACTTATCATATTCACAAACGATTTGGTGGTTGTCTCGACTTACATGGCTTGACACTTGTTGAGCTGCTGAATCCGGGTTGTTGATTCGGCTGAACGAATGGTGGTCGACCTGGCTGAGCGACTGCGAATTGTGACGTTAGAAAATCAAATTATTCAAACGCAATTAAGCCAAATGCTATTGATTAACGTGTTATTTTACTTAGTGGCTTTGTGTGGCTTGCGCTTTGTGTGTGTGCTGGAAATATTGTGTGTGTGTCTGTCTGTGTAGTATCAGGTTGTGCACTAGAAACGAACGTTGGAAATGAACTTGGGGACGCAGCCGTTATACGATCCGTTCTCGGCGGCGTGGGAGTCAGTGCATTATCCTGGGGCAGGCGATTGACCACATTGGCCACGGCTTGTGACACAGGAACAATGACTGTCTTCATTGTGGCCAACACATTACCGTTTATGCCCTGAGCCTTGTCTAAAGTGATGGGTCGAATGGGCGCTGAAAATGATTGTGGTCTGATCGTCTGTTCCTCCAAATTGGTAGCTGCAACGTTGGGATAAAATGCGATCGGGTTTGGCGGCTGGAGGGAGGTTGCGGGCACAACTGGGGGTCGTTGAGCATTAACCTTGGCGATTTCAAGAGCCAAGGCCACCTCCTTTGCATTTTTCACAATTTGGCTTTCTTCGGGAGCTGGAGTAGTTGTTGTACCAGGAGCTGCAGGAGCTCCAGGTAAAAATGGAGGAGATGTCCTGACAGGTGTGCCCTGACTGAATGGCCGTGATGCCAGTCCAATGGATGCTTGTTGCAGTGCGGCCACATTGTCAAAAATCTGGCCATGTGTTAGTGTTTGTGCTTGTGTGTTGGGTATAACGGTGAGTCTATTTCCGCTTCCGGCAGCGACCAACTTACCAACCCCAGCGGGGCCTAGCGGCATGGACAGCGGACGTATTCCAGTTTTGGTACCACGGCTGCCACCGCCTGCCACTGTGGATGATGATTCAACCTGCGGTGCCGGCGGATTTAGATGCAGAAAACAGCCCGAACAGGCAGCTGTATTAAAACTGGGCCTCGGTGACGCTGGAGGTGCTTTTGCTCGTTGTGTCGTTGTTGCAATTGCAGCTGCGGGTGGCGACTCTGTGTGGGGCATACATAACATTTGTAGTCGAAAGTGATAAATATATATATACAGAGTCGAAAAAAAGATAATATCACAACTTTCACATATTTCCTTTCTTATCAGCTATAAGTAATAAAGTTTTTATTTATGTGTAGTTTTCATAATTTAAATTTAAGTAATTTGCAAATAAATTCGTTCACTTTCTATATTTTATATGCAACTTGTTACGTTGAAAATTATGGATTTTTTTCTTCATATTAAAATTGCAAATATAATAAAAACATTTAAAGACATTTCTTGTGAAGATGATATATTATTTTTTCGCAGCTGTATATATTAAATATATATTATAAGAATATACTAAAAACTCAACGCTTGTTATCATTTTTTAAGGAACAGTTTCTGAATAATTTAAAAAAAGACTAAAATAATTAACTAAAATCGAAATTAAACTGAATCCAATTAGTAGAAAGATTTCAAGAAATCTGGAAATATCGAATTTCGGTTAACAGTTTAATTACCTGTTTGGATTTCATGCATTTTGTTAGAATTATGGTTTAAGTTTAAAGTTTAACAAAGACAATATTATTTTTATGTAACAAAGCGATTGAATTGTTTAATTTATAATACTTACTAGCAATGGGTCCCGCATATGGAAAGTTTTTCATGGATATAATGCGGAACTTGCCATTCTCATCCGTGGCATAGACAGTTACATGATAAATACCATCGGCGGTGATAAAACCAAACTCGCCCATTACAATTCCATTCTCATCTAAAAAACAGGGTTTATATTAATCGGATGTATTCAATATATGTAAATACATTTATAACGTTTATTATTAAAGCTGAAATTCAACTAATTCATTTTATGACATTTTTATTTATTTTTTATTTCATATCATTTCAAACCAGCCAAACAGGCGCTAGATAGAGATAAACATCTAATAGTCTATGATTATGGTAAGATAGGCAATATTGTTAGCATTTTTGTCTATTTAGTCGACGAATGCGCATTCTTTGTTAGCTTGCATTGAGATTATTGAGTTTATTTATGGGTGATAATGATTATGTTTAACACATAAAGTTATCTACATCCTGCTATAACCACCCACCTGCCTGTGAAGCACCTGGCTCAGTCTTAGTTTAAATATAAATAGCAATTTTCAACCATTTTGGGGCTTCTGAAACAAGTTTTGAATTTGAACTTATCGCGGAGATCGCGTTTATTTAAACGTTTTAAGGCTTGTTTCGATTGGTTGTATTATTCTAATTTTCATACGAATAATCCAATTTGACGTATTTATAGCCGAGTTTTTATTTTATTTTATGTGTTTTTTTTTTATTAAAATGCGATACAAACAAAAATGAAATTAAATTTCTATAGCAACGCCAAGTGTTATTTTAATAAGTTTTTATTTTATTTTATATGTTTTTTGTTATTAAAATGTGATACAAACAAAAATGAAATTAAATTTCTATAGCAACGCCAAGTGTTATTTTAATAAGTTTTTATTTTATTTTATATGTTTTTTTTTATTAAAATGCGATACAAACAAAAATGAAATTAAATTTCTATAGCAACGCCAAGTGTTATTTTAATAAGTTTTTATTTTATTTTATATGTTTTTTGTTATTAAAATGTGATACAAACAAAAATGAAAAGAAATTTCTATGCAACGCCAAGTGTTATTTTAATACGCCAAATCTTAAAAAGGGTATGCATAAAATGATAAATTATATGTTTTCTTGTTCAACTGAGTCTATATAGGCTGCCCCTTCTGTCTAATGGACCATCTGTCTTTATAAGCAAGGCGAGGTCAAACACCTTAAGAGAATTCCAATAGAAGTGGCATAAAAGTTCTTGTTTAGGCGTATTATTGATCAACTCAAAAAGGTTTCATTTTTTATCAATATTTTTATATTGAATATTAGCAATTCCCATATGTATATAAGATTATAAAGTATCTCTTTTTAGTCGACAGCAGTTGACTTTAGTTTCCTTTACCTTATTCTATATATAAAATCGATAAAAAAAAACACACATGCTGAAAGCTGACAGGATATCTACTGATGTAAGCAACTCCCTGATGATATATAATACATATCTTTAATAAATATATTTATTTTTAGAATAACCCATGAAAAAAGTAGTTTCGAAAAATAAGTAATGATGTTAAATAAGAGAGGAAGCTAAATATGAAAATGCATTAAGAAATAGCTAAAGTTCAACGAAAAAAATAATCTTTGCTCCGCAAAAGACAATGCATTTTATAAATTTAATCAGTTAGAAAAATATGCATATTATAATTTTGCCTGAGTTGCTCACATCCCATTCGATTTTAAGCTTTTTTTTCTTAATAATTATGTTTTCAACTCTGGCATTTTATAAGCTGGAATCTGAAACCGAAACCGAAACCGATACCAATACCGAGAAACATATATTTATAAATATTGAAATGTTATACGGATCGTTAAGGCAACATTTAAATTTGTCTTAGAGAGTCAAAACCATAAATATGTCAAGATGAAGACTTCTCGCCATGGAACTCATCGCTTCTACATGTTATGCTAATTATCCATGCCTCTTTAAGTTTTCTAAAAGTTTTATTACCAATTCCTAATGGCCATAGACGTGGCAGCCACTATTGTATTCTGGTCGCTGTTGAGATTTCTTTAATTGCCCAGCTGAGACTTGTAGAATTTGTTAAATGTTCAATTGATATTGACCCGTTGATGGGTGTCAACAGCAACTGCAAATGCAACAGCAACAAACGTGTATTGTGAGCAAGTGCAAAAGTAGTTGGGGCACTTGTGGCAGCAGTTGTGTGTGGCGCACACACACTGCCAGCCGAGCCAGTTGCACAAGAGTCAAATGTTATTGCCTTTTTTGTAGCATGTGGCCAGGCAACTCTCAGGCAACTCTCAGATGCTAATGATAAATGCCATGACGCATCTCAATTTGCATCTGCAATCGTCGCTAACGATGTCAATCAATTGCGCAACAAATAAAATTAATAGTCCATAAGCCCATCAACAAGAATAATTGGCCTAATCGAGAGTAAACGCCTAGGAGATGGTCTGAAGCCAACTTGAATATATGTTTATAAATAATCAATTTTATGGCAGGCTGCATACAATAATAATAATACCATTTATTGATATCAGCAGTCGATAGATATATTTGATCTGGCTACTACTATTCTTTAGGGATAATCTGCAAATTCATTTGGCTCCACTCCAATCCGTAGGGAAAGGATTCACGGCTGGCAGCCTGGATTCTCCCAACACTAAATAATCCTTATCCTTAAACTCACCTCGCTTCTCTTGACGATGCTGCTGCTCGTCAATGGTGAAGCCAAACTTGTAAGGACGCACCGTGGCAGAGAGGACACAATGGCCACACAACAGCAGCAGAAGCTTAAATAAATTCAATAAATTAAAACACACACTTCAATTCAAAATTTAACACACACACTAAAAAACTTACAACACTATTCATAGTCAAAAATGTTGGCCGCATTTTTAAAAAATGTTTAACTTCTTTAATCGATTAATTCGTTGATTTATATTATTACCAAACGCGTGCGCTTTTTGAATATTATTAATAATAGAATAAATTCTGTTGACAAATTCGGAGCAGAACTGTTCAAGAATTCGACGCGTCTCTCGGCAAAAACGATTGAGTGCTGAGCAAGCGCCGAGTTGAAACACACCCCACGATGTCCGGCGACCAATTGACAAACCTAATAATATTTGGTAAACATTATAAAACATTAGAGAAACGTCCGCACACACAGCTGGGATGAGCCAGCGGACCAGCCTTTGCCGCTGCTTCTCTCGCTGTGCATGTGTGAGTTGCTTCATCTTTGTATATGTATTGTGTGCTACTTGGTGGATGACAGAACAAACCTGATACCCTTTAGATAAAATACATAAATTTAGCTTGCTGCACAAATTTCGATTAAATTATTAATTTAAGATACTATCAGGAAATAAGCAATTTGTTGAGCAAATATATCTTCAAGCAGTCCTTTCAAAATTTTAAAAACTACACTTCATTTAATAAATAAAATATTTGAGATTAGTAGGAAATTTTATAAAATATTGAATTATAACAATCATAATTTTCTAATTTTTATTTAATTTCTTTGAGTTATATTTAAATTTACTTGAGTTCAATATTAGTGATTTTTGATATTAATGATTTGATACATTTTCTAGATAAAATGATTTATTTTATATATTTTCATATTCCATCGCAGGGCATTGGCAAGTCGCCTATTAAGTCGAATGTTATCTAATCTAGTATAAATATTATTTAATTTATCGCAAACTTGTCATTATGCTGCTTATTTGCATATCTCGTGGCAATATACGTACAATAAACATGAATCAGACAGCTGTATGACACCTACAAAAAGAAGCAATAAAAGCAATAATTAAAAAATGTGGGTTGTCGACATGCTCATCGCTCAACAGATTCAAGAATTCCCAGCACAGCGCAAAGAGTTGCTTCCTCATAAATGGATGCTCATATTGAGATATGAGCTGGTATCGATTGGCTGTCACTCAAAACATTGTGAGTACCGTTAGAAGACCCGGAGTTAAGTTAATGCAATGAGGAAGAATTGTTTTTACATCATCATTAATTAGCAGTGTTGATATATGCGTTCGCTTGCCGGATGCACTGGTGCAGTGGTGCATGTGCCAAAGCAAATGTGGTGTTTCTCTCAGGTGTGCTGTCAGTTGTTATTTTCTTGTACATTGAAAACTTGCTGTCAAGTTCAAGAAGTATGTCGGCGTATACTGCATTTGCATATAAATTGAAAACTGAAAATTAACTACTACTCATCTTAAACACAAATAATCGGCGACGCTTTGTTGCCTTTAAGTTGCGACTGCCTAAAAGTATGCACCAAAATTTGGTCAAACTACTTGTAAAGTTTGTTGCCTAAGTCTTTTGATTTGCGCTTGCCAAAGTTTTGTGCCTAAAAGTAGAAAATCGTTTTGATACATTGTTGCATTTTATTATGCATTGGGAACATACTTTAAGGTACAAATATAAACAGTTCGAAAACTGTAAAAATTAGTATATTGTTTTGCAAGTTTTTATATACACTGAACTTATTAGAAGTTGGGGAGAAAAGTGTATTTTACTTGAACAATGGTAACAAGGAAAACAAGGAAACTTAGGAATATATATTTCTGATCAGCATGACAAACCGAGTCGAATTAGCCGTGATCTTAAAAACCATAATTCGAGGTTATCTCCTAGTCGAGCTGTGTTGAAAAGAGCGCTCGAACTTGCTTAGAGCTGGTTTGTAATTAATTGTGATATATGTTATTGATTGTATTTTAGTATTTGCTGGTTGGCAAGGCAACTAAAAAGCGCATAGATAATATCGGACAGTAAATATAATAATAATAATTCTGCTCATTAATTCATTTCAATTCGTTTTGCATATCAAATTAAAAAAGCATATGATGGACAGTAGTTAGTACTCAGATGGCGTTTGTGCTGGAGACGTGGAAAATATTTACCTGCAAGTCATAATATTATGTTATACATATTCGGAGGTATATTTACACAGCTGACTCAGTTGAGTGAAATACTGAAATACAACATATCAAAACAACAATTTAAATAATGTAATAAAGTTAATGTCCGTGTTCGCAACCAAGCCTCGGCAATAAAATCGAGGCAGTCCTCAAGCCAGTCTGCACTTATGCAATACTGCTGAGGCTTTTGAAATACGCCAGAGATACCAAAATGCAACACTAAAAAACATTGCAGCTGCTCCTCGGTATGCAAACAATTTGGAAATACTGAAGGACTATATTTAAGACTATTTTTAGCTGCACATTTCTGGAAAAACTTTTTTTTATTATTTAGTTTGACTTTTTAAAACATGAGTATTTTGTAAATAAAAAATTTTTATGTGATATTGCAAAAAATTACTCATATTATATTTAAGACTATTTTGGGCAACAGATTTCTGCAAAAACTTTTTTTTATTATCTAGCTTGATTTTTTTAAAGTTTAGTAGTTTCTAAAAAAAACAAGAAAATATTGCAAAAAATTATTTGTAGTTATTTGCATATGGGGTTGGTTAATTATAAGATAAAATGAAAAAAATGTATATATATATACATTAAGTCAAACTCATAAAAATTTATAAATATATTCAAAGTTAATTTTTATGAGTTTGATTTTTAATGCGTCAACACACTCGCCTCGCTATAACTCAAATACATTATTATTCGCCTAAACGGCAGTTTCAAGTTTTTTTTTAACGGCATGGAAATATTGACGTCAGCAAAAAATGAGAACTAGTTATACATTTTGCATCTTTTTTTTATTTATGTCTGTATTTTTGTGTTTGCCTAATTAATTTATGAAATGCTTACTTGTTTGAGCATCACAAAAAATATATATATTAGAGAGAGAGAGAGAGAGAGAGAGAGGGAGAGAGACTGAATCAGAGATGATCTTCCCCGTGTATTTGTTTTTCTGTGTGTGCAAGAAATTAACCTTCAAAGATTGGTTGCCCATTATAAATCGTGCTCGCTAATTGCTCGAATACAAAATACTGAAGATGCACAGCTTTCATTATGTACCTATTAATTATAAAGAAAACAAACCACAAAAACAACCGCAGCAATAAAAGACAATAAAAACACGTTTATTCACACAAAATTTTGCAAATTTCGGTGATGATACAAAATGAACGTGAAGGTCGCTAAAATCAAAAGTTAAAACAAAAATAATAAAAAACTCTTTGGATTAAAAGACAGAAGCCGATAACGGCGAAAAATACAAAAATAAAACTGGGATCCAGTTTGAGCAGCTGAAGCAAAAATCATCGCCAGATCTTGCGTCATACTTTTCATTTCTTTTGGGGCCTAGAACGCGTTATGGAAATGGGGATTATTGCATAATGCTGTAAATGGCTAGAAACGAGGAGTTTTCGATTTGCGGAATCCGGGTTCAAAAATCTGTTACCTTTGTTACTTTTGAGTCTCTTCAAAGGGTCAACTTTTGTTTTTATTTATTGAATTTTATTGCTGTTCTTTTTTTTTTTTTGGATTTTTTAAGAATGTTCGCTTAAAGTAAAGTTTGTTTTGAAGCGCTTAGGATAATTGCTTAAAGCTGGGATGATAGCCAGATTCATCGGCAGTGAATGTAATCTCATATTTTTTGCCATCGGGTGCCGTCCAAGTTGTAGAGCCTTGCACATGCATAGCGCCAGCCTCTTCACCCGCTCCCGGTTGCAGAACACCCTCCTCGGTGCGTGTTATGCCATTGCTGGTCTCGTATCTGATGTGGGGAAAAACCGATTAGAGACTGATCAATTTACAGCGACACCTGAGCCAAACTCACGCAAAAGAGTATTTATCGATGCCATTGTTTTCGCTCTCCAAACGTAGCGTCTCTGACTTCTGGTCATCCTGCTGATCACCCTGGCAGACGGCACTGCCCACTAAGCACACAATCACAATTAACAGGGTATATCGCTGCATGTTTGAGTTACACTTGACTGACTGCACTTCACTGGCTCAATGGCCGTAACGCAATTGGCTTTTATATGAGTCTTGGGTGCTAAAAGTTCTAAATCCTCTAATGCAAAAACAAAAAAAGTTTTAAAGCAAATAATGACAAAATTCAACAAAACACATTTTATTATTAATAGATTAACACATTTTTTTTGTTGTTTTGTCAGCTAAATGCAAACAAAAATTAAACACATTTATTATCATTCCTTACAACACTAGTCAAATGCTAAAAAGCAAAAAAATATCAAATTAAACAGCAACAATTTCAAAGGCAAATATAAAACAAACAAAAAATCACCACTCTGTAATTATTAAGCTATGATAAATGTTTTGTATGATAATAGAAATTAACTTTGACTTTCTACGACTTGAAGCATGACATTGGGAATATACATTAAGTAACTGGTATATATATATGTATATATATTTGATTAATAAGGCAATTGAATAAAGCTCTACAAAAATGAAGTAGAGAAGAAGATTTGAGATTTAAGATAGAATTCAAGTGGATATCCCCTACTTATACAACAAATAAATCGATTAAATAATTAATATATATAAATTTTTCAATTATACAAAATTATAACATCCTCTCCCATATAATACAACAAAAGATAAAAGTAAATTCAACATACATTTTATTTGAAAAAGAAAAATACTGATTGTGATTTGAGCGCTAAAATGTTAAGTTTTGTACTGCTTAGTTGTGTGGCAAATGATCGCCCTGTGGCTGGAAGCCGTTCTCATCGGCAATGTAGCTGAGGGTGTAGGTTTTGCCATCTGGGGCCACCCAGCTGTAGGAGCCACTCACGCTGAGTGCCTCCTGTTCGGTGCCCACGTTCTTCAGCTCCGCCTGCTCCTGGCGCGTAACGCCATCGCTCGTCTCGTAACTGCAGGACGAATGTGTAATTATTTATATATCCTTGTTGGTAGTGTTTTTTTTTTATTCATTTATTTATATTTAATTTTTTTATATTATTTTTTTCTTTTTTCTTATACGCACCCAAAGTTGTAGCCGTCGGTGCCAATGTTTTCATTGTCATAACGCAAAATTGTTGCCTGCTGGGAGTCATCCAAAGCCGCCGGCGCCGCATTAATGGAGGACACAAACACCAAGGCGCACAGGCCCAAAAGAACACAAGCTTTAACTGAATGCATATTTGATTGCGAAAAAATTAGAGTCCTTTTTAAGGAGGTTTGAAGATCACGAAATGTTATTGTACTAGTCACAATTAAGCGCTAACGAATTATGTGGCACCCTCTAATGAGCTCCAACCTATTTATAGTCGTTTAGGCCAGAAAAACCATCCACACTTACACACACACACACACACACAGACACTCACTATACATAGACAATATAAGGTAGCTATAACAATCGCCTTTAATGCACACTCAAATCATCAAATTGTTTGACTTTGACTCTGACTAAGCAACTAGTTGTGCGTGTGTGTAAGCGAGTGTGTAAGTGTGTGTGTGAGTGTACGTATGTATATATGTCTTAAGCTTTTAATTGAACAAGCCACAAAAGCCATTAGGCGTTTGATGTACACTCAAAATCCCATTTCAATTGGCCATCAAGAGGGCTCCGCTGCCTCGGCTGCTGCCTGCTGCCGAAAGCACACATTCATCTCTGGCTCTGTGGCCAAAGATAATGAAGTTGATGGACAAAGATAATGAAGTTGATGGACAAGCGATGATAATGAAACGTGCTGGCAAACATTTGCTTAGTCGTGCTTATTTGGATAACTATGGCAATAGGTCAACGAGCTAAGTTAAACATTAAAATACGATTGGGAAGCAAAAAGCGAAAAATAAGAATTTATTATACAACAATTTCAACTAACAAGCCAAAATATAAGTAAATCAAGTCAACAATTCTTCTGAGAAAAAAAAAACAGAATAAAATATTTGAATAAAACAAATAAGAAGTTGACATAATTTCGAGGCAACCTTCAAAAAGCGTTAAGAGAAAAGGCTGATTTTGTTAATGGGCGCGGGTGGGAAATCACTTGTTAAATGAAGATGCGATGCGAGATTGAAGCTGAAACAGCCTCAGTCTACTTGTGTGTGTCTGTGTGTGTGTAAATGTGTTTACATGTTGATGACCTTAGTCAATAAAATAACAATTAAGAGTAAGTCGAAAGTGAGAGACTGTCGGATACCCTGTGACTCAACTGTGGTCTGTGATGGATTCGATTATTGTTGGTGTGCAGCAATATAACATATGTCTGTTAAATACACTTAGGAAAAAATCGTATTTCATTTCAGAAATAAGTAGAATGCTTTTCTCGTTTTAAAAAATAATTTTAAATATAAGAAAAAATATTATAATAAATATTTTTATTTATTTTATTAGAAATTTAATTCCTGAGTAATCAATTATGACTACTTCTGTCTGCCACTTAGAAAATAATAAGAAATAATTTTCAGTATAAGAAAAAATATTTTATATATTTTATTTATTTTTTAGAAATATAGCTCCTGAGATATAATAACACATTATGCAAAAGTATTCAGTAAGTTCAGTGTATTGTAAAAACTGAAGCTGTGTTGAAATTGGGCGTTTTGCTTAATGTGCTGCAGCGAATTCAATAGTCGCTGCTGCCCGCCTCTCCCTCCCTCCCTCTGAAGTCAATCAATCAGCATTTAACGCAAGTCTCAAAGTTGTTTGATTGTTTTGCAGTTACGATTGATAAATGAGGCGCTTGGCCAAAATGATGCTCCCTTAATTGCTCAATAATGAGTTGGCCAAGCTGCCCCAAACTGGGCAGATTTATTTTTCTTGAATGCGCTTCTTCAGTTGTTATTATTCAGTGTTGCTATACAGTTCTCACTTTCGTTGGGGTCTTTTGTGTTTTTTATTGAACCGGTTTGGCCCTGACCAGCTGACTGTGTTGTTCGCGCCGTTAAGAACGGGTTTGCCTCTGAAAAGAATACAGTTTGAGAGGTGAAAATTTAGAAGAGCGCACACCACCAAAACAGATCTACAATCTAGATATGTGTATATATATTTATTTATAGACATATTTTAACACTAAACCATGGCCAAAGTTTGATCACGCAACTGCCGATGTGAGCTGGCGTGGCAAGTGTACACCCTGTGGCTGAAATCCATTCTCATCTGCCAGATAGTTCAGTTTATAGTGTATGCCATCGGGTCCCACCCATTTGACGCTGCCCCGTACTGCAATTGCTTCCAGTTCGGTGCCGGCATTCTTTAACTCAGCCGTCTCTTGCCTTGAGATGCCATCACTTGTCTCGAAGCTGGTTTTTGTCAAAGGCATAATTTAATTAATGTTGATTAATTAACGACCTCGTCCGACTACCTACGAGAAGGCATAGCCATCACTGTCCAATTTGTCATTTTCATATTTTAGTATTTGTGCATCGTTTTTATTTTCGTTGTCGTTGTTGTGCCTAATTTCCATTGTGCAGCTGCAGATACGCAAATTCCAAAGTGGCACGATCAACATGATGAATATCTTTAATCCGTTCATTACTATATATATATATATATATATATATCAACTCGATGTCAACTGTCCTGCAGCACTGTGCAACTGAGACTAATGTCGATTGTTTGCCAAACCTTTGAATATCTGGCATTAGTACACTAAAAATACCAAAAAACAAAACCAGATCAAGTTTAATTAAATGTGTTGCATGTGTAACTCAAATGTCAAAAAAAAATATATATATATAAATATATATACATTTTTAAATGTATGTTTATATAAATTATTTCATTGAAATACTGAATAAATCATTCAAATCATTGGTTTGAAGTGTGTGATTTGTAAGCCATTTGTCAAGTCCAAGATAAACTGATCGCTATAGCAATAGATAATCATTTTTTAAGCGTGACTAATTACTTATTTTTGTATATTTAAAAAAACTAAATGAAAGGAAACATTTCGTACTTATTCATGACAAGAACCAGCTGCAAATGTTGATCGAAATTGGAAACAAAGTGAAACAAATAAGTTGAAATTTTGCAGATAAAATTGATAAATGAGATTTGGACAATTTGTTTAATCGCATATTGATTTCGGCATTTCACTTGCACTTGGGCTAATTAAACAATAAACCAAACAAGTGACCCCATTTTGGGGCGACTCCACTGATTATGTATATGAGCAATTCATGCAGTGCGCTTTGTTTTTAGCAAATAATGGATGGGTGAGGTCTGAACGGTAATCAATCAAAGCCAATTGCCAGCAGCCAGCAGCCAGCAGACAAACAGACATCAACACACACACAAACACACACATACGGACAGCAGCAATCAGCCAAGTTAAGTAATAAAGGTTGATTACAGGAAAACAAAAACGGGTTTAGGTACATTTATACAATGTTTCTCTTTATTGTACTTATTTTGCCATTTTTTTTTGGCCACATTTTGCAGGAGTCTTTATGACTATAAATTGATCGTTGAGCTTACAATTGGCATGCATTGACTGCAAGTTCCTTGAGCGCACCACAAGTCCAAGTCCCATTAAATTCACCATGAATTACTCCTTTGCCGTTGCAATCGCTGTTGTTGCTGCCTGCATCTTTGCTGGCGTCCATGGAGCGCCACCGGCACCAGTACCGTCAGCAGCTGCGGAGGCACAGGTGCTCCGCTTCGATTCAGAAGTGCAACCGGAGAGTTATAAGTTTGCGTGAGTATTAATTCGGATCTTCCGGCAGACTGTGTCAAGGTCAAATTTTAAACTGGTTTACCTTTGTCTCTCTCCCTCTCTCTCTCTCTCTCTCTCTCTGTCTATGTCTCTCAATCTGTGCAGCGTTGAGACGAGCGATGGTAAATCACATCGGGAGGAGGGTCAGCTGAAGAACGTGGGCACCGAGCACGAAGCAATCGCTGTGCGTGGCTTCTACACCTATATCGGCGACGATGGACAGACCTATACCCTCAACTATGTCGCCGATGAGAATGGCTTCCAGCCCGAGGGCGCCCATCTGCCACGCGCCGTTCAATAAGAAGTGATCCGTCCCAGCCACATGTTAACTAGGTTTAAGGTCTACCCTCGAAATCGAAATCAAAGTCAATAAACATCAACTGTTACATTTTTCAATCTTAATTTGGATTGAGCTTAATCATTTTGGTGCAGAGCAGCATTTTTTCCAAGTTCAATTGAAATAGGCTTAAACGAAAACAGTCAAGCAGAGTTGGACTCTGCTGTTAACCTGCCAGCTTCAATCTCTATGAGATCATTATGCTATAAACTGATAATGGTATATTGATTTTACTCTTTTTATTCATATTTAAAAGATATTCTAAAATATCTAATAAAACCATAGCCAAATAATATTTTTTGACTTTCACTTGACTTCGAGCCGGCTAACTTATCAAACAGAAACTCTATGCAAAAAAATGCATTATAAAACCTTAATTCGAATCTTGACTTACGAAATTTCCATTCTAATGTAAAACAATTTTAAGTATGAATAAAAATCAAAAGAAGGAAGATAACAATCTTAATTTAAGAGTCGGTTTACCTATGAAAAGATTTTTTTCTTAATAAGAAATTAATTTTTGGCTAAACAAGTTTTTGGCTCTACTCAGCAAACCAATCTTGATATACAAATTATTTTTATATTTATTATTTACTTCATAACACTTCAGCAAACAAAAACATGTGCTGAATAAATCTGTAAAACTGATTCCATTTTTGTTAATAATATATTCGAAGGATTAATAGTCGTGCATAAGATATGTAAATTGTATCCTGGTTATTTGCTATATTTGAAAGCTTGTCAGTTAAAAATGAAAATGTTGCAGGCAAATAATCTATTTATTCATTTCAAATTGGAAATCGTTCCTTAGACAACTGGAATATGATCGCCATAATGATCGGCTGGAAACTGTTCTCGTCGGCGATGTTGTTGACCATCAGGAGCAACCCACGAGATCCACGAAGATCCCTTAACGGCAACAGACTCATGTTCAGTTCCCACTTTCAACGTTACTTATAGTAAATCAAACATATCCTAGGGGGTCAATCGAATACCATGAAAATTCGCAAAAGTGCGTGTTCTTTTGTGTTTACATATATCTCTTGGCTGTTGCATACTTTTACAATAATTCATTATAACCTTCCACTCGAATTTCTAAATTTGCAGTGTATATTTAAATGTCAAACTGTGCATGTCGATAAACCGGTTTTATTGCAGAAATGCCAAATGGCAAACAAAATTTTGCGACACCTAAATAGCACAATATAATTTAATTTTATACAGTTATAACACTTTTACCCTGTATTAAATATCATATTGGTAGTTCTGTTCTACATAGACAGATGGGATAACGTTCCAAGAATTGTGTTCCCTTAAAGTTTAAAGCGATGTTAATTTGAGTATCCTTAAAGTATAACAAAAAATTAATATAAAAACAGACAAAATCTCTACAAAAACTGACCAGTGTGGCACAAGTCTCTAGTTAAGAATATATTCTTAGACTTACTCATTCTATTAAAAGCTTAACAACATTTATAATTTTGATAGTTAAAAAATATTTTTTCTTAATATGAGCTTATAAAATTAGTTTGACTTTAAAACGTTCAATTTCAAATTTATTCTAAATATAAATGTATCAAGTATGCAATTTTTTCTTTGAAAATTGTTTCCAAGAATTTAATACTTTCTTTAATTAAGAATTGCATTTAAAGGATATTTGTTACTCCGAATTAATTCGAACGAGTAATCTGCATTATTTTATAATCAAAACCGTTGCTTTAAACTTGAAACAACAAAATAAAAGATGAAGAAAAACATGTTTTGATAAATATGGAAGCACAAATAAATTCTTATTCCTATACCCTAACTCATTAAAACTGGGTAAAAGGTATAACCATGCTTGCACATGTATGTGACAGATGCAAAATATATAATTTTGTAGCTAGAGTTTTTGTTTAACATTTATATATCAAGTACATTTTATTCTAGCGATAACTTTCTCTGCTGCTCAGATATTGATAAAAATCGTTAACTGACATAATATTAATCGTATGTACATTTCTTAAGATGTGAAGATGTTCGGTAAAGGGGAAAAAAGCTATTGTTATATTCACCAAATTACACAGTAGAAATCTAAAGCATTTATTGTCTACATGCATTTTAAATTATTCGCTTATATATCAATGACATAGAGAGATTATTATAAAGACTTGTGTTCAGGGTATTTCATCGTCGAGGGCGTCGATGCATTCTTATTTGGCAATTGCTATGATAATTGGATACTCCAAAATTTCCTATAAATACGCAGACGATCAGCTCAGTTAGGTATAGTTACCTTTGAAGCCTCAAACGCACTACACAATCCTAAACATGAAGTTCCTCATCGTCTTCGTTGCCCTCTTCGCCGTTGCCCTGGCAGCACCCACTGACAAAAATGAAATTCTGAGTCAGAAGTCGGACGTCCAACCCGATCACTACAGCTTTGGGTAAGTAAATAACAGTGAGAGAGAGTAACTATATTTTCTGATCCTTATGTTTATAAACTACTATTTACCACAGTGTGGAGACTTCCGATGGTACCAAGAAGGAAGAATCTGGCCACCTTAACAACGCAGGAACTGAACATGAGGCTATTGCCGTTAAGGGATCTTTCTCATTTGTCGCCGATGATGGTCAGACTTACACCGTTAACTACATCGCCGATGAGAACGGTTTCCAGCCCCAGGGCAATCATCTTCCAGTTGATCCAAAATCGACATCACACTAGAAATGAATAAATAGATAAAATTCCTGCAGCATGTTGATTTTTAATTGTCGAGCTTAAAGATATTAAGATGTTACACAGCTAAACATCAGGTATACGGACCACTGTACTATATACACATTTTAAGCACAGGACAACAAACTTTCCGAAAATGGTTTGGAAGTTTAGTTTGTTTGGGAAACATATTTGTTTAAAAGCAGTTAAACATTTTAAGAAAATCATTGGAAGTTTGGTATACAAAACAGACATAAAAAAATAATCCAGAACAAAACATTTCAGAAGTAAAGTGAACCTTCTTTTTTAACTTCTAAGAAATACTGTCGTGATAATTTAATAATGAACAGTTTTGTGACCTTTCCACTTGTTAAGCAAACAGTACAGACAAATAATGCAGATGTGTAAAAGTATGAAACTGACAGAGAGAAGTCTCTTCATTAAGTATATACATTCTTGATCAGCATCAATAATTACCAATCTCCGACTGTCCAGCCTGTCAACATAAACTATCACATCTTCTTTGGCTGTTATATCGTTTTTTTATTAATGATATGAATTGACATTTGGGTTAAGTGGTTTTACTCAATATGAGCACATCAAAAAAAGGCAAAGGAGGGCAGATTTCTTCCAAGTGAAAGAAGTTATTAACATAAATATCTTCTCGACATCTATTTATCTTTAGATTAATAAAAATATCAAAATTTTCAAGAATTACAGTCTTTTTATTTATTTAAAATTTAATATTGCTTTTTAGGCTGGAGGGGCGGTGGGCAAATGAGCACCCTGGGGCTGGAAACCGTTCTCATCGGCGATGTAGCTAACGGTGTAAGTCTGACCATCATCGGCGACAAATGAGAACGATCCCTTAACGGCAATAGCCTCGTGCTCGCTGCCAGGATTCTTAAGCGCACCCTCCTCTTTATGGTTGATACCGTTGGATGTCTCGTAGCTGTAGCAAAATAAGGCAATGATTAAGCGAAAGCGTCCTATGATGGTCCTGATGAGAATAACTTACGTAAAATTGTATGATTCGGGTCCAACATCAGAATCGATACGCAAAATTTCTGCTTTACTCTCGTCAGTGGGTGCGGCCAGGGCAACGGCGAAGAGGGCAACGAAGACGATGAGGAACTTCATGTTTAGGATTGTGTAGTGCGTTTGAGGCTTCAAAGGTAACTATACCTAACTGGGCAGATCGACTGTGTATTTATAGTCAATTTGCAGGTAAATATTTGGCATAACCAAAAATCAAGTTGGGTTTCTATATTTGAGAAAGTTCCACTAGAAGATACCCTGTACTTAAGTATATATATAATTTCAATAAATGTAAGGAGATTTTAACGATTTATATTACACCGTATAAAATATGTCGTATATGAATAGAAAAATCGAAAACCATTAGACCCAAGTGATATAAGATAAGTAATATGAATAATTATATAATAATAATTAGAAATTAAGAAGAGTTTTTGTTTTGGCTTCGACACAGATTTCAAATGGGTATTGACTACTTTGGGTGTAGACTACGGAAATAGTTTCCGGCTAAGCGTATCAACAAAAAAATTAAAAACCTTAAAGAAAAACAAATAATTAAATATTTCCACGGTATTTTTAGCTGGTTTTCATTGAGTTTGGAGTAAACGAGTGAATACGTGTGCATATATAGTAAATACATAAGAGTACAAGGGAACCCATGAGATTTAAAATCGTTTGATTGATTCATGAAAAATGCAAATTCGATAATAATTATCATTATGATTAAGATAAAAGTGGCAATCACAAAGATGCTGCCGCATTTCCTATGAATATCTGCGTTTTTGTTTGCCTTAGAGGATTTTTTTTTTGTGATTTGTGATTATCCATGATTTGCTTTGTTGTTGAAGTTTTTTTGTAGACATGTTGGTGTGTTTTTTAAGACAATTTGTTAGCTCCGAGGTGCAATTAGTCATTTTTATTTTGGACAAACTCTTCTTAATTTGACGCATTGTTGTACATTAGCAGTGGACATCATCATCATCATCGCTTCTTGAAAAGAGCTCAGATCGCCAAAACACACAGTACAAATCGAAGAACACTTCAAATAGTTCGGTCGTAAATCAAATCGATAAATCAACAAGATGAAATTTACAATTGCAATCGTGTCCGTTGCCTTTCTGTCGTGCATCCTGGCTGCACCAGCCTCCGACAAACAACAGGTACAAATCAATCACTATAAGTCCGATGGCTACACGTTTAAGTAAGTATCAGGCAATATATTCATGACCTATAGTTCATTATCATATCTAACCAATCCAATCTGTTATGTCCCAGCGATGGCCAAAAGCACTCAGCGACTGGTGTCCTGAAAAATGCCGACTCTGAGAATGAGTCGATTGCTGTCACTGGATTCTTTTCCTTCATTAGTGATGCTGGTCAGACCTATACCGTCAACTACATCGCCGATGAGAACGGTTTCCGGCCCCAGGGTGATCGTTTGCCCAACAATGGAATTGACAAATAAATTGTTAGGCGCACCAAGAGCTGTTCTTTTTAACTGGAATAATATATTTTATATTTATTAAAAGGCATACAAGCATAATCAAAATCTCAAATATATATCTATAATTTGAATTTGACCTGGATCAATTAATATTTATTTGCAACGAATAAATCACAATTATATTTATTAGTTTTGGGTCAATTTAAACTTCATCATTAAGAGTTATTAAAATGAGTTATTCGAGCAATAAGATAATTGGGTCACAAAACCTAGATGCCGGATAAATAATTCGCAGAGTGACTTTGACCGATGTATTTGCCGTCCAACAAAATATCCCAAAGTAGCTGAAGTAATTAATTAAAATTAACTTTCAGCGGACTGAAGAAAGATGCACAAAGTTGAGGAAGGTTTATTTCATAACAAATATAAAACCAAAACAAAAATAAAAATATATATATAAAAGTATGTAAAAAAAAACATACGTACAAATTAATGTAGAATCACTTAATTAAGTGTTCTTATAAGTATCAGAAGAATATACGTAAGAATGCTCTACATCGACAACCAGTTGTCGAACTCAGAAAACTTTATCTATTATGGTGCCTAAGTGTCTTCGTATTTTGTATTTATATAGGGTATAAGTCCAAGTTTCAAGTTTGATCTATGTTATGTGAAGGCATATTTTTACCGCATAGGAAAGCTGTAGTTTGTGGCTCCAATGGCTGCCAGTCCGTAAATGTTACTTTAGCCAATATGATGATTTGGCAACTAAATTGATTAATTGAATTTATATTAATTGAGCAATGGTATTGATTCATTGTTTCTAATCCGATTTCATTACAAGTAGGACAGCAATTGTCAACTATACTCGGAACAAATAAAGAACACTTCTAAGTTATGAAAGTTATCAGTATTAGACAGAATTATTATCATGGTCGGTCGGTATTTTAAATATATAATGATTTGAGGCAAAAGTATATGCATTGATTTCTCCAAGTGCTAAGAACCTTTATATCATTTTGTATACAAAAATGGCGACTTTAAGAGATTGTAAGAGCTAGAAAAGAGCTGTAAATTCTCGTTTGCCATTTTTAGCACATATACAAATCCAGGTCACAATCTGTAAAATAAAGTTTTTACGACTTCAATTTATGATTTGGACATCTCTTTGCCTATGATTTCCACAATAAAAAATCCAAAAGTTTTTGGAAAACAATCTATTTATTCAATTTAAACATTAAAATCGCTTCTTAGGCAGGAGGGGCGGTGGGCAAATGAGGACCCTGGGGCTGGAAACCGTTCTCATCGGCGATGTAGTTAACGGTGTAAGTCTGACCATCATCGGCGACAAATGAGAACGATCCCTTAACGGCAATAGCCTCGTCCTCGCTGCCGATATTCTTAAGCGCACCCTCCTCTTTATGGTTGATACCGTTGGATGTCTCGTAGCTGTAGCAAAATAAGGCAATGATTAAGCGAAAGCGTCCTATGATGGTCCTGATGAGAATAACTTACCCAAAATTGTATGATTCGGGTCCAACATTAGATTCGTCACGCAAAGTTTCTGCTTTACTCTCGTCAGTGGGTGCGGCCAGGGCAACGGCGAAGAGGGCAACGAAGACGATGAGGAACTTCATGTTTAGGATTGTGTAGTGCGTTTGAGGCTTCAAAGGTAACTATACTTAACTGGGCAGATCGGCTGTGTATTTATAGTCAATTCGCAGGTTTCCATTTAGCATAACAATAACAAAGAAATACAAAAAAAAAAAAATTCCGATAATCTAGCTTAGCATGAACTTGTTCGAAGATTGGTCGGCTGAAATGCATGCTTAAAATGGTAAAAATCGATTTTGTGGTAAAATGAATATTAATTTAAACTTGAAATAAAGTATATGCGAATAAATGTGTAGCTATATTTGGATGTCAATCAGTTAAAAGACCCAAATGTCACATACAAAACACACATAATACAAGCATATATAAAATAAACGCGCTTTGAAAACCCGTCTAAATATTTGCATATATGCAAAATTTTGCCGAAGCTTATGCGAACCATATTCATATTAGTACAAATTGAGTAACATGTTTTTCGTAATAGTTACATATAGATAAATTCTACTCAAGATAAATTCTAATTTAGAGTAGATCTCAGATCAAATTTTAATCTGTTTTAATGTGTTCATTTTTGGCTTTGTGTTTTTTTCTAAAGTTAATTGTTTTTATTTTGCTACTACAAATATATTATATATATATACAGTTAAATTTATAAAGTTTACTGTTTCTCTATACATACGGAAATTCTTAACCGGAGTAATTTGTTTGATTTTCAATTATTTGGCAACAAATTAACACATTTTAGCCTCAACATAGATAAAAAGAAAAATATCAAAAATATAAACAAATAATGTGTTAATTATTATTAGCTTCTGTTACTCCATGTGGGCTGGAATGGAAGTATAAAAGCCAATTCGAATTGCGAACACAACAAGTCCACAAGTCTGCAGTCCATCGACTCATTCAACTCAACATGAAGTGTGCTCCAGTCATTCTCTGTCTTAGCATGTGCCTGGCCTGCTGCTCAGCAGCATCCACTGCAGATGTGGAAACTGTGAAGAACACAGCCGATGTGAAGCCCGATGGCTACAATTTTGCGCTGGAGACCAGCGACGGCACCAAACGCATTGAGGAGGCCATCCTCAAGAACATTGGCACAGAAAATGAAGCCATATCTGTGAAGGGTTCATACTCCTACCTGGGACCCGATGGCGTCACCTACACGGTGAACTTCGTTGCCGATGAGAACGGCTTCCAGCCGGAAGGTACACACCTACCACGGGTGTAGAGCTCCAGCGGCTCCTTAGCTTAAGTTTATAATTTTTATAAAGTAAATGAGAAGAAGAGAAATGCATCGATTGATATTGTGTGGGATGCAGTCACGATTGAGATGCATATGGTTGAGGAAGGAGCCATTTTCAAAAAGATATTGTTTCCCCAAGCCAACAATGGGCAATCCCAATCAAATTAGTTAAAAAAGGCATCTCAACGTACTAATGGAAATTCAATTTAATGCGATTAACAATAATAATGCACGACACTAGCTTCACTGACTGACTGACTGACCGACTAACTGATCGACTGATCGACTGACCGACTGATTGACTGATGCACAGCACAACACTTAGGGGCTAAATATTAGTTAATCCAGTTGGTTATCCAGTTGATTAATGGCCAGTTACTTGGGTAAATGCGCACCCTCCGGCTGGAAGCCGTTCTCATCGGCCACAAAGTTAATGGTATACGTCTGTCCATCGGGTGCCACCCAGCTGACGGAGCCACGCACCGAAAGGGATTCGTTCTCTGTGCCGGCATTGTTCACTGTTGCCTCCTCGGTGCGAGTGGTGCCATCGCTGAGCTTGTAGCTGAACTTGTAGCCACCAATGCCAATGTTATCCGACTCATATTCCAGAACCTCAACATCATTCTGGGGGCGGGCACTGCTGCTGGTGGCGGCGAGCACCAGCAATACAACGACTAGCATCTGTGTACAAGGATTAATCAGTTAATCGGTTAATCAATTAATCACGTTGGTCAATTCGATCATTTCGATCCGTTGCCCATTTACCATTTTGAACATCCTGTTTAGATTGTTTCTTGTTTTGCGCTGCGTTTCAATAGACTCTTAAGCGTCCAATGGTTGTAATGCATCGGCTTCGCTGCATTTATATACCGCATTCAGAGATTTCTGCCAACGTCATAAATTTTGCACAATTGTTGAAGAAGACATACTAGAGACATATAAACATATATAGAGACGTCGGCTCTCGCGGTCGTCCGGTAATGTATTTAATTTACCAACAGTTCACCAATAGCCACCAGCCTCAAAGTGGCTCCGACAAGTAACATTTAACGTGAATCTCTGACGCGACATTACCAAATCCGCATTCTGGCTCTATAACTATCTCGTTCACTTGGTAGTTAGATTAAATATAATTTGTTAGAATATATATATATATATATATATAAAAAAAAAAAAAAATTAACCAACTTTTGCTCTTACAATAATAAGCATACAATTAATTAGTTGTATTTTCAATTACTTAACAAATACAGATTTTTCAATAAAAAATAAAATTTGATCATTTAGTTAATCTTCGCAGTGTGTGTCCAATTCGATTGAAAAATAATCTGGTGGGCGAATGTCACTTTAATGAATGCGTAAATAGTTTGGCTTTGGTTTTGTACAATATGTTTACTGCGTACCAGTTGATGGTTTATGGCCTAAGTTGGTCGATGTGTTTGATTTTTAATATTTTTAGTCAAGCAATTGGCTGACCTAGCAACATTTAGCAATAGCTCCTCCGATTATCTCCTACGGAGAAGAGACGACAACTGTTGAGCCGCAAGTTCACCTCACAAGTCCGAAAATTGGACAAGAAGCGCTCCGCTGGCTTTTCGAATCGAAGAAAAATCCGCAACTTTGCTTGACTTCTGACATATGCAACGGCCTTTGCATCTTTATTCGATTGATGTACATATGCACAACGACTCGCATATATATATATATATTTATAGTGTGTATTCAGCATTTTACGTATATTTATTTCGGTTTTTTTCACCAATTTATTCCACCTTCGTTGACCGCTACTAATGAAGAAGCTGAAAATTGACAAGCTAGTCAATCAAGTTTTTGGGTGACCTTTTTCCAAAATTACCATAAAGCCTTTTTGAGTCTCGTTCAGCCAGTTAGTTATTTACCCACAGGACATTCTCTCAATTCACAAACTGACATTGACAATATACAAACAATATATACAATAAACTCCTTGCCGACTTTAGCGTCGTTAAAGTTTTTTTGACATTAAGTTACATAGTTCAACTATATATAAAAAAAAGGTGGAAAAAATAATCTGCAATTAAAAATCCGCATAAAAATGTTTGAGTAGACGTTTATTTTTAAATAGCTGACTTCCTATGGTAATTTAAATGGCATCCAAAACATTAAAATCCGTTAGATAAACTATAAGGAAGTTTATAAAGTGTCCTCCAATTGCTGCTTGCCAAAATATACTGAATGAAAACGATTTCAAGAACATTTTGGCAACTATGTTTTCCATAATGCACGCTAAACAATGATTAAATATATAACAAAAGAAGCAACGATTTTTTTTTGGTAAAACATTTATTTAAACATTAAAATCGCTTCTTAGGCAGGAGGGGCGGTGGGCAAATGAGGACCCTGGGGCTGGAAACCGTTCTCATCGGCGATGTAGTTAACGGTGTAAGTCTGACCATCATCGGCGACAAATGAGTAAGATCCCTTAACGGCAATAGCCTCGTCCTCGCTGCCGATATTCGTAAGCTTACCCTCCTCTTCATGGTTGATACCGTTGGATGTCTCGTAGCTGTAGCAAAATAAGGCAATGATTAAGCGAAAGCGTCCTATGATGGTCCTGATGAGAATAACTTACCCAAAATTGTATGATTCGGGTCCAACATTAGATTCGTCACGCAAAGTTTCTGCTTTACTCTCGTCAGTGGGTGCGGCCAGGGCAACGGCGAAGAGGGCAACGAAGACGATGAGGAACTTCATGTTTAGATATTGTGTAGTGCGTTTGAGGGTTCAAAGGTAACTATACTTAACTGGACTAATCGTCAGCGTATTTATAGCGAAGTCTAAAAACGCAACTTCGAGTCTCTCAAGGGAGAAAAATAATAACAAAACTAGTTTACAGCCGACAGTGACCAAAAATACACAACTTAAATTAAATATGCATACATTAGTAAATACATACTTATATATATATATAAAATGTACTCAAACTAAAACTAAAAAAATAAAATAGCCAACTTAGCATATGCAAATCAAACGCGTCACTTGACTGACATAATCACCATATTCTAAATACATATCCCATATAACTGGTGTATTGTATTTATGTCAATCTTCGCTTTTCGCTTCCATCTTCACTGTCCCTTTCCAGAGAAACCCAAGAGATACAAATATGCAAGAAGCCGAACTGTTGTATCTCCCAGAGCTGAGCATCGTCAAGGTCATCGTCCGGCTGTTTGTCTGTCTCCATGTCTGGCTGCGTGATGTGGCTGGCAACTGGCTCCATACGCACAGACCCAATCAGAGATGCAGAGTCTGAGAGTTGGAGTTACCGGTTGGGCGAGATCTTTTTTTCGGTCTTACTTCTTGTTTAAGCATGGCTTTGGCATCATCATCAACGCTTTGTTTCGATATGGCTTGCCGAAATTAGCACTTAAACGTTAATGGCAATACGTTAAAACCACGTTTTTGTATTTTGTATCTACCCATCTACCAATCTACCCATCTACCCATCTCTATAGGTCTCCACATATATAGTATGAAGTACGTGTAGCGCGAATTTCCATATGTAAATGCCACACTGCCATCGGGGCCTCTTATAAATTGTTGATTCTTGATTACTTAACCAAAGAAGCGCGCGATCATAATTGAAATACTTGCAAATAAATAATTCAATTAACTGGAGACAAGTCCACTCCATGAAGCAGTCAAGCAACCAACCCAAATGGTTGAATCGCTTAAATATATCTATGAACTATATGCCCACTTTTATAGCATACTTTTAGTCGATCTACGAAAACTGAAAAAAAAAAAACGATTTGAGCGCTGATTATCTCAATTTGTTGAATATAATCCAAGGCTGCAGGCCAAACCACTTTTATTGTCATTCGTTTTTTATTTATTCGTTTGTCTGACCTTTGGCATTAGTTTGTAAACCTAACCTTATTAACTGCTAATAAAGGTACGAATTAAACAATGTAAATAAATTCAATAAAAACACATATATCTTGTTGAATAATATGTTTGCTTGTCTTATTATTCAAATTCGTATTATACATTTACATTAATAAATTAAAAGCTTTTGTTTGGGATTTATTTATATAATTTCTATACTGACCATATTTCACTACAGTATTTCACGTTTTACGTTTTTCTCATCTCTAGCTTTTAATCCAAATTTATATCTATATGTTAAAAAAAAATTATATATATATATATAAAGAAAAAATATAGGTTAGTTTTGATCTGCCTTAAGAAACTTATTTACCAGACATAAAAACTGCTATAGGTAAAGTATAATTTTAGAGTTTCGACTAAATTTAAATCAACTAAATTCTTGTATATTTAGTATTTTTTTAATACTTTATTGAATTGCGTATAAATTTGAAAATACTAAACATAACACTTAAACGCAAACTAAATATATATTAAACAAAACAATAATATTCCTTGATGATCCATTGAGAAACTAAAGAGCAACTCAACCGGCCAGCGATGATAGAGATTTGGGTGATAGTTTACGGTTCTTAAGACCCGGACGACGAGATGGTCTTCCATTACGAGCATAGTTATTGGCATTCTTAAGATCTTCGGCTAAGGAGCGATCATTGATCAGATCACCCGTCTCATCGCGATGCGTGCCATTTGGCAGAGTGTAACTAAAATTGTGAATGATGATGATTATCTTCCAATAATTGTTGATCGATTTCAATGAACTTACCCAAACTCGTAGCCCTGTCTAGTGGGTATATAGCTAAACTGTTCGATAACCACATTGCCCAGTTGTATATCCAACACAGTACCTGGTGCATATGAGGCAGAAGCACTCCACAGAACACTAGCCCACAACAGCAGCAGCGGCAGCAACCAAACAACGCACCTGCCAAAACCCGAACTCGAACTCGAATTATGTTGTTTCATATTGTGTGGTTCCACAGACGCAACCGTCGGCCCTCGCAGTTAACAATAGATTGAAGCCATCAGCAGCCATCAGTGGCACACATAATGAGCCAACCCGCCAAAATGAAACCCAAAAAAGAGCTGAGTAAGCCAAGAGGTGCTGGTAACACGATTGCTTCATCCAGCTGTCCAGTTCACATTTGCATTTGCATAAGGAAAGCAACAAAGTAAGAAAATCATATAAAACAGAAATCTACCAATCATTGCACATGTTGGATTTGTGGATATAAAAACAAAGGCAAACGTCGAAGAGCATTTATAAACCAAAACACATAGGAGCCAAGCTAAGCCGACTCAGAAAATGCCCTAAAATTGCATATATTAATATATTTTATCTTGGCTTGAAATCAATTTCTATAACCTTGGCAGATATTTATAAATATTTATGTATCTGTATTTTAATATTGTTATAGCCATCCTCGCAAAGTTAATAAGCCCGTTGTAAACGAAATACCCTTCATTTTATTTCGGATTTCGTTTTGAGCTTCTGCCGTGGACTCATTAAACAAGTTGTCTCTCAGTTCAGCGCAGAGCTTTGAGCTGAGCTTGGTGCTGATCTTTGAGCTTAGCTGTGTCAACAACCAATTGAGACGAGCTTTTGATTCACTCTTTGTAAACTCTACACATTTAAATACCCATTATTTAAATACCCTCTAATTGTCGAAAAGAGCAGTTTACATTTGTGTGTTAAGAAAGTAACTCTGATAAAATCAACTGCAAAATAAACACAAATTAAATTTATTTAGTTAATTAATTTCGAGTTTAAGTAAGATTTCAGTTTGTAAGAAAATAAAGACTAATCTAAATTATAAAATATAAAGTATTTATTTGATATAGATGACAAAAATAGAAACAGAAAACAGCTTAAATTTAGGAATCCTCTTTGGGGGCTTTCACTTTATGGGCCGTTACATAGGGCTGGAAGCCATTCTTGTTGGCCTTGTAGAGCACCTGATATTCGTAGCCATCGGCCGATATAAAGCTATAGCCCCCACGATATTCAACGGACTTTGGCGTCGACACTTCATTCGGCACCTCAGCGATTTGCTTATCAGGATTCGCATTCACCTTGTATGTGATATCCTCCGAGCGACGATAGCCATTATCTGTCTGAAAGCTGTACAAGAGTTGGTTCAAAGGTTTTACGAAGGACCTTAATTTCATTGCTTACTTGAAATGCACCTCCTCCTGACGCTCTCCTACATTATCCACAGCAGCAGCAGCAGCCATGGCCAGAGATAGAAGCAGTAAACCGATCGGAAACTATGCAAAGTAAAGAAATCAAAATGAATCACTGCAAATTTGCAAACTATGTTTTCATTTTTCTTAGTTAAATAACTAACCGATGTCATTGTGCGTTAAATATATTCTTTTAATAATATATACAAAATATAAGTTATAACTTTTGTAAGAGTAGAATTTATTTTGCGCACTGTTCGTCTTCGTTTCTTGATGCCAACTAATAAAGCGGGCAAAAGTGGTCTTTACCAGCGACTCAGATGAGCAAATCAGCAGAAATAAGTCGGAAAGATAATGAAAACAAATATCTAAACTGCCGGCCAGCCCCAAAGAGTCAGGCACTCAGTCCGATGGCGTCATAGTTTATGGCCACTCTTTTGTTCTAAGGCAACTTTTGTTTTAAGCCCATACAGCCACAACAATAACAATTACAACAACAATAGCAATAACACTGACAATAACAACAACATACAAGAAAGTTAACTAAATCATTTAAAGCGAGTTCTTACCTTGTTTAGCCAAATCAACAAAATTTACCGGTGTTGCTATTATTATAATTTTAATTTTAATTTGTGCTGTGATCTTTTAACAACATTGTGTCTTCTTAACTTGAAGTCTAAAATTTAGATTTCTTAGAATTATTGTCCAATGTTTTCGATTAATGTACACAAAAGACAAATATTAAAATCAGTCGTATTTTAATTAATCATCATTTTTATTGATATGGATATTAGTCAGTCAAATGGTAAAAAATTTATAATGATTTTTTAGCAAAAACAGATAGCTGACAAAAGAAAGCAAACAAATATATATACATTTATACAGCCAAATCGAGTTAGTCATTTTCAACTATTTTTATGAACTGTTTGCAAAAACTTTAACTTGAAGACATTATTTTATTTAAACGATAACTTTACCAAATACAATAGCAATGTTAACATGTTTTGATATGATTTCAAATTTAAATCAGAAAGTCCAAAATATTCAGATTTGTACACTATACAAACTTATCATTGTAACTATTATTATAATTTTAATTTGTGCCGTGATCATTTAACGTTTTGTCTTCTTAACTTGAATTGCAGATTTATCGTAAGAGGTATTTTAATATTTAAATCAATCAGTCAAATGAAGTGTATATTTTTATATCTGGCAAAAGAAAGCCCACAAAATATTAACCTCATTAAATATATATATATATATATATGAAATTTATACAGCCAAATCGAGTTAGCCATGTTCAACTGTTTGTATGAACTGTTTGCAAAAACTGTAACTTGAAAAACTTTTTTATTTAAACTATAACTTTACCAATTACGATAACAATATTAACACACTTTTGCCCTAGTCGAACTCTGTCGATTCTTACTTTTTTTAATATAATTTTAAATTAAAATCAAATTATTCTACTCTATATCATATTCACATTGTACGTAGGCTGTCAATGTGGGCTGCGGTTAATTAATCAAACGAGTCTGCATCTAAATGTTTATTTAGCCGTGTTGAAAAACCTAATCTGAAGAACCCTCACCCTGGTCGAATGCACGGCTAATTCGATGGCAGAAATGATGGCAATTAGATCGTTTCGCTCCGTCAAAATGCACTTTATGAATTTGAGATTTTGGCAAAATGCGGGCGCGAAATATGCGCAATGGGTGCGTATCAAAATGATCAAGGGATGTAGATGAATAAGCGAGATTGATAGGGAGAGAGGTAAGTGTGGAGAAGGCAGCGGGCAGTGGTAGTGACATGGGTGGGGGGGGGGTGAGACCGACAATTGTTGGTTTAAGCAGCCGGTGCAGCGTTTGGTGCGAGCTGGCATGGCGGGAGTGGTGGTTAGTTGGTGGTTAGGTGGTTGGGTGGTGGTTAGGTGGTTTTTGCTTGCTTTGTTGGTGGATGCTCTAGCATCGCACTGGCAACAGCTGACGCTGGAACAGGTTCACAAAATCCACAGCGCCTGGGAATCTGTCAGCTGCGCGCCAGCACATTACAAGTAGGACAAGCTGCAAACAACATTGCCATTAGCTACCATGGCCATGGACAGGGACAGTGTGGCCACCCTATGTTCACCCCCTCCCTCCCCCCCCCTTCCACCATGACTCTAATGCGGCAATATTAGCGGCATCACATCCACATCCACATCGAGTCACAGTCACAACTTGCCTCGACGAGCATTGGCAAAAAGTTAATAGACGATTGACTAAAGCCGACAAACGTTGTCCTCTTGCCCTGTTGTCCTGGCCAGGGGCTTAGCACCCCCTGCTTTTTTTTTGGACAGGCAAAGTGCATTAGAATTGCACATGGACGGGGAGGACGGGGTTGCTTTTGCAGGTGTTGCCTGTGCGCCGTGCCTGATCCTTATCTGTTCTGCCCTCAAAGATTGCCTTTGAATTAAAAGTTTTGTTTGCGGCATCGCCGGTTTTGTTGTTTTTACCGATTAGTTGCAGCCTGAACAGATTTCATTTCATTTCATTTTTCTCTTTTCAATTTTAACAATTGCGCCAATCTCGATTTATCAGAATTTTTTCATTTGTTAGCATTAACAATTAAAATTCAATTGAAATTTCGTCAAACGAAAAAAACTTATCAAATCTTAGATGAAGATGCAAATTAGTTAAAAATAATTCAATTGAAAAGACTTTTTCTAGATGGATATCAATTTATTTTAATTTTTGAAATTAAATAGAAAAATATTCAAATTGTATATTCATTTTTCATAATTCGATTTTCTGATAAATTTACATAAATTTGAAATATTTATAAATAATTATAGATAATTTCTTTCACTTTTATTTTAAATTTTCTTTTCATTTAAATTGTATTTATTTTTTTAAAAATGTTTTGTTGACTTTTAGATAGTTACTTTTAATTTTGTGCAGTGTAATCGCATTGGCCCAGTTTTTGGTTTTCATTTCAAATGCAATTCGATGTTATGCACGTGACTGACCCCCGGGGTGCAACAGGTTGTGGTCAAAAGCAAGTGTTGGCCATATATATAACTCCAATGTTCGTCGATCAGAGCCATCAGTGAACAGAATGAATCAGACAACATTGGGTGCATTGCTTGGCCTCATCGCTGGTGGCATAATGCTGGTGCTGGGACACCCGGCGGGTTATCCGAGCTCTCGTCCACCATCCACATATCTGCCAGCAAAGCCACCAGCACCGCCTGCACCACCTAAGAACAGTTATGGCCCACCTAAGCCGCCACCGAAGCCACCAGCGCCCGCACCCAAGCCCACTTATGGAGCACCGCCGCCTAAGCCAAATCCACCAGCTCCGCCACGCGATAGCTACGGCCCACCACCCAGCAAACCCAATCAACAATATTTACCGCCCACCGGCAATGGCAATGGAGGCGATGGTGGTGAAGGAGGTGGTGAAGTTATTCCAATTATCAAGTTGGAATCCAAAGTGAATACGGATGGATCCTTTATGGTAATTAGTGTAGACTCAACTATGAGCAGCTGTTCACTTCTAATTGTTGCTCTCCTTTGCCCAGTACGAATATGAAACGGGCAACGGCATCAAGGCCGAGGAAACGGGCTACCTGAAGAATGCCGGCATCGAAGGAGAAGAGGCTCAAACCGTAGAGGGTTCCTTCTCCTACAGCAGTCCCGAGGGAGAGAGCATTTCGTTGACCTATATCGCCGATGAAAATGGTTTCCAGCCGATGGGCGAACACTTACCGACGTCGCCACCCATTCCACCAGAGATCCAGGAGGCACTCGATCTAATAGCCGCCGGCGGAGGTTGTCATGGCTGCGACGACAACGAGACTGGCGATGGGGGAGGCGATGAGGCACCAGGCTATGTCTATCGCAGAAAGTAATTAAATTAATAATTGTAAATGGCAATAAAAGCAACTTTCCCAAACAGGTCCTTTTTGGCCGACTTATTCAAAATAACAAGCAAACACCAAACATGAAATTGGCTTGAACCAGGTGCTTCTGATGTGTCCTTGCCCTTCAAATTGGCTGGCACACTTTACTTGAGGTCTGCCCAACAACACCCCACCACCCCTCTCTCTCTCTCTAGTCTTACCCCAACCCCGTCTGTCTGTGACTGTGTGACTGGCAACACATGTTTTTCGCTCTTGTCCTGTTGATCGCACAGCGTATCACAGCCATTAGCCTCGGGGGGAGGTTGCTGCCTGTTCAGATATGATGAAAACATTAGTGTCCTCGCATATTCTGACACAGCGCACAGGAGCGCATTCGACACGTGGCAGTTGGGCCGCAAACGATGTGCAGGTGCATGCTACATTTATGCTTAGTTTTCAATGATGAAAGAAATTTCGAAGTTAGCAAAAATAGTCTGTAAAGTAGAGACCAAATTAATAAATCTTATAAAAAAAAAAGATTTTTTAAATTAACTAAATTGTTTTTATCCATTTAATATTTTTGTTTTGTATATATCATTTTTTTATATAACATTAAAGTGAGGCTGAAAGAAATTTAGAAGTGAGGAAAAATAGTCTATAAAGTTTTGAGCGAAATTAATAAGTTCTGCATTCAAAAAAAAAATTAGCTATGAAATCCTCTAAAAAAATATATTTTTTTTAAGTAAACAATTTTTTGTTTGTAACCATTTAATTTTTAGTTTAGTTTATATAACTTTTTATATAAGCTTAAATTCTACTTTTATGCAGTTAACAATTGGGCCCGTTGTAGCCCGCAGACCGCTCGGGGCGAGTGGCAAATCACGACCCACCCTAAACCACAAATAGTAAAACGATACACACCAAATATATTAAGGCATTATCAGAAGGGGGTGGAAGGGGGTGGTAGTTGGTGGGTAAGTCGTCAACTGCAAAGGGGACAAGGGGTAGCAATGTCATTGACGAAAGCGAATGCGATTTGTATATGGTGGCTTTACAGCAACAACAACAACAACAACAGCAACAACAACAGCAGCAACAACCACAACAACAATATGGATAAGGACAACAAACGATCGTTTAATTTCAATTAAAAACATTTGCCTTGGCACAGCCCAAAAGCCAAAAAAGAACCAATCTGATGATGATGATGTGTGTGTGTGTGTGTGTTAAGGGGGGGGGGGGAGGATTAGGCAAAGGAATACGCACACTTGCTACAAGGGCGCGCTTAGCTTGGCTTAGTGCTTTGGTGCCGTGATGTACATGATGTTGCACTTGCTACCACTGTGCGGGACCTGGAACGGGACCAGAACCAGAACCCGGACCAGAAACAGGACCAAAAAGGGATGCTAGGCCAGCTGCTTCGGCTGGTGGCGAGTGCGAGTGCAAGTGCGAGAGTGAAAGTGAGAGTTAGAGTGAGATAGTCGCAAAGTGCGTAGCAATGTCAGCTAGAACGGGTACAATGAGGCTGAGGCTGAGGCAGAGGCTGATGCTGGGAATTCTTGCACTTGACGCCGCAGTGTTTTGACACTGCAAGCCGTAACAAATCCAAACAAGGATATATAGGGGAAGCTGCGGCGGCTGTTGCTGTTGCCGTTGCTGTTGCGTCGGTATAAAAGCAATGCCTGGCTTCCAATTGGAACACAGAATCGAATTTGAACGCGAGCGATGCACACGACAGCTCAACTGGATAGCCTGGAGTTGGATGAGTCACCACAGGCACAAGGACACAAGTGTCCCAACAGCATGATCTTTCGCATCGAACAACTGTTGCCGGGCGCCACAACAACAACAACAACAACAGCACCAGTACCACCAACAGCAATTGTTGCTGCCACTGCAATGGCAACAACCACAAACACCACAAAGCGAACACGTCCGAATTTAAGGCCAGGTGTTTATACGGCACAGTATACGCCAAAGGACACGTGCTCCAGTGGTGTGCCAACAGCGGCTCTGCTTAGCTGCATGGCCACGCCCACGCCAAGTGATGCCCATGTCCACTGCACCATGGTCAATGGTGAGTTGGCCATGTCTGCGACACTGCTACGCCAGATCAAGCTCTCCGAGGACATCTACAGCTTTAATGCACTGTTCGAGCTGCACGCAGGACAACTGCGCATTCGCCTCGTGCGCGATGTGGCGCGTGAGGATGAGGTGGTTGCCTGGTTTGACGAGGAGTTGGTACTCCTCATGGGTATACCCTTTCTTACACCACTTAACATTCAAGGTGAGCTGATGTTAATTCAAACAAAAATTATAATTTAAGTCAAATAATTAAAATAATAATAAATAAAAAATGTAATAAATAATTGAAAGCTAAAGATTAAAAAAAAAACAAAGTAAATAACTTAATTGAATTAATATATTTTATAAAATTCGTAATTTCTTGATTAGTTATGTTAAACAAATATTTAAAAGTTATTTGTTTAATAAAAACCAAAGTAAATTATTTAAGTAAATATATATATATTTTTTTTAAAAAGTACATTCAAATATTTTCAATTTTTTTCTCGTCCCATTGATTTTATTACAAATTTTAATATTATTAACTCTTAACTCTTTTTAAAAATAATTTCAGGCAACAATCGCTACACCTGCCACCTGTGCCATCTGACCTTTGAGACGCCGCATCCTTTGAAGATACACCTGGCTCTGGGTTGCGGTCGCAGCGTTATGGATCTGCTCTGGATGCGTTTACATTATGCACTTAAATCGGCGGCACGTGCCACCACCACAATAACACTCTCACCCACTCCGGCCACCTCATCTACATCGTCAGCATCGCCCAACAGATCGCCACCACCGCCAGCAGTTGCTCTTGCCCAGGTGACGCCTCCATCGCGTTTCTCTGCCTTTCGTCCTTTGGCGACAATGCAATCGCTGACCTTGCCACTTGCCAGTCACTCACAGCCGACTTCCTACCTGCCCTCGATTGCGATGGGTGCACCACTCTCGGCGCATCCAATGAATGCAGCTGCTCAGATCGAGGCCATCGTCAGCAATATGGGTGCCTCGAAGCAGGGACACCTGTGCATTTACTGTGGCAAGGTCTACTCCCGCAAGTATGGTCTGAAGATACACATTCGCACCCACACGGGCTTTAAGCCTCTCAAATGCAAGTTCTGTCTGCGTCCCTTCGGCGATCCCAGCAATCTCAACAAGCACGTTCGCCTCCATCTCCAATCCCAGCCCGGCGTCGGGGAGGAAGCCGACGCTGATTCGAGTTTCCAGTGTCAGATATGTCATAAGACGCTCGCCCGCGCCAGGGATCTGCAGCGACACATGGAGACGCGACACCCTGGTGGCTCAACCACAACAACCACCACTAGCAGCGCTCCACCATCAACAACTACAACAACAGCATCTGCAGCAAACACTACAACAACAACACTGTTGCCCAATCACAGCTGATGGAGGCGTGGCAGCGTTTTATTTTTATTACTTTAGCATTAGGCGTCCTGCTGTGATAAGTAGTAGAAGAGTTGTAAAAAATCTAACAATTTATATATGATATAAATATATTTTAAATTAAGTAAAATAAGAAATAAATACGAATTTTTTAATTTGTAATTGTGAATTGAAATTCACTCTAGGTTAAGAATCTAAATATAAAATATATGATTCGTAGTTTGTATATTAACTTGTGTTTTTATTTAATACTACGTAAAGATTTCAGAAAGCAAAATTACACAAGAAAACACCATAATCTTCGAGGGCAGCTTGATTAAGCAGGTCCTTCCCTCCCAAATATGTAAGGATTATGCCGAGTCGGAGCCAGTTTTCGGTTACTTTAGTTTACATGTGTGCCCCTAAAAGTATGCAGCATATTATTTGGATCGCAGACAGCTTAGCCAATACAACAACCAAGTTTGTGTCGCTGCTTTTGCAACCTGTACCTAGAATTAAGAACAAATGATCATCAATATTTAAAAGTAATACGACTTTCCCCAATTATCTTGAAATACAACTCACAATCTAAATCAATTTTTAAATACCTTTATTCAATTCAATTTCAAGACGTATTCAATGTGCAAATCTATATTGAACAATGCACAAACCATATATTTAATTATATGATCATAAACGCAATTACTCAAACATATGTTTGAGTACATACATGTATATATATATATATATATAGATATATAGATATATAATGAATTTAGCATTCTGTTTCGAATACTCGTTCACACGTCTGTTCTCAGGCATATTAATTGGGGTACAGCAAAGCAAATCACAAGTTGTATTTTAGGTGTGTGCCAAAAGCAGATCGTACTTAACTACTATTTATGTATACGTATATATGTATGTGTGTGTTTGTGTGTGTGTGTGTGTGTACTTTTGTGTGTTGTGTGCAGGTAGAAAAACTGTTGAGCAAAACATTTCTTGCGATCTAAAACAATCCACAATACAAGATTTATACATAGTGTAAAAAATGCGACGGTAAGTAAAGTTAATATGTATATATATGTATGTAGTATAGATCGGAGCATAAAGTTAACTATATATTGTGGTGTTTCTTTCGATACTGGAACTAGTATGTACATTAAGTTTGATAGTTTTGAACAAAATATCCTTGTTTTAAACACACAAATCTTTCATTCTTTTCTTGGTTTTTTTTTAACAGTTTAAGGCACATTCCTCAAGGAATATCTATTCCAGAGTGTCCCTTGGGGGTTGTTTCAAGTAGTTTTGTTTCCGATAAAAACTTAGTATGTGGCATGGATGATAATTCATATAAAAGTATGCATGTCTGTCTGTATTGGTGTGTGTGTGTGTGTTTTGTATCACTCATAAGCACTTATATATAATATTATTTAAACTGTACATAATATATAAATATCTATATGTTTTAGCTATTTATATTACTTAATTTTGGATATATGACGATACGTTTGTGTTGGCTTTAAAGTCTCTACTCGTTATATAAGGTTTATATTTTAGACACCGATCGTAAATTCTTAATAGATATAATTAGGAATACATACTATTTATATATATATATCTAATTTGGGGGGAATATTGGAATTTTTATTGCATTTGTAAAGATCGTAACATAAATTCTTATATGAAGCACACTTGGGTTCGGTTAACTATGGATTACTAGTAATTAAGGTTATTATTACTTGATTAGTTTGGGTTTTTTAGTTAGCTCAATGGCATTAACAAAATATTATTTAGTTCATAGTAATAACATTTATTACAGTTACAGTTAATAAAAGTGTGAATGCATGAATTTTATTGTTTGTATCTATGTATATAATTTTTTCGAACATGTATATATATTTATATATATATATAAGAAGTTTTGGTTGTATTACAGTTGCGTGCTCGTCATTGTTGTTCCCGCTGTTCTTTAAGTTAAAAAGATTTTAAGAGTTTATTGTTTTATCAAGCATTTTGTAATTTTGCTAATGCATTTTTCTTAAGTTTTAAAATGGAATCTTTGTTCTCATTTGTTTTTTTTTTTTTGTTTTTTGTTTGGTTTTCAATGGGGAAACCTGTGTTTTAGTACTTTTAAGGTTTTATTAACTTGGCTTAATTGAAATACTGAACTGCTGAACACACACTGACAAAAATGTACGTCAAATTTTTTATGAAAGTACAATTAATTTTTTTTTTTGATTTTTTGTTTCTTGTTTTTCACTCTTTACTTTTCATTAATTTAATTTTAATATGTATTTAATTATATTTACGAGTATAAGTGTTTTTTTTTATTAGCAGTACTCAAAATGTTTTTATTTGAAGACTTGAATGTTCACAATTGTTGTTAGTTTTTGTTTTGCATGACAAAACATTGGACGTTTGGTATTTTATAATATTTTTTTTTAATTTCTTAATGTTTAGATTCAATTTGTATGTACTTCAACAAATTGCTTAAAGCTGCGCACAAGACTTTGTCTACACTTTCATAAATTTATACATATACATATATATATATATATATATATATATATATATATATATATATATATATACATAATAGTTAATCAGTTTAAATTCAAAATACTCTCAATATATATATATATATATATATATAATTTTTGTTTTGTTTTCGTTTGTCAAAGGTTGATGCTTGCTTAATAATTAAAAGACACACAGTATGTAAGTAAATCTATCTCTACTTATAAGGTTTACAACAATGCCTCTTTATCTTTCAACATGTTAACCCTTTGCGATTGAATTCGTCCGTTTGTTCATTGAAGTCTGATCTATGCATTATTAGGTAAGGCATTATGCACTTGGGAAGGATTCGGTTGCTCGTTGTTAAAATAGAAAACCAAATGAAGGTTAGGGAAGACAAAACAATTGTCGGATAAGAACAATAATTTACAACTGAATAATTACTATATCAATTTAATTTACTTTGATTTAAGTGAACTTTAAATTCCGAATGCCATTTTCTACATAATAATTAATAGACTCTTTCTCAATGAGACTTTATTGCAGTACTTATTGCTGTTTGTTTAACTTTAGTATGAGTGTGAGCTGTTGTGCGTGTGTGTGTACGTGGAGGCCAACAAAATGGGTTTTTTTCTTAATTAAGTTACAGTTCACAATTTGTTGAACTTAAATCTGTTTTTCTTGTTTTTCCATTTTTTTGTTATCAAATACCCTGCAACTTCTTTTATTTATCACAGTTTACATCAGAGATAGTTTAAACATGTATTATGTTTTTACTGTTTTGTTTTTTTCCTTCTTTTTTTTTTGTTTTTTTATGCAAAAATAAAAGCAAGCTGTTTGAAATTTGTGCAAGCATTTTGAATGGTATTTTGGTTAGATCATACAATAGATTATAATCATGCCAAGCCTCGATTTTCATTTTCCGTCAAACAAGATGCTGTTTCTTATGACTAAATTATATATATGTTTTTTTTATACTGTTTTTATAAATCAAATCCCAAGGCAACTGTCTGGGTTTCTATAGTAGTAATGTCAGTTGAGTGTGTGTGTGTTTGTGTGTGTGTGCTATCGCAATCATTTTGGTTCAAATGCGAACTGAGCTAAGCTGAGCTGATATGTTGATATGTCCTCAACTATCGACCTTTCGAGCGTTGTGTTTTGGGTTTTTGATTTTATTTGTATAAGTTTTAAGGTATAACAATAAGTTTAAATTAAGCATGTGATGTGTTTGTTATAGTATAATTAAAATTGTGTGTGAAATAAACATCAATTTTACTTTTCAAGTATTTTTATTTTTTTTTTTGTTTTAACGTAATTATAATGTAATTATTTGGAAGCAAAAGATGGCATATCTGTTTATCATTTCGGTTTTCTTCAATTTGTTCATTTTTCTCTCTTTTGTTTTTTGTTTTTGATTGCTGCTTACACAAACATTTACAGAACACAATTTGAAACAAACGCAAACGCATCAACAAAACTGTTTGAAATTACAATATTAATTACAATATATATAAATAAATGTTTAAAAAAATGTCTTCTTGGATCATTTGCATCATTCGATTGCTTTGATAAATAAAATGTAAAAATGTAAAAAGGTTGTATACATACGTAGTATTAACCGTGGGGAGGTGTTTGTGTGGAAAATGCTAATTGTCGTTTTTTTGTTTTTTTTTTTAGTTCTTAGTTTTGTACTTTCGACGTTGAATACATTTTTTGTTCTAATTTTTTTGGTGAAACTATAAATTGGTACAACAAATAGAATGGCAAGTAGTATAAAATATACCTGCATACGTTTTGTGCTTGCAGCATGTGTGTGTTTGTGTGTATGTGTGTAGAAAAGTTTTGAATATTTGGTTTTGCTTTGTTTCAAGAAATACATACAATAAATACAAATATCCAATTAATTAATACAAACAATAAACATAAATAGTACAACTAGCTCAAGATCAAGTTTAAAAAAACAATTACAAAATTATTTATTATGTATACTTTCAGTAATGCTCATTTGTTGTCTTGAGAGTATTGAAATTTACAGGAAACTAGAATCGAGTTTACAAACATATTTCACCTTATATCATATCATAATGAATAGGAAATTGGCAATACGGTGAGCGAGGAGTAGAAGGAATCAATAACATACTTTACAATCTTTATCAATCAGAATTCTTTTTTTTGTTTTTTTTTTCTTTTTTCTTATTTTGTTGGGCGGGCTTTTGCTTAACTAAAACACAAATCGTCTACATATTTATGTATATATATATATATATTATATCAATGCTATATATATATATATAATGTACGTATATATATATATATAACTATATATATATATATATATATATTCAATAAGGTATTTAAATATGTTTGCATGATTATGTATAAGGGATGACCAAAAAGCAAATCAAAGGCTTTCTTTAAGTTGACATATTTTCGACACATTTTTATGCTATACACAAATTGCAGTTAGAGTTGTCGTGTTTGTGTGTGCGTGTGTTTTTGTGTGTGTGTGTGTTTGTCTGCACATGCCTATGTTGTCGTTGTTGCAGTCTCAGCGTTGTTTGTTGCTGTCGCAGCTATACTCTCCGACTTCTTCTGCTGGTGCTGCTCAGTCAACTGCTCCGATCCTGTTGTGATGCTGCTATCCACGCGATCATCGTTGATTTTGCTGCTGTTGTTGTCGTTGTTGGCGTGGTTGCTGTAAAATTAAAAAATAATATATTATATTTATCTTTATCCATATTTAGCTATGAGTTATGAGTTAATAGAAGCAAAATAATTTAAATAAATTATTATACAATTTTTTATGCAGACTTCTGTTTAATTTTGACGACTGTCTTCGCCAAACGTTTAAACAAATGAAGCTGAACTTAAGTCAAGTTTTTCATATACAATAAAAATATCTAATTAAAGTGATGATAGAATTAAACGCATAAAAAAGTTTTTTTCTAAGGTTATCCTATTCTGAGTTTTAGTATGGCTGCAGTATAGAATGGATCATTAAGTAAACTTTATAAGGATTTTTGTATGAGTGGGTGAGTGTTTTCTCTATATATTTAATATATGATCTTTTATGCATTTATATTTATAAATGCATTTATTTAAATAAATATATATATATATATATATAAAATAAATATATATATATATATATATATATAAATATATTATATTAATTACATATACAGCACTTACAATTCATTTGCTTTGCTGGGTCCATTTGAAATTGTGGCGGGCTGTTGTTGTTGATCAGTTGTTATTTGCAACTGAGTGTTGCCACCTAGCGGCTTGGTCCACATGCCCTCATCATCCTCGTAATCGTCCTCCCCATCGAGCAGCACTGACTGCAACCGACTCACTATCGAAGTGGCAACAGGTGCAGCAATAATATCAGCCTTGGCTGCCTTCTCCACATTCGCATTGTTGTCATACTCCGCCGCCTGCTGCTCATCCTCGTGACCCTTGGTTGTGGTTGTTGCATTATTTGGTGTTTGTTGTGGGTTATTAGTTGATGTTGTTTTTGCAGTCATGGACACATCGTCCTCCTCTTCCTCTTTTTGCTCGTTATGCCTTTGTTGCACCTGCACCTCCTCCTCCTCCTCATCGCTGTTGGTCGTTGGGGCTGCAAGGGGAGACTGCTGCTGGTTCTGTTGAGCTACCGTTGGCCGAGTTTGTGGCATTCCCAGATCACTGTCGAAGGTGCTGAAATGTGCATCGAAGTCGGCAAAGTTGTCGAATTCGGTGCTCCAGCTCCCGGTGCCAGTATTGACTATATTCGCATCGGCAACACCGACTGTAATATCAGCGAATTGTACCTCCATGTCCCAAGGATCGGCAGCCAGATTGTTAAGCGTCGTCGAATTCTTGGTGAACATGCCATGGCCATGACCATGACCATCGCCACTGCTGCCACCATGCTGGTGCTGCTGATGGTCATCATCGTTGTCGTCATCGTCGTCGATGTTGTTGCCGAATTCAAATTGATTCTGATCGTTGTCCATCGAGAAGACAATGTCCTGCAGCGTATTATCCAAATCACTGTAGCACACATTGCTGTACGATTGCGCGCCTGTGTCCCAGCTATTGGTGTCGCCAATGGAGTTGCCAACACTATATTCATACTCCTCATGCGGATTGCAATTGGCCAACAGTTTGCTCTGCTGCGCAGCGGCCAATGTAAATTCACCTTTGTCCGCATCAATCAGCGATTGCCACAGCTGCAGCTCGGACTCGTTGGCAAAACTGGTGGCAATCAAGGCAGCGATATGTTCAGACTCTGATATACAATTCGTTATATGTCTAAGGATCTTTATCAGATGACCCATATAGCCCAGCCGTCGTCCATTCTTTGCAGATCTGCGTCAAAGAAAAGTTAGTTAAAATTTGTTGCATAGATGTGTGTGGCAGCCAGCCAAATTAAACTTACTGAGCCTCCGCATTGTGCTGCCAGTAATTCACCAGTTTAGACACCAGTTGGCAGTTGACAATCAGCTGTGGAAAATAGTTCAAATTGTTATTTAATACATATTGTAAATTATTATTTTATAAATTTGTATCAGTTTCCTACAACTTATTATCAGATCTATTGTTACTCCTTCTGCAATATGGAGAAATCTTTAACGGGTATCCCCAGGATACTACATCTATTCCTAGCTACACATTCTGCTATTCTGCGTCTCTACAACTACTCACATATGTTTGCATCTCAGTGGGCGGGATATTGTTTTGCGTTTTGTTCTTTTCCCGATCGATCTCCTCCTGCCCTAAAGCTGTCAAATATGCAAGATCATCAGGTTCTCCTGTTTCACTATCATGATTATCATGATCATCAGCTGCCAATTCTGGAAAAGCTGCTGCTACAACAGCTTTATTTTGTGCCAGCCATTCATGAAAAGGCATAATCATATCAATAGCATCGTTTCCCGTGCACTCAGTGGATGTGGTATTATTGTTAGACAGCTCACTGTAGAACACCAAATTCATTGCCTTCTCCAATTCGCTGTGCAGAAAATTGTTCCAGCAGTATTCCTTAAAATAATTCAGCAATAAAGCAAAATAGTCGGTGGCACAGATGCTAAATGAATAATGGGATTATAATTGTTCGATTAGGGAAAAGTCAGAAATCAGAGCTGAGCATAACTTACGCCTGGTGAATGGTCTCGTGTTTCGTCTCCAGCAAAGCGGTAAAGACGCGGCAGACCTGAAGACGCGTCTTGCCAAATGGTGGCGACAACACCGCCGCCGTCGTCTCCAGACTCGGTTTCTGTAAGATATAAATGTCATATTAAAAATATACTCTTTCTCAAAAGAACGAAGGACAAACCGCGGGTGGATTCTTCAGCACATGCAAAAATTCGTGTAGCCGTGGCGCTATAACCGTAATCACAGTCTCCTGCACTTCCTGATGAAATTCACGCTCACGTTTCTGCATTAAATCCTGGAGATCCGAGTTTGGCTCATCACTATTAACCGATAAGAGATAAAAGTTAATCCATTAAGCAGATATTGATCAAGATGATGACGCATTTGGAGACTCACGTGAATGTGATGGGCGAGATAAGCGTAAGTACAACCGATATTCCTGATAAAATGGCGCTCTCGAGAGCGTTTGGTTCCAAAATCACATTTAACACGGCTTCTATTGTCTGTGCAGATTCGATCGTGCGCAATATGGGATTGGAGCCAACGAATGCCGGCTCAAATGAATCGTTCTCCTGCTCCGTTTGACGCATCAAACGCCCCTGATGGATTAGATCACAGAAAAAGTCCGCAACATTTGCATGCTTATCGGTCTCTTGAGGATTACGCATTACTGCAATCAGTCTCTCAACAATTTTATCTTCAGTTAACCACTGCAAAATATCAAAAATAATTGTGTTATATGACTTTGTTTACGCATTAGTTTGTTGTTTAAATTAAATTATTATAATACGATTATTTAGTTGCTTGCAATAGAATTGTGAACTGCATATTTATATTCAGTTGCTTACCTCATATAAATTGCGCTTTAGTTGACCACCATCAATGTCCTTCATCATTTGCATGATTAGATCAGGTATGACAGGTGTGTCAAAGTGTTTACAAATGAAATCCAAGAAGGTCTTCTGTGATTTAATATACTCCAAAAGTTGTAGGCACATATGTTGATACAAAAACCAATCTTGTTCAGGCTTTTTTGTAAAGAGCATGCTAAACGTTTTGCTAAAAAACGATGATAGCAATGGATTTAACGGTGGTTCCTTTTCCAGATATGAATACAGCACTTGCAGCGTATCCGCATCCGACAGCAGCTTCTCATCCAGGGACGGTAGGCCGCTAAATACATTTAAATATTTATATATATATGTATATATCATTTATAGATCTATATTTTATATAGCTTACAGTGTGAGTATCTCACAGGACATGTTTGCATAACGAAAACGCTGCGCAAATGGCAAATCCTCGGCTGGTTCCGTTGTGATTAGCTCGACAAGTCGTCGTATTACCTCCGGCCGTGTAATATAATTGACGAGATTCTTTTTCTGCGTTTTGCATTCCTGCAGTATGTCCTCCTCGTCCAGAAATTCCTCTAGTGTTGAGCCCTAAAATACAACATAATTATAATTTGTTGTTGTTGTTTAATAGTTGCACATAGAGTAACACACACACATAGAGTAGTAAAAACGGTCACACTGTAAACATAATACGCACCTCCTTCTTTAGCAGCGCCTCTATGTTCGCTGAGGGCGCATAACTCTTGTCCCAAAACATTTTCGCACGTACGTCTTGGCGGTGACACTTTCGGGCTTGGCTTCAAGAAATGTGTAGCAATTGTGCTTTGTTTTTGTTTCTATTGTTTTGGTTTGTTGTCTAAGTATTAAGTGGTGTTTAGCACTATATATTAATAGGTTTTTTTTGTTGCTATTTTGCATGCACAGCACGGCTGTATTAGCACTTTTTACAACGACTTTAATAATTTTTTCACCCAAAATTTGCGTTGCCACGCTGATGTAAAATGGGTTATGTTATGCTCAAAATGGCACTGTTTTGCTCAATTTGGTGAGGGCAGTGCTCAAAATGGCAAAAATAAAGTTTGACGTTTACACGCAGCACTACCTGTTTTTATAAAATATATGAAAAATCTATTATATGCTGTACTCTGCACAGAAACTCAACGCAAGTTTCTCATTAAAATATTATCACAAATAGCGTTAACAAATTAAAATTGAGTGATCGAATTAAGATCGTGTACAGATAACATAATGATATTTGCCAGGGCTGCTTGAATATTGTACAGAGACTACTTTTTTGGTATATGTGCGTTTAGCTCGCAAGGTAACACCGTTGCCATAATGTCCGTGATAAAAATCAGCCAATGTCGCAGAATTATTTACGATATTGGCAATGCGCCAATGCAAAACACCAGAAATTATTAGTTAGTTGAGTGTGTTAATAGCCCAGAGCACAATGTTCACGGTCAAATCGGAAATCTATGAAGAGACCAACTATCAGCCAGAACACAAAGAAGGCGGAAATATTCTGTCGAAATTTCGTTTTCGTTATCCTGGCGAAAATGAGCAGGATTCCAATGCTAAATGGAACCACGATAAGGATGGTGATCTAAATGTGGCACGTGCGAGGCGTGGACAAATCGAGCTTGAGCATTCCGATGCCACCGAACTGAAACTGGTCGGTTTGCAAGTGTGGCGAGGAGCGCTGCTCCTCGCAGATTTCCTGTTCCACCAACGCAACGAGTTGGCCAACAAAACAATTATGGAACTCGGCGCTGGCGTGGGATTGGCTAGTATTGCGGCTGCTATACACAGCACTGGGCAAGTCTATTGCACAGATGTAAATCTGGGCTGTATCCTCGATTTAATTCGCAGCAACGTTGAGCGCAATTCTCAACTGCTCCTAGGCAAGGTGTCAGTTTTGGAATATGATTTCCTGGCGCCCAAAGCGCAGCTCAGCCAGGAGCTGCTGTCTGCCATTGATGCTAGCGACGTGATTATGGCAGGAGATGTCATTTACGAGGATACGCTGACAGATGCTTTTGTCGCTGTCATCGAGCACATCTTCTCAAGGAATAGCAAGAAGCACATCGTTATGGCCATGGAAAAGCGTTATGTCTTCACTTTGGAGGACTGTGATTCGGTGGCGCCGATGTACGAGCATTTCCTCAGGCAGACGGCGTGCAAGCCGTGGATCATGGACTCGATTCCATTGGACTTTCCACAGTATTTTGAGTACGAACGTTGTCCACAACTGATCCTTATGCGGATCAGGAGTCGTTGATTCGCAGCTCCCACGAAATGTGTATAATATAGAAAAAAATCATTGTGATATATCCAATTTACATTGAAATTAAAAACAAATCCAACGAGGCTAATATCTAATTAATATCTGATTATAAAGTGAAAGAAAGATATGAATCAGGAAGTCTGATTTTTCCCAATTGATATTTGATATTCTTCATTTATAAATAAGAATTGTTCGATTTAATATTATCTGTATAAAAGGGTGTCATATATACAAATGTGTAAATATATAAAATGATACAAAACAATAAGTATTCCGTGAACACATCATTATCATTATCATTATAAATTCCCACATTTCCAGCAGGGGTCCCATCCAGATCCATATCTTAATTATGTAAATAACCCTTGACCCAATTTTTGTATTTTGTTTTGTTTGTCTTATTTCGGTTACAGGTCCTGCATTGCCAGGATAATGTTCTCCAGTGCCTGCCTGGCATCCGTGGCCGGAAAGTGCTGAAGGACATTCAAGGCGGCTGCGGTGTGCTTCGTCTGCAATGCTTTCGTCTTGGCCAGCGCCGGCCCCGCCACGATAGCTTTGTGAATCCGATCGTAGTCAATGATTTCCACCGATTTCTTGCCCGGCTCGAGCAGGGCATACAAACTGGGATCATGCTCGAGATGGAAGAGCACCGGTGCACTGACCAAACTGAACGTGGCATCCAGCGGCAGCGTCGGACACTGAAAAGTCTCTGCATCGAGACAAGCCTGCCAGGCCAGAGCCAAATGTTTGCCAAAGCGATACGCATGCCGTTGTAGCTCTTCGCTCTGGCCAGCCAGCTTGAGCGAGGCTTGGCAGGATTTACCCAGCAGACTGCCAGCGTTGAGGATATTGCGACACTCCCACTCCTGCTCCGGGTTGCCCAGCACCTGGGTAATAGGCATGGGCGTCATCACATCGTGCTCATTGAAGTCAACGCCAACGTTGAGCGACGGACGCTGAAATGTGCCGGGCTTAAATGGCAACGGATTGTTTTGCTCGTCGCGTTCCCCAATGAACTCGGATTCGGAGAAATCGCGCACAGCCGACGAGATTAGCTCGACAACTTCCTGGTTGCGCAGATTCGCCAGCTCGGCACTCGAATGGCCAAGCAAATAGTCACCAGTGAGCAGGCCAATCTTGTTGCCAAACGACATATCATCGTAGGTATTCACATCCTGACCAGCCTCTGTGCTCGACTGTAAATTGACAACGCTCTGTGGAGGATCAATATTAGGAATCAACAGCTGAAGCAGTCAGGGTTTAGCTTTGACCTACATTGTGCACCAGATGCGATATTCTGATCATTTCGGTGACTTCGGCAAGTGCACGTTGCGAGTGAAGGACTCCTGCACTTTTATCCTGCTCTGCATCGGGTATGCTTGCCGCATGTCCTGCTGCCTTGGACACCAGCAGCACAATCAGACCCCAAGCTTGCATTGTGTTCTTGCCATTGTAGAGTAGATGTCTGTGTGGAAAGATTTGTTAGAGAGTTGATGGTGATGTGTTTGCAATCTATTTATTCTCACTTGGCTGTCTTCATTAGGGGATGCGCACTGCCTACCAGTTTGCGCAGGTGCAGCGCGACATTAGCAATCTCATCGCTGAGCAGCCAGCGCAGGCTGAGAAACGAGGTGGGATAGCCAACAATGCGTTCCGCTTCGCTCACCGCACGATTCCAGTCATGACGCGGCGGCGGCGTTGTCTGCTTGCTGCTCACTGTTGACGTAGCCGTCGTACGATGTTGAGTGAAAGTTGGCAGCAGCAGTCGAGCAGCAGGTGTGGCCTGTTGTGCCAACTGTGGCCTGGGCATCCGTCGCATCTGTCGCAAGAACTGTTGCATAATCAATTGCACGCCTGCTCTTTGCATCTTTGCAACTACAAAATTACACAAAGAAGTAACAATTAAACAAGGCTACTAAGTCGTAGCTGCAGCTGAATGAATCTCTCTGCGCTCTGAGCTTGCCGCGTCCGTTAAGTGTGGCTGTGGCTGTTCATTCGCCAACTGTTTTGAAAAGTGAAATCTCAATTCGGTCTTTGCTTCGGCGCTGGCGGCCCACTTTTACAGTTGGCGACGCGCCGCCAATAAACCGTTCTGTTTGTTTGCTCTTGACTGGCAAACGGGTTTTCAGTCGAGTATGCAGCCAGCCACCTGCCACCTGACGTCGCCGCACCAACAAACATTATTTGTTTCGCTCACTTGCTCATTTCTTTTATTGTTTTTGGCATTCCACAGCGAAAACAGCTGTGAATCTATCGAAATATCGATATGCACGATAGTTGCAACAACACGTTACGCATGTTCGTTATCTCTGTTATGTGATATCAGCCGGGCTACAACTCTCATCTTTATGTGTAAAATTACTCTTAACACAAGACTTTTGTTAACTCTACTGTGAGCTATGTTAACTCTTTGTATCGTTGCCGTACTGTTATTCAGATATCCATTCATTTTACTCACACACACTACGTAATACTCGTCAACAATACGCGGCTGTTAACGTAAATAACATAAAAGCATTGCATACTTACCCTTGATTTAAGCTTATCAAAATCATTATCAATATTTTTGGGTTTAATGATAGGCATACTCAACTTTATCAGTATGTAAAACGCCAAGCTCTTGGCAATTACGAATGCCACGAATAATAAATAAATAAGTGTTCATAAAATGTTACAAGTAACCAAAAATAACAGAAAGAAATGTAGAATTTATTTTTATTATTAGTCTCAGAATTGTGTATTACGCATGTGTCAAATATTTCACTATGAATGAAACTGTTTTGGGCAAACACCCCTAAAATTAACCTAACACAGACAAAAAAGAAACAACTCATTTTTCCGCCTCTCTCGCTCACTCATACTCTCTTTGAGGTTTTGCGCATCCTAGCTTACGGTGTTTAATGTGTGAGATTCTGTGTGTGTGTGAGTGAAAATGTGCTTAAAATCGAAATCGATAAGTCCGAAAAGCACTCAGCGCGTTAGTTATTTTTATTGTTGGCGAAAACGGAAAACGAAAAACGAAATTACAGTTGAATTGGTTAAAGAAATAATTTGAATTTTGGAAAATTTTGGTCGACACCTCGAGAGGCACACTCAGCTCTCGAGCATGTCCAAGAAAAGTGTTAGCACAATTAGAATTACACAGCAAACGTAGAAGAGAAAAATTCTCAGTTCTCTGCTCGGAAAACGAAGCTACAAATCGATATCAAGCAGGGCAACCAAGTGAAAATTCCCCTCATAGACCACTAAAGCATGAATATTTATGCTTTGATTATATAAAAGTGCATTTGCATTTGTACTTCTAAGTGCAGCTAATTATCTAGTTGCTCAAACGCTAATCTATAATAATTATTACATAAGTTTTTTCATATTTATTGTTTGGCAAATCATTAACTTTAACCTTTTATTACACACCCACCCACTCAAAAACTGTGCTCATTTGCAGCTGCTTTAAGGTAATGTAACGGCAATTTGATTGAATTGGCTCGAGAAAAAAGAAAATATAGCTTCAGCTTGATAACACAGTGCTAAGTAGCAAAGCTATCAAAAATGCAGCCGCCGCCGCGCAAGGTAAACTTTGCCCTAAAAAGACCCTCATTATATTAAATCTAATCATAAAATTGTACACAGTAATCGCTCGAAAACGAATTCATGAAATATTCTTGCTTAAAACTCAAGTTGACCTATTCAAAAAAGTCATTATTTACACTACGTAAGAAAATAAAATTGTTTAGGTAAATATTTATTTAACTTGTTGTTAAAGATATGCAACTAAGATATGAAAGAAAAATAAGCAAACTCAAACCTTTATAGAAAAGGGTTTCCAAAGTTAAAAAATTTAGAAAACCAATTTGCAATTGGAAGTTATTAAATTTTCGAGGGATCACAGTACTAAATCCAATAAATAATAAATACCCAATTAGCTTACATCACATCACATAATGCTAATAAAATTGCCATTGCAGGGTAATTATGTGAAGTTCCTGAAGAATTTACACACGGAACAGGTGGCCAAGTTGCAGCTGAAGAATCAGCATGAGTGCGATCTCCTCGAGGATATACGTCAGTTCACAATCAAGCGTTCCGCTATCGAGAAATCGTATAGCGAGAATCTGCTCAAGATATCATCGCAGTATCTCAATAAGAAAATACCAAATATACCGGACATCAAAATGGACGGCATGGAGGAGCGCTGGTGAGTGGCCAATAATAAAACCATAATCCTAAAGGATCAGCAATTAATTATCCATTTTTCTTTCTCAAAGGAATATGTGGAGCGTTTGGCGCACCGTCTTGGAGGAGAACGAGAAATTGGCACGTGCTCGATTGGCCGCCATTGAGGTGTTCCAGCAACAGATTGCTGATGAGGCGAAGGTACTGCGGGATTACAAGCTGGCTATTGCAAAGCGTTCGCTCTCTGGCATTGTCAACGTACAGAAGGAGTTGCATTTGAGCGTTGGCGATGTTGATAAGACCAAGAAATCGTACTTTGACGAGGAGCACTGTGCCCACGATGTGCGCGACAAGGCCAAGGATATTGAGGAGAAACTGAAGAAAAAGAAGGGCTCCTTCTTTCAGTCAATCACATCGCTGCAGAAGAACAGCGCCCGTGTCACATCGCGCAAGGAGCTGCTCGAGGAGAAGTCTTCGGGTGCTCGCAACGATTATGTGCTCAGTTTGGCGGCAGCGAATGCTCATCAGAACCGTTATTTCACCGTCGACTTGCAGACGACGATGACCACCATGGAGAACTATGTCTTCGAGAGAGTCGCCGAATATCTAATGCTAATGGGGTATGCAAAATCGATATCTATCTATAACATATATATCATATCCTCAAACATTTCATAGACGCACCGAGCTGCTGACCTGTTCGGCCACACAGAATAGTTTTGGCAAGATTCGGGATCAGGCCCAACAGCTGACCCGGGAATACAATCTGCAGTGCTGCTATCTGTTCTATCCTGTGCTGAAGCAGCACATCCAATATGATTTCGAGGCTTGCGATAATGATCCGGTGCGAAAGGTGACAGCCGAACACGAATCCGCCGCGGAGACTCTCACCAAGGAGGCAAAAAATCTGGCGGGTCGCGTCGTCAAGGAGAACGCTTCGATAAGGGAGTATGCCAAGAAGTTGGCCTTGTGCCAGTCGTTGAGGGATGCCGGTCAGCGTTCCGATCCCAATGATCCGAATGGACCCGATCTGGATACGAAAATCGATGAGTTCCGCGATCAAATTCGTCGCTCCGAAACTGAAAAGGCCAAGGCGGAGGCGTGTCTGCAATGTCTGCGCGATGGTGGCATCAATGTGGACGAATGGGTCCAGGAGGCGGAGATTATGGGCGTACAGGAGCTAACACGCTCCGCCAGCTCCATTTCGATGCGCACCGATGCCTCCGGTCAGGGTGAAAATCCCAGCTCTGATTCGTTCTACGACAGCGACAAGGAGGAAGCAGCTGGCACCACCACAGCCACAGCTGCCGCTGCCTCCAAGCCCAAGCAAGAGCAACAGCTCTCACGAGATCGTACCTTCAGTGACAGCGATGAGGAGCCCGAGGAACGGGATCGTCCACATCCAACCGTTGCAGCAGCTGCTCCGGCCAGCAGCGCTAGCGGCGGCGGCGGCGGCGGCGGCTGGGACGATCCAACCGAGGTCAATTGGGAAGAGGCAGAGGAGGACAAGGACGAACCCATTGTGCCTGAGCCCAAGGAGGCAATCTTCAAGTGTACAGCGCTGTACAGCTATACGGTGAGTAGGATTTAATTTTGATGTATTTTTATTTTATTTAATGTCAGTGAGTTCACAAAGTTTACAATTAAATAATATTTATCAAAAACTATATTAATCGATATTGGCATTTTCCAGGCACAAAATCCGGACGAATTGACTATTGTGGAGAACGAGCAGCTGGAGGTGGTTGGCGAGGGCGACGGGGATGGCTGGCTGCGTGCACGTAATTATCGTGGCGAGGAGGGCTATGTGCCACATAACTATTTGGACATCGAACAGGATGCGGCTGGTGGTGGTGGCTTTAATGGTAGTTCCGGCAATCAATTGCGCTCACAAATCTCATTCTCATCTGTCGATTATACTGTTGACAATGAAGATCAAACGGTGGACTCAATGCAATCGCCCGACCAGGTGTCGGTCATAATGGCGCCCCAAAAGCGCATCAAGTCCGACATCGAGTGGTGCATTGCGCTCTACGATTACGATGCCACCGCCGAGGATGAGCTGACCTTTGAGGAGGGCGATAAGATCAAGATCATTACCAAGACCGCTCATGGCGTCGACGATGGCTGGTGGGAGGGCGAATTGGATGGCAAATTTGGCAATTTCCCCTCCCTGGTCGTCGAGGAGTGCGACGAGTTGGGTGAACCACTCAGCGATGGCGGCGACGAGTCACCGCCTCCCATGGCACCGCCCAACTTTGCATTGCCCCCAGCACCAGCACTGCCGCCAGAATATGCCCATGAGCTGACGGACATTACGGAGGATATGTTTGGCTCTCAGGAAACAGTTGGTAAGAGTCATAAAAAGAAGAAAACAGTATTTAACTAGAATAAAGTAAATGCCATTCTTTTTTAATTTGTTCAACTTAAATGAGTATTATTTCCCCACTCACTCCTTTTTAAAAACATTTAAAAATTTTTCTCTGAATTCTCTGATATAAGATAAGAAACCTCAAATATCATTTAGAAATATTTGATATATTTTAATAATAATAAATTCAAATTTAAATACAATTTAAATTCCTTTCTCTCGCCAGATGATGATCGGGATAGCGGCTATATACCCAATGGTGCTGCAGTACCGAACATGCCTCCGCCAGGTAATTGCCGTGGCCCTGAACATAGTTAAAAGAGCCACAAAAACACTTTCGTCTCTACGTCTCTCTCTTCTCACTTTATTTCTTACCTACAAACTCTTAACACTTCTACATACAATTAACTTCACTGAATACTTCGATTTCACTATTATTCTATACAAATACTCGAAAGTTCTGTTCTACAACCTGCTTCTATATTCTCTAGAGGTACCTAAAAACTAAATTTTCCAGTGCAGCTAATACTACTACAACTAACCACCACTAATTACCAACTACCAACCACCAACTATGATCACAACCACCAACCAAAATCTACTTCACAACCATCACTGCAACTATTCTGTAAACCACTTTCTCCGTTGATGTGTTATCTCAAAATCAAAACAAAACAAAAACAAAAATAATTTTCTATGTGTCCTCAGCCAGACAATTGCGAAGCTAAAAACTAAACTACAAATTCTTTACAGTGTACTTTAGGCTGCTTAACAACGTGTCTCCTGTGTGTTGGTGTTTCCTGCTATGCCTACTAATTAATTACAATTTAAACGTGATTTTTCTATAATTCTTCTCATTTTTGTTTTAATAGCAATTAACTTATGTGTATTTTTTTGTGTGTGTAATATTTATTGATGTCCCCTTAAAAGAACCAACAACTTCGTATTTTGAATGGTTATTGACTACGCATAATCCAAAACTTTTCTATACTCTCTTCTAAATGTATTCAATTACAAAATTTGTTGTAATTAATTCTGTTTTTTTGGGGTTGCTTGAATACTCATTTTTAATATGCTTCTATCTCTTTATTGTATATATTGAAATATATTTTACTTTAGTAGAATAATGTTTTAAAATTCTGTTCAATATTTACCATGGTGATTCCTGGGTCAAATGAAAACAGTGAAAGTTCTTTTGAAGAGACTTCGTTTTTAGCAGACATCCTTTACCAAAGTTTAAATAATCGAATTCTATTATGAACAGTTATCTATGTTATAAAGTTTCTTCTTCCTCTTTAATATTACTCTATCCACAATTATTGGGTTGAATTCAAAATAACTCCTATTTTAAGTATCTTAAGTGTAAGGAGCTCCTTTTTTTTGCATCTGTAATGACACTGATGTTACTTGGTGTCCCATCCTTATGCTACTCCTCCGACCATCCTCAAAATTAACTCAATTAATAAATTTATTTTCTATTTTTGGGAATATTGTACATAAAGCATGTGCATGCTACACTCTCATTCCTCAAAAAAAAACCCTTATGTCTAACCTTATTACTTATATTAATAATTGTAAGAAAACCCCTTTTTGTATATAATTTACAATCGTTGATGTTAATTTCAGTTTGCCGTCTATTTAACTCTTGGGCGTATGTCCAAGTTGAAGATCATGTTCCTTTAATTGAGTCTCCTACTATAAATTGATATTTCACCGCTCTCTACTCACTCGATTAAGGGGTTCTTGAAAATGTGTATCATATTCAACGTATATCGATCAATTTTGTCTAATTTAATGGTTTTTCTCTCCCTTATATTTAATGCTTACTCAGTGCTTATTCAAGAGCCTGGCCTGGAGGTAAATACTCAAAAAAAAGCAATTTTATATATCTTAAATATATTTGTTATATTTAAATTTAAGTTTAATTTAAAATTTTTATTATTATTTTTTTTCGATTTGAGACTAATAAAATGATATATGTATTTTTTAATTGCAGGACGATTTCAGTGACGATGAGAAGCCGCCACCTTCGTTGCCGCCGCCGCAGTTGATTCAACCAAAGATCGAGGGCGCCAAGGGCACTGGCAAGGGAGGTGCGGGGGCGGTCGCGGCGGCTTCAACTTCGAATACTTTGAATTTAGGTATGGCACAAATAATTGTTACCGCTGCAACCCCAATGGTTGAAGACGGTGCCGATAAATCTTTCCCACCAGTAGGAGAGAGCGACAACTCATCACCATCCTCTGCCAAGGATCAGCCCGTTGTGGATAAAAAGCCAGATATTGTTGCTCCAAAGCCGACTAAGGCTAAAGTGGCGGCAGCTGCTGTGGCCACGGCCAAAGAAGGTAATCGTATTGAAATTGATGATGATGAAGCTGATGGCGATCAGGTGGATGCCACTGTAACCATAACACTGACCGAGTATCCATCCATCCGCCCAGCAGAGGACCAGCAATCACTATCGGACGGCACTGATTCGGCCAATGCAGATGTGCCCGTGCTGCAGGAGCCGGAGGAAGATCCATTTAATGAGAAATCTGCGAAAGGAGTTAAACAATCCGTTGCAGCGTCTGATGCCGTAGGCGGTGGATTTGATGCCGATTTTGAGGCCAATTTCGATGCTAACTTCGATGATGCATTCGCCATCGGCGGCGGCGGAGGTGGAGGAGGTGGTGGTGGTGGCGGTGAGCAATCTGCGGATGTGAATTGTGAGTCTCCAGCCGAGGATGTTATTGATGCACCCAAGCAGGTGGTTGGCGGACGTGCCAGCATACCCGAGGAATTGGACTCAAATCAATTGGCACGCCTGGAAAATCTGAAAGAGTCAAATGCTTAAGACTACTCCGGTCTATTCCGTATCCAAAAACTCCACCTGGTTACTTTAAATGTTGTTCGTTATACGTTAGGCACACAAGAGCAATGATCACAATATATATATATTCTATATAGAGACTACACACTCACAGCTGGACCAACCGAGAACCAGAATGAGAATCCCTGTAATCATTTAAGCCAAAGCACTTCTCTTCGCACATACACACAGATTGCCTCGATCTCTAAGTCACTTGTAATATGGATACTCTGCAATCAACCATTATTACAACGATGCCATGAAAACCACCCTAATCACAAATAATATATATATATATATACATACAAGGATGGATATAACCTTGTAGATGAGATTATATCGGTATTATGTAAAAAATTGTAATCGTTGTTTGTCGAGAGTTGTAGTAGTTATCTCTCAGTATCAGTCTATGAAGGGGATCTTGGAATATCAGTTAATAATCGAGCAATAATGAATAATATATGTATGTGTATATATCTAAGCCAACTACATATAATAATTACGTAAATTATTAGCAAAAAACCTATGTTTTAAATCTGCTTAATTAACAGTAACGAGGAAACCAGCCAAAAAATATTTCAACTCATAGTATATAATTTAGTTATGTTGCAAAAGAGAAAAAAAATATAAAATTAACAACTAATAAATATAATCATTGTTAGCACTAGGAATTGTGCACACCATAGACAATTACTTTCCATCTAGTTTGCTTGAAAATATTATGTATTGTTGTACTGTACTGTTATATTGAAGTCTGCCCACATTAGATAAATGCTTTTATTCAAAATGATCTTGATTATTGATTATAATAGTGAAAATGCCTACTCAATTTTTGCAAATCATATATGGATAAAGAAAAAGAAAAAAAAAATACTCAGAACTACTGATTATATAGTGTGAACAAGCTCTAATAAGAGTTCAATTAAATAAATATAAATATATATTACCAACAACAAATTATTCAAATATACCGCAATTGTATTGTATGTTATTTTTTCGGTGAGGCAATTAAAGTTCATGTCATAAAAGAAAAACTTCTGTTAAAGGACTAATAAATAAATTAACTATTTAAAATCGTAAAAAACTTGCATTTTTTAAAAAACCCTTGATAATAAATCACATTTCCCATTTATATTTCAGAGTAGAATTTCTTTGATTTTTTTTCAGTTTCTTCAGTTTTATTTCTCTTTTCTACAAAATTCAATTATATCTCGCCCACTGAAGAAAATATCTGGTTTTGTAATTTTTTTACATATCTTTATTCGTATTCGCTTCATTTGCAATATTATAATAATTATCTTTTTGGTTTGGATGTTTTTTTGCCCCATTGTCTTTATTCGACGCATTTCATTTAGCATTCAACTTAATGTTATAGGTTTTCTTTTGGTTTTTTTTCTTCATATTTTTTTTTTTGTTTTCTGTTCTTTCTGTAACATTTATTGCGTGTTTTTATGTGTGTATTTATTTTTTGTTTTTATACGCTATAGATATTTCATTATATTTTTCTTGTCTTTAGTTTTATTTATATAACGAAATTAACACAGTCAAAATTTGTGATCAGTGATCAATCATTACATACGCATTACGTTTTTTATTTTTTCATTTTATATTTGGTATTTTTGTTTTTAATCCGTTTTCAAACAGTTTTTGCATAATGCTTGCTTATCTACTATTTCGGGGTATTTATACTGGGTTGATTATTTTGAGCAACGGAAATGTGCGGAGTATATGATTAAAAAAGAAAAAAACACCTGTTGTCTGATGAGTCAGTGAAAGAGAGAGCGAGAGAGAGAAAGAAGGAGAGAGGATTGAGAAAAGGGGGTATTTTGAACATATAATTGACAAGAGGCTAGTGATAAACACAAAATTAAGTCAATAATTCAAATGGAAATTATGATAAGAATTGACTGCTCCGTGGGAGTTGTGGTTTTTTGAATGTGGTGATAGCCATAACAAATATTCATTTATTGCAATTAGGAACTTCTTTAATGGACGGATAAAAACAAAAATTATAGATATTATTCGTAGCTGTCTTTAGGCTGTGTCAAAGTTATTTCAAAATCAAAAATATGTTGGAAGTAAAGTCGTTTGCAATCAGGCGTGTAAAATTTATGTCTTTTTTTTGTTTGTTTTTTGTTTTTTATTTAAGGAATGTACGCTGGTAACAATAATTGAGCAACAAATCAAATTAACAATTAGATAACAAGACTTAAGTTTCATTAATTATTGAAATTCTTTTCACTATCATAAATAAATTTTTTGTGCTCGCTTTGAAAAATTATGTATTAACAGAAAGAGCGAAGCAATGTCGAAAGGGTGTACAACCATAAGTATGCATGTGAATATGTGTGAATGTGTGTGTGAATGTGTGTGTTTAATATTCAATTTCATTTTGCAAATTTACTTTGTGCAAGTTTCCCAATTATCTTTCATTCAGTATTTTTTGGATTACTGACTATTTTTGTTCTTGTTTTCTATATCTTTCAATAATTTTAATTGATGTCTTAATAATATTCTTTTATGAATTATAATATTATTTTGGGTTGCATTTAAAAATGTTTGGTGCGATATTATGAATTGTGTATATGTGTGTGTGTGTTGTTGTGTAACTTGAACTAAATGCCTTAAGTTTTTAACTGGTTTGCTTATCTAAATACTTTAGAATTTCATTTTTGAGACCATCATACATACATATATAATATATTGTACATACATTATTGTACATATTTTATACATACACAATGTAATTATTACATCATGTATATACATGCACGCTCTCGTATATGTATAAATATAATTTCTCATAATCATTATATTTGCTTGTTTTTTTTTCATCTTTATAAAACGCTGGTGTTGGTGCCGCTTTCTAAATAACGGCACCAAAAATGCTTTAAACATTTCTTTGTTTTTTTTTTTTGGTTTTCGTGTGTATATTTTTAAGGGCTTGTGTCATTATTTGTTCTAAATGCTTTGCCTCTTGTTTCTGTTTTTAAATTTTATAAATATTCTTAAATATGTCCATTAAAAAATTTCACTATAGCCAAACTAAATTGTTTTTTTTTTGTTGTTGTTTTTGACAAATTATACCGTTAACTAGGTGTAGAGTAAAAAACGAATATGAAAAATTAAATACGTTAACTTAGTTCATTAATTGTTGTCGTTATTTAGTTTGGTTTTACATTCATTAAAAATTCTCAGCTATTTATGTGTTTTTTGTTTAAATCTTTTTTACAACTAAAATGTTTTTGGAAATACGCTCCGAAACCGTTGAGCAGCTATTTGTTGTTGTTCTTGTTGTTGTTGTTTTTATCGTTTTTTGCATTACATTACGTTTTACAGATAAACCTCATATATCGCTTATGCATTACTCATAATTTTTGTTTTGTTTCTCATTCAATTTATAAACATTTTGATTTAACTATTATTTGTTTAATTTTTGGTTTTGCATTCTTTCGGTAATATAATTGAATTCCGACACCTGTATAGCTACAATATATATATATATATATATATATATATATATATAGTATATGCTCGCTATATACTTATATATATTTAAGTTATATTTTTTGTTTTTATCACCGATTTCACTTGATGTCGAGTTGAGTTTTCTATATTCTGCCTGGTTCTAACTATATATATATATATAGACGTACGCATTGAAAAAATGTGTTCCTAAGAATATGCTTTGCTCCATTTGACTGTTACATCTTCTCATCGTCATCGTCATCGTCATCTCGGTAAGTAAGTTTAAGTATTGTAAATCAATTGCAGTTGCTTTTTATATCTCAAATCCATGTAGGTAAGTACTTGGGGCTCAACTGATCGTTTCGAAAAATCTACGTAAAAGTTCAATTCTTTTACTCAATTACGAGTGTGTTTGGTGTGTTTGTATGTCTAGAAAGTTAATAAAGTAATTTTCGCTTGTTGTTGTTGTTGTTTTTTGTGTGTCATTTTTGGTTGTTGTTGCTTAAAGATGTAGTAAATGTTGTTGTTTTGCGGTTGGATTATTATTAGTTAGTTTAGTTTATGTAGAGTAGTATGTGTTTTAGGGTTAAGTGTTTATTTATAGGCCGTATATAGGTATTTAGGGTAGAGCTGTCTGTTCCATGTTGACTGTGTAGATTTAGCTATTTGTCTTAACTCCTTCCTCTATAATTCCTCATCCTCGTTCAACTTTATCGACAGTCTTGCGCCTAGAATTGTAATTTCCTTTGCTTTGCACTGCCCCGTTTTCCACTTATTTATGGGAGTATTTTTTTGTTGTATATAAAATTAATTGTTATTTTTTTGTTTTGCTTGTTTGGTTTATATATAAAAAACTCGTGCTACATATAGGTGCTTAAATACGTCATTGTTATTGTATATATGTATATATATATATATATATATATATATATATGTATATACTCATTGCATAAAGTACATCCATACTCATCCATATATATATATTATATATATGTGTGTGTGTTTGCTGCTGCATCTATTTGTGTTTGTGTGTGTATATATATATATATTTATATATAACTATCATATATTATCCATATACATAATACATATACATAAATGATTAGATGTGGTGTATAACCTCAGCATTAGCTAACTGTACAAAAATCTTTAGCCTTAGATATAGTAGCACTTCAACTGCTTCATCTTCTTCTTCTTACCATAACTAGTTAAATAAAATTCATTGATATTTTTGCTTGTTTTCTCTTCTTTTTTTTGTGTCATGGTATTTCTGATTTTTATTTTGGATCTCTGCTAGGTTTTGGTATTCAAACTAAATCTCACTTTTTAACTAAACAATCTTGAGGAACTTTACCAAAACTTCAATAATATATGTTCATATTAGTTTGTGTCTGTGTGTGTGTGTGTGTGTGTGTATATAGGTGTGTGTGTTTATATAGTATATATACTAAGCTTATTTAGATGGTGCATTTTTTGTTTATAAGTATGTAGTTATGTATCTGCTATATATTTATCGCTTTATTGACTGCTTGAACTTGTCTCGTGTCTCGAGTTGCTTTTAACTAGTTGTAAATTACATTAATGTTAGCTAATTTGAATTACATGTTATTTTTTCATTTGCGAAGTTTTGCTCCTACTTTGCGTTTATTCTTCTTCTTCTTCAGGTTTATATACAAAATAAATCAATTAACTATCAACTATCCTCCTCGGTTTTAACAACTATTTGTGATGCTTATTTTCTACGTTTTTTAGGCAGTTTCATTCAATATTTTTGTGTTCAATATTTCTATTTATTTTTCTCAATTTCGTAACTCTTCTATTGATTTCACATTGGAATTTTAGCATTTTTTGTGCTATTAAAATATGTCGTTTTTTTTGTCTTGTTGCATTGATATTGTGTTTTTTTTTATACGATTTGTATGTGAAATTAAAATCATTTATTAAAACCAGATTTATATAAGTTTTTTGTTTCATATTTCGTTCGCTTACAAAATGTGCAATTTAAAGTAATCCATAAGAATTTTGCTTTTATTTGTATAATTTTTATGTGCAAATTATTTAAAATAAAACAACTTTTTTTTTTAGAGATTTTATGGTTGAGTAGTATTAAGTTTTTAGTATGTTTGTGTTAAATTAATTGAATGAGTTGATTAATTTGAAAATTTGTTCTTTTTACTATTTTCTCCTAAAAAATTTGGCCATTTTTCTTGGAAGCGCTAAAAAGTGGTCAGTTTTGAAAAATCAAGAAATATATATATATTTGTGGGTGTAACAGATGAAGTGCACATACATTTATATATATACATACATATAGAATTTAGAGTGAAGAGGGTTTTAAAAACCATAAACTTAATTAAGTTTTTTGCCTAAATTAAGGAAGACTATTTGACTGTCTGCTTAAGGGAAGTAATGGCAAAGTAAGAAACGATTCGAAACAAATTCAAAACTAGTCCAATATATGTTAAGTGTTTTGGAATTTTTTGTATAGTTTACTTGATTTTCTATATATTAACTTATGTCAATTGCATCGGGTGTGTGTTTTAAAGTTCTTGAATTATGTGAGTCTGAAATAAGTTGTTGACTGTGCTATTTTTTTCCATTTTTATATTTATAGTTTTTGTTGTTTTTTTTTTGTTAATTTCTATGTTGCATTATCATCTTTAATGTTGTTTTTTTTTTAAATATATGTTTTAATTTGCTTCGGCTTTCTCTTATGCCTCTTTATACTCTACTATTTGCTATACTGCTGCTTTTGATTATTCATCGTGTTGCTTATTCTTCTTCTTCTTCTCCATCTCCATTTCCATCTCCTTCTGCCTTCCGCTTCATCTTCTCCTTTTTCTCCTTCTTATTTATGCTATGTATTTTTTATGTTAATCTATTTAACAATATCCCTCCTTGCCCTCGTTTTTAATATGTGTGTCTTTGTGTTTCTTTTTTTATATTTTCAATTAGTATTTAACAATTATATGTTGCCTTTGCATTTTCATATCGCTAGTTAAAATTAGTTTTGGTTAATTTTTTTTTGTGTTCTTGTTTTTTTTTTGTTCTTAATTTTTTTTGTTTTGGTTGTTTTTCAGCGCCCTGCACAGTTTGACTCTCTTGTGCGCTGTTCCTTTGCCTGACGTCCTCCTGCACAGCCGTTGCCTTCTCCAGATTTATTCCTCGCCCAGCAGGACAAGATCGTCGGCGACGACATCGCTGACATGCAGATAGATAATCCAATACATCAGATTGAAGCACACAAAGCACACGGGAAACACAATGCGCGAGTATTTGTCAATATCCGAGGGAGTTATTCCCAGCAGCTTGTTAATATCCTGCGGGAACAATTCAAAATAAATAATCGAGTTTTTTATTTGAATATTTGCAGCTTTTGGCATTACCTTTTTTACTTTGCCTGGATGCAGAAGGTGTGCGGGCACTGCTGCCTCTGGATCGCCGCCAGCATCTGGCGGACCGCCACCGCCACCGCCTCCAGGTGGGCCACCTGGACCGCCTGGTGCTGGTCCTGGTCCATGGGATTGGGGTCCGCCACGTCCGCCATTTACCGTATTCTCCAGGGTGCCACCCTTGGAGTGTGCCTTGGGGTCGTGGACCTTGAATCTCACCTCCTGGAACAAGGGTCCCACTATCGAGCAACCGCGCGTACCAACGTTTTGTTGGATATTTGAAAAGCCGATTGGGCGGTTACTCACTGTTTGTTTTGGCGCATGCGGATGACCATGGCTGTGGGCATGATGACCATGCCCATGTCCATGCTCAGGACCGGGTCCGCCTCCGACATTCGGATTCGGATTGGCCTGCTGCTGCACACCATCGAGCTGTTGCTTTTTCTGCTCAGCTATCTTTTGGATCGCCATAAATCTTTGTTTTCGCATTTGAATTCGTTTTGCCATATAGCCGACGGTGGCGTATTCTACGATTGGCGATATGATATTGGATATTGGATACAGTTTTCGAATTGAATTGAATTGATTTGGATTGAATTGAATTGAATTGTTTGGTCAGTTCATATTTGTTTGAATGCAATTTTGATTGATAATGGTTTTCAAATCGGACGGTTTGGTTTGGTTTTGGTTTTGGTTTGGCGGTACGAAGGGAGGATTGATGCGGATGCATAAAATTTTGAATCAGGTCGCGTTCCACATGAGGTTTTTAGATGATTTGTTGTTGTTGTTGTTGATTGTTGAATATTTGGTGGTTGTTGTTGTTATTGTTGTTATTGTAGTTGTAGTTGTAGTTGTTGTTGGTTGTTGGTTGTTGTTGTAGTCAATAGTTGAATGGTTGCACAGTTTTTTTTGTAATTTTGAAGTACGGAACGGTATGGAACGGTATGGGGGGAAAATGGAGCGATTTTTTCAACATATTAATTTTCATGGCATTCATTTGTTAATGTACGTACACATATACATATATATTTGTATACATATATATATATATATATATAGAAATAATATTTATGCAAATATATATGATATATACGTAAGTATAAAGAAACGATTTTGTGATATATGCAAATTTTGATACTATATATATATATATATATAGTAATTGTATGTATGTGTATGATTTGTTGTGGGAATATCAAATCATAACTGGAAACCAGGCTTGGGATAAAAGTACTACAGGTAATAAGTCAGAATACTGCAGTCGAACAAGTTCGCCGACTAGGAGATACACTGTACCAATGCTAAAGAGTTGATATTTAGACTTGTTTGTTTAAGCTTTTAATATTTTAATACAATTTGTATAGTTGATGGTTAAATCAATATAATTTGATTGGAAATCGATTTTAATCGATGACAGACAGACATGTCTTTAACAACTATTGATGCTGATCAAGATTGTATATACTTTATGTGGTTGGAAAGGAACAATTTAATTTTTCCCATTTCCCATTTTAATTGGTTCAGAGTTGCAAAAGTGAATCCAGACAGAATATGTATATATATATATAACTCTAATTCAGGATACAGTGTATAAATAATCAACGTCACTTGTGTGTGTGTTTGTTGTTGTTGTTGTTATTGTTATTTGTTGGTTGGTTGTATAGTTGATTGTTAAATAAAAATTGAATAAATTTATATTCTGTTCGTTAGCAAAGCAACAAAAAACATGTGAAAAGCAAGTGTATTGTGTGGTTTGTGTCAGATAGATAGAGATAGGTAAATACAGACACAAAAGAGATAGAGGTAGAGAGACAGAGAGAGAGAGAGAGAGAGAGAGCAATAAAGGTGTAACGGCTAAATGATTGTGTGTGTGTGTCTGTGTGTGAATGCTTACAAGTGTGTGTGAGTGTGTGTGGATGTGTGTGTTTGTGTTAGTGTGTGTATTTGTGTGTGTATGTGTGTGACTGTGTTTGTGTGTGTGCTTGTCAGTATCTGTCTGTCTGCTGGCTGTTGTTATTTTTTTTTTTTTTTTTTGTGAAATGAGTGAACGAACAAAAAAAAAACGTTAATTTGTAAGCCAAATGGTTTATGTAAAATTTTTTTTTTTATATATTCTGCAGTTGAGACCATCATTCAAGGAAAATGTTGATGTGCGTGCCTTAAATGCAAATTCATTGAACAGTCGCCTGGTGTAGGGGACACACATATTTCCAGCTTTTCGTTTCACCTCGATTTGAATATATATATAATATAAATATTTATATATATATATATGTATGTATGTAGATATGTATTTATCCTTAAGCGGGTAAGTATATAGTAGAAATATAATTGGGTCGCGACTTTGCTTAACATGCACAGAAGAGATCAAATACAAGTGACATAAACAGGATCCTAAGATACAAGACTCATCGTACTGATGGGAGGTATTTGTTAGGGGGGGAGTAAATGGAACAAGTAACAAACGAGTTTACGTTTACTTACCCCTTTGTCTCTGAGAGGCGTTGTTGCTGTAAATGCATAGAATAATACGGAAATAGACTAATCTATCATATCTTACCTAACCTCAATGCTCAGTTGGGGAAAAACATTTGAAATCTGTCATGTCTGCGGCACACATTGAAGTGACGCAGACTTGACAGACCAAATGTTGTGCAAATTTATTTGATTTTTTTGGTTTTTGAGGTTTGAACGCTGTCCAGACTGATAATCTTCATCTATGGGATTGCCGGTACTTCGCCTTCTTCTTGGGACTCTATTTACAGTGTATTGTCTTTTTTCTTCATTTTTTGTTTTTTTTTTTTTTTATCTATATATATATTATTCAATTCAATCGCGACTCAAGCCAGGTGTGACGCAAGGCATGCTGGTATCATTTTTTTGTAATGCGCTCGGTTTTTTTTTTTCTTTGTTTTTGCTCGTAGCCCTGGGCTGGAGAATTGAGGATCGATGTGTTTGTTTTTTTTTGTTCAGATTTGATTTTTCGATTTTTTTATGATGATGGTATAATAAAGTAGCTTTAGTTTTCGTAGGCTTGCGTTTTGAGTGGAAGCTGGGCGTATATTAATATCTGGGTACCATTACAGGTTGAAAAATGTGTTCGCTCATGTGCATTTTTGCTATGCATTTATCATGATTAAAGAATTCTTTTTGGATTTTGCATATATATATTCTTTTGTTTCATTTTTGTTTTGTTTAGTTTTTGTTTTTGTTTCGTTTTTGTGGGGTGCTTGGAACACAATGTCAACCTGAGGCGGCTACATAGTAGTAAATACGAGATTACGAGTAAAGCTAAGAGTCTAAAATAATTTGTAGCAAATACTTTTTGTTATTGTTTTTGATTTTTGGCAGAAGCATGCTTCGATTGTTTTCAAGTATTCTAAAAAAGCTCTGTATGTGTATTATCTAACAGTATTCAGTGCACTTACTGTGTGTATGTGTGTGTGGGTGTAGGTTATTGTAGCTGTGTGTGTGTGTGTGTGTGTCTGTATGTGTGCAAAACTTTTCGCTTGGAAATTTTGTGCCCTTACAAAGGGAAGGCAGCGCGCGTATCTATGAATTTGCATACATTTTCTTTAGATGATAGTTGCATTGTTTCTTTGTATAGAAAAATTAACAATAACATACAAATACGAAAAAAGAGATTTTTTTTTGGATTATTTTTTTTTTTTTTTTTGCATTGTTGTTGACCTGAGTTGAGAGTTGTTTTATATTGTAGGTAAAGTGTGAGTTGTTGCTTAAGATGTTAGGATTTTAAGAGAGAAAGTTAAAGTTAGAGCATTGAACTGGACTGTAGTATAATTGTTTGAAATATATTTTGTTGAAATTTTGAATAATATACATGGAATATTTTTTGATTGCTCCGAAAATATATTTCAAACTTATAAATACATAGTATATAGTAAATATATATTTATTTACTGAATTGTAAGTTGGTATTCTTACAATTTCAGCTACTTCCAGAGTTTGATGAATTTGTAGAAATTGAATAGAGTTGGGAAAAGTAATTGAGCAATATAAAAACTACTCAAAAATTCGTGTTTTCCAACTTCAAATAAATTATATATAATTGAAGTTTGTTTATATATTTTTTTTTTGTTTTGTTTTTTTTTTTAGTTTTTTTTTTGTTTTGGTTTGCTGTAAAAATAAAAGACTGTTTGAGGAATGTGTATTTGTCTCTGTGATAATAGCTGCAAAACGCTAAGCGAAGAACAGTGGCAAGATTGTGTGATTGAAAGATTGTTGAAGATTGGCATTTTTTGGCTGGTACTCGAGTGCCGTTGGCGCCAAAAAAACGTGTGTGGAAATGAAATTAAATTAATGAAATACAGTACGTAATAAAGCAACACACATAAAATTCAGGGTATGTGTGTGTTAGTAGATGCTTGTGTTGTGCTGTGTGAAGAGTTATGAAATTATTTTGTATTCGCTACTTTTAATTTGGTTTGGTTTTTGGTGTTGGTAATTTTTTTTTTTTTTTTTTTTTTTGGGTGTTGGTATTATTTTGTTTGATTGGTATTTGGTATATGTTTTCGCTAGATTTTGTTTACCCAGTAGACTGGCAAAGACCATAACGAAGCATGTTCCCAGATAGACGTCAATCGACTTGACGTATGAAATCTTTGGCAGCGCTGCATTTGTTGACGACATCAATGTGGTCATTGTCAACACGGTTGTCACACCGAGCGCCACACGCGCCGGCGTTGCATTGCGATTGAGCCAAAATGATACCCATGATATAATAACGATCAGTCCAGAGGGTATGTAGATTTGTATAAGATAATAGCCCATCGAGCGCACGAATTGTATTTCGCAGGCTAAACGCGAATAGTTGCCTATTTTATAGTATTATTGTTATTATTATTATTGTATATATATATATATATATATTATATTTAATTAAATGGTTCATTATTATGAGATGATTGAGTACCGAGCATACATATGTAAACAGAGAGTTGGGAGAGAAAGAGAGAAAAAAGAGAGCAGAGTGTAATAATTTTATTAGTGTATATTTTACTTATATTTTAAGGTTTTTTCTTGTTCTTTTTTTCTTTCTTTAAAATCAATCATTTTTAAATATTAGTAAGTTCTAATCACAAAAAAATTCAAAATTCGAAAATATAAATTGAAAAGTGGTATATAAAACGAATTAAGCAATGAGCGCATTGAACTGAGGGATTTTTCGTCGGCAAATATTTTGAATAAAATATATATAAATTTTTGTGTTATTGGTATTGCATCTGGTATGCATTTATAAGAAATATGTTTGTGTATATGTATTTTTCAAATTCAATAAGAAAAGAAAGGATAAATAAAGCAATTGAATATCTGAATATTATGATCAATGGGCTCTGCAATATTTACTTTTAATTAGGTATAGTCAAAGTTTTATTAGTGCTAAGTAATATGTAATACTTAACGCTTGCTAAACCTCAAACTGGTTTCAGATTTACGATTTGTTAGGTTATGTAACTAAAATAATAATTAGCGAACACCTAATGAAAGTGACCGTTTAGGACTAGAGACCAAATAAACTAAAATATAATTTTTTTTTAATTATCTTAAGGAATAAGCAGAGAGAGAGAGAGAGAGAGAGAGAGATAGAGGGCTAGCCTAAGGCTCAGCAGGGCACAATTTGTTGGCCCACAGAGTTTGTTATATAATAAATTGAAGTAGATATATATTGTTTTTTTTTTGGTTTGAAAGGAAACTTTAATGATGAGAGCATGCTTGGGAGGGCGTCTTGTAGTTTTTTTTTATATGTGTTTTATATATTTTTGTTATATATATTTTAGATATGTTTTTGCTTGCTTTTGCTAAATTTAGTAAAAAATGTTTCTATATATTTTATTATAAAAGTTTAAACGTTCTAGTTTTCGATATTAATAATGTATTGCAGATTTTTGTTTCTGTGTATTTTTCTGTAATTTTTTACAATATATAAATGTGAGTGTTGCTGTTGAATTTATGCTAATGAATTTTCGATAGCGGTTTTTCAATTTCGGCAATAACTTTTTATATGTATGTGACTAGATAATAATGTATTTAGTCGTGTGGATGTGTGTGTGTATGGCAATTCGAAAATATAACTAATATTAATGCCAGGCATAAGTCGAAAGAATGATTTTCTAAGTACAAAAGCCATATAAAGTTAAGCATCGCTATTATTGTTTGTATTGGTGTTCAATAGTTTATATATAGAAGATATATATGTAAGTATTTATATATATAATTTACTTAATGATTTTTGTAGACACAATTGTCACGTATGTCAAATTTAGTTATTATTTTTGATTGCTTTTATTTGAAATAATTGTATTTTACTGATTTTAATTGCTATATTTGATTCGCTTGGCTCTGCCAATTATTTAATTTTGTTTATGAACTAATGATAAAATAATAAAAGATCGAAATCAAGGCCAACTGAATGTTTTATGATTTATGTGAGTATAAATGAATTACTAAATTAATAAAATATTCAACTAGCTTAACATGCATTATATTCTTGCGCTTATTGATTGAAATGTGTTTTTATTTTACTCTATAATAAGTACAAGTCACTAAATGGCAACTTTTTTATTATTTTTTCTATTGATTGGCCAAGATTGCATTTGATTTGAAATTTTTTACCCTTGCAGTTGGATTTGAATGTTCTATGTTAAGTCTGTTCTTTTTATGATGAAACTCGGGATGGATGCTTGGCAATAGTAAGAAACATTTGAAACAATCGAAGCGAGTTTCCTTTTTTGATGAAAATGTAATTTTTTTTGGTACATTTAAATGAAGCGAAAATTGTTATTCATAAATCTGGGAAATTATAAAGTTATCTGTAGAGTCTATCCTATCTGTAAGGGCATTATATATTCGGCATGCCGAAGTTACTTTTTCTTTCTTGTTTGCTGATATATATCAATTTAGGGTTAGTTAAATCGAAAGAAAGCATATTTTGCTTAATTGCATGCATTTGTCATAGTTTTGCTGCCATTTCAGTTGTAGACGCGGCAAATTTGCACTAGAGTCGGCCCAATTTATAATTCTGTCGTTCTAGTTGGGATGAAGAGGATCGAGTGCTTTATAAACATGTTTGGGCTTGTAAATAATGATAGATGTTAGGGTTAAGCAAATCAACGAACTGAGGGTAAAATTATAAGACCGGAATACATATCGATAGGTAAACTCTATGGTTATGTATAACATGTGGTATAAGAATAGGTACAAAGTCATCATCATCATTCATCGGCACTACTTGTACATACATACATCTGGTGTATGCATGTATATATATATGTATATGTAGTTTGTAGGTAGGTAAATATAAATAAGTAAAAGCATGTATAAAGTTAAAAGTAAAGTTTGAAAAAATCGGTAACCGTCTACAGGTACCTGTGGTAAGACTGATCTCCATGGCTCTTTGACGATGACCCAAGACCTTAAATTGGGGCAGCGATACCTCACTCGAGACACCAACCGAGTTAGGGCCTTCATTCCATTTATAGCGAATGTCACGCATCGTGTAGCCGACTATATATGTGTTTTTTTTTTTTTTTTGTATATTAGTTGTTTTTTGGATTTATATATCATTGTTGTTTCAATTTTATACAGATTTTATTTGAGTGATATTTCATTTCAGATTTGGTTTTTTTTTTTAGTGTTGTTGTTCGGCGCAGTTCGTTGTGGTTGTCGTTGTTGTTGTTGTTGTTCATTTGACGAAAAATATGCACAAAACAAAAAATACATTTCGTGAGACTATTAATAATTGGCAAAAAAGGAATTTCATAGTAAAGCTTATCAAATTAATTTTTTGTCAGTTACATATTTTTTTTTTTTTTATATAAATTTTGCTTTTTCTGTTTTTTTTTTTCTTACGTTAATTAATAGTCTCATTCAGAACTTGTTGCTTGAAGTGTTGTTAAATATATTTTTTGGTTTACATTATTATAGAAAGATGTATAGATATTTGCTCATATATTACAATTTTATACAAATGGGGTTGGATTTATAATATAGGTATGTATACAAAGAGCATTTCAACTAGACTTAAAGCTACTGTTTGTTCTTATTGGCAGTAGTTTGTTTTTTTTTATTATTTTTGTATACAATAATTTAACTTAAGCACTTAAGATGGCAGAAATGGGTGCTCTTGTGTTTTCTGTATTTCCTTTTACACATACATTTATATAGTATGTATATATTTATATTATATTTATAGTATATATCTTGTTGTTGTTGTTTGTTGTTGGTTACACATGGTTTTAGCCTACCCAAGCAAATGCGCTAAGAATGGACGGCAACTGGAAGTGGTATCGTATTATAATTTGAAAAGGAAAAAGTTAGAAATAAGAAGAAAGATTACGAATACTCGCAACGCCTAACAAACACTGGCTAACACACACACACAAGCTGGACTACAACTGCTGCGTACTGGCTAAAACAGTTAGTAAACCTTTAACCGATAAATTTGTTAAAATGGATTAAATGATCAATCAAAATGAAGTCACAACAAAGGTTAGTAAGTAGAGGACACTCGAGAACATATATATATTTATATATATGTATATATATATGTTTATATGCATGTATTTAGTTAGTTAGTAGAACACAAGGTTACAGTTAGCACTCGATATAGGTGAAACACAAAACTAAACAAAATGTGCATGTTGTTTGAGTATGTTTAATATATATATAAATTGATATATATATATATATAGATTTATGCGCTAAGAACCCTTTTTCGTATAAAAAGGAAATGAAAATTGAAGAAATTGATTACGAAATATATATATGAATGAAAACGAGAGAAAACCAATAAGTGTGTTGATAAAAATGTTTGTCACAACAAAGAAGATGTTTTACTCATTTTTTTTTTTTTTTTTGAATTGTTTTTGTTTTTGGTATGAATTTGTAATGTAGTATGGAGGGTACCTGTGGTTAGGTTTATTTCGGTCGCCCTCTGCCTGTGTCCCAAAACTCGGAACTGGGGTAGCTCGACCTCACTGCTCATGCCAACACTACTCAGTCCATCTCTCCAGAAATATCGGATATCTCGCATCGTGTAACCGACTGGGTGTCGTTTTGTTGTTGTTGTTGTTGGTAGTAGTTGATTGTTGTAGTTGGTTAATTTGTTGCAAAAAGGGGGGCGGTAGGTAATTAATTATTGTAATTGTTGTTGTTGTTGGTTTGTTTTGTTTGATTGTTGTTGTTTGCGGGTTTGTTGTTGTTATTGTTGTTGTGGTGGTTGTTTATTGGTATTTATATATTTCTTAAGTAACTGCTTCTTGTTTACAAGTATCTTAAAATTACACTTTAAATTTGAATTCATAAAACTATAGTGGCCGGTTTTGGAGGCGTGTTTTGACATTCAAGAATTTTCATATATTGTTTTATTTATTTTTTTTTTATATGTATTTACATTTGGGTTTGCTTTATTGTGTGGCATTTGGGTTAAGAGCGTGCTGTTGGATTTAATTATTTAGGGATTCGTCTTTTCATAATGTACATTTCAATTAGTTTAAAAGATACTAAGATTAAGCACATTTAGTTGAGTTTAAGTCGATCGATCATAATCAGGAGCCTTCTGCGGTTGCTGTAAATGAGAAGGCGACCGAAAAACCAACCAATCTTATGATTTCTATTTTGGTTTTTGTTAATGTTTTTTGTTTGCTGTGAATTTTGTTAGGGGCACATGGATGAAACATGAGAGTATAAGAGTTGAACGGAATAATGGTATGCTGCAGGATAAATCGTTGATAAAAACCATTATATTATTAAAATATATGCTTGAACTGATATGGCGTCTGTGCAAAATGGCCAACATAAAAACTAGGGAAGTAGTAAACTAGGTACGCAGTAAAACTCTATTCAACTATAAAGGTATATACATATATGTCTCCAAAGAAATAATAAGTTTAAAGCTAGACCGAAACGAGAACGGTTCAAATTTAAAATCCCACAAGTTTGGTTAATATATATATATTGCCATTAATTAACCTTGCTGCGATGATGTTTGTCCGTTTAATCGATTGCTTAATATAGTTACTAGTTTTGGTTGGGTGTGTGTACAAAACTTACAATTTGCTTGTTTTGCGCTTTTCAACATTGTTTTTTTTTTTTTGGTTTTCAATTTTCTGCCCACACTGAACAAACAGCGCGTGGCCTTAAGATTAGTGGCCAAAATTTGGTGCGGATGCAGTTAGCTTTGGTTTTAATACATATTTAGGATGATGACTAGGCTATTTCTTGGCTAGACAGGGGTAAAAAAAATAGACGAGTGGTTGGCAATTGAGCATTCGCCAACACTAAGCACATCGGCACTTTACTTTGGCCACTTGGGTTATATTTTTTGATTAAGTGCTTCATATTCTGAATGAGTTCATTTCTTATCGATAAATATCGATGATATATATATATAAGTACAAATACATTTTCAGTCATTTTAGATTTCAAAATATATACTCATTTTATCTGATTATTTTTTTTGCCTTTTTTTTAATTAAAGATGATTTTTTGGAATGGTAAATAGTAAAAATAATCCTTGGTACTTACAGCTTTCGATTTCGATGTGACACAGTTGTCGGTCCATTGGGAAATACTGCAGATTCATTGGACACGATGCGGTGATAGTCAATCTGAAAGTTGTTCATATTTTTTTTTTGTTTTTTTTTTTTTTTGGATTGATGAGAAAAAGATTTTGATTAGTAAGCAGTTGAAAGAGTTTGTTATGAACACAGCTAATGGTTACAACAACTAAATAAGCAGAGGAGGAGCAAATAATTTACGACATTTAGGGTTAGGCGGGTTGGTTTTGGGTTGGTGGGTCAAAGTTCATTTTTTTCTAGTATTAGTTGAAACAGAGCGAGTTCAATTGGATATGAGAGTTAACATTCATTATTAATAATAATTAACAACATTTGTATTTTGTAAGTGAGAGAGTTGTTACGAGTGGCATTTTGGTTTTGATTTTGATTTTGGTTTTGGTTTTGGTTTTGATAATAGTACTAGTAGATAGTGAGAGGCGAGTGGCTCTTATACGCAGGGTTTAAATACTATGCATACTTGAGATAAGGTTATTTTTAGTTAGTTTTTTAGATTGATCTGTTGTCTATAGTCGTTGCTTGGTTGCGATTTTGGACAGATTCTTGTTTATAGGTAGTAGAAAATTGTATGCCCAGTAGCTGCTACAGTAGCTACTGCGACCAGTGCAACCTTTTTGCGGTGTAAAAGACACATTAGACATGCAACTGGCATCCTCAATTCATCTTCTTGTTGCGTGTTGCGTGGGGTAAGGCGGGAGGGGCGGAGGGGTTTTCTTTGCACACTTCATAAAGATACATCCTCAGTGTTGAAATGTGCACAGCAAATTTTTCGAACTTTCGGAGTAATTCGCCAACTTTCTATTGCTTTCACTTCGCCAATTGAACTCACTTGATTGAAAACTCTTTTTTCATTTTGTTGAACTTTTCGTTTCATTTCGTTTTTTTTTGTTTTTTTTTTTTGTTTTTGGTTTAGTAAATTACAACATCAATTTATACACACACATCAAAAATAGTACATAGTTGCAAAAAGGGTTGAAAAATAATTGGAACAAAAAATTCTTTAAGATTGTTAGTAAATAGTTTTTGAATTATTTGCATTACTTTTTTCATAAGACATATTTTGTTTTTTTGTTTTTTGTTTGTTATTAAGTTGATACACATACACATATAGATGGAAAAAATTTGAAAAATTGCATTTGAATTGTTTTTGCTTGGAGATAGTTGATTTTTACCTAATACTTCTTGTTATCGATCCAGAATGATGCACTCGAATGAACTCATTACTGGTTGTTGCAATGTGAAAATATGATTGTTTTTCATTTACAAAAAAGGTGTCAGGTACCCAAATATTTTTTATGAATTCTGATCCAACCGATAGTGTTTCTACACCAGGTCGTTTTCTATACGCTAAACGAGGATCGGTCCAAAATTGACGAAAGTAAAAATCCAATGTAAAGTCCTATAACGGGTGTTATACGAATATTTTGCGAGTATTCGAATACGTTTTCGATATCGATTTATAGATGGGAGCAAAAAGAGATGTTTGTTTCTTATTAGTAAAACTTGATAGCACTTTGAATAAAATAAAGTATTATTATTTGTAAAAAATATAAGCATAAACGATTCTTATATATATTTTTAAATGAAAGATTTAGAAAGTTTTGAGAATTTTAGAAATCAAGAAAGTAGAATTTTCGCACAGATTGAAATATATTATTATCACATTTTTTTGATTAACATAAAACAACAAATGTGTTGTACAATACACATAAAGAAAAATTTGTTAGGATTAGAAACCAAAGCTTGAAATTTTATTATAAATATCGTGCAACAATTTATAAACAAAATGAATAATCTCTGGGCAAAAGGGGGGAAATGGTTCTCTTTTGATTCATTTCAACACATTAAAATTTTGTTGCATGCAAAAATATAAAATTCATAGTTGTTTTTGGGAGCATTTTATTATTAAAATCAAAAACTATAACTGAATAAACCGAAAAGTAAATCTAAATAAAAAAAAAACGGATTTAAATGGTAAATAAGCCTTTATATACAGTAAGCAGTTTGAAAAACCTCTCACAAATATTTGATTTGCTGTGATGTGAAGTAGTTTTAGAGATTTTCTATTTTACTTGAGAAAAGACATAGTATATGGTAGTAATATAAAAGTTTTGTATTGTTTTACTAACGGCGCTAAGGCGAGAACGACTGTAATTAGTTTTTCATTTATACAGAAATAGAGAGAGAGAGAGAGAGATACAGAGAGAAAGAGATAGTTCTTAACTAGCTTGGCTTGGCTCTTTGTTGTCCTGCTGCTGCGGCTGTTTTTGGCAGTGCCTTTTTAAAGCTAAAGCGCACTAAAGCGTTCTAAGAAAAGGAAGCGGTTTGGGAATAGGGTTATTTTATATATGTATATATAGTACAGTTCAGACCCTTGGAGCAGGCTGAGTTGGGTTGAGATATTGTGTGTGTATTTGTTGGTGTATGTGTCTATGTGTATTCCATGTGTAGGCATGTGTGTTGCTATTTGGATTGGATGGTTGATTGGACACACAAAATTCTTAGTTTGTTTTTTGTGGTGAGTCGGGTTAAAGAAACGTACAAATTAAAAGTGAACAATGCAAGTGTTTTTCTTTACTTTCGAGCACTTTTGCGTACCTTTCATAAGCATTTAGTCTAAGGTTGTTTATAATGAGAATTGCCCGTCGCACTCGTGACATACTTCACGCAATTATCAATAGGTTTTTATTTCTAGATTTAATAGATAAGATGATTTACAAGTTGAAAATTCAACTAGCAGATTTGGTTTCCACTCGGTACAGGCACGCCAAAAACAAAAATTTCAATTGTATAGAGAATATACAAAATGCGCAAATTAAAAGGGCTTAAAGTCTCTCCAAATATGAAATAATAAAATACAGATATTTATAGCACGAATTACATAAATATACAGCAAACCTCGAACGCGAGTCGACCTAAAAAAAAAAGATTTTATTTACTTTTTTTTCCAAACCATTTACACAATTTACATAGCTGCAGGCAGATTTGTATCTGTGTTTGTATATGTAAATGTATCCGTTGCTGTATCTATATCTGTACCTGAAGCTGCATTTAGTATTGATTTGATTGTTACGTCACGTTTTGTTAAGCATGTCAGTTTTGTATCTGACAGATACCTTTTAATTTTCAATTTTCAATTGTTCCAGTAAACTTCAAATTTAAACATAAAAAATACAAATGAAATTGTTATGTTTTTGCATGAGAGAAACTATAAAATTGTTGGCTGTATTTTTATTGCAGCTTTTTTTGTTGGCAATTGGGTCTTGTTTGGATATTTTGGTCTATTGCGTTGCTTGTGTACAAGTTACAGTTATGTTTAACCACGTTTGTTGCGCATAAATTGATTGCTGTTGCCAGAAGCGGGCTAAAAAAAAAAACAAAAAATAAAAATAGAAAAACGGTGCACGTGTCAATCCGATCAGCATTTTGTGCTCTACAGTAACTGTAATAGTAGTAACTGTATTAGTAGTAGTAGTACTAGTAGTGTGCAGTTAGTGTGTCCGTGTTGTATGTGTTCAAACAACGGTGAATTCTCCTTGGGTGCTTGCAGTGTAGCTGATTTTTTTATGGCTGTTCCTGACGTGTTAGTTTTTTATTACTTGGGTGGGGGCCAAATCGAATGATGTTGTCAAGTCACCTTTTGTAGGTGAGAATGAGTTCAAATTGTTGCTAAAAATGGAGCCAATTAAAAACTATAAAATTGTCTATAACCAGGTCAGAGAAAAGCTCCAATGAAGATGACGTATTTTCTTGTTCCAATTGTGTGTGTCTTGTGAACTAAAATTTTGCAAATTGAATATGAAAATACACGTTGTACGAATCCCATTTGCCTCGTTTTAATTTCGAGTTTAGTAAAAATTCAATAAGCGAAAAAATATCTGAGTAATTTAATTAATTTCTGTTGCTCTTTGAGACCTGTCGAAATAAAATAAACACAGAAGTAACTTTTACATTTATAAACTTTTTGCTATATAAACATATATATATATCGAGTATATATATGAATATCACAAATGACATTGATCTTTAATACATTGTACGATTATGCTATATATTGCGTATATGATGTTATTCATTTTCATATCCATATTCATAGTCATTCATATTGTTAAGAAAAACGCATGCGCGCATCCGATGTCGACAGGACTGCTGTGATTATCTTTTGCCCTTGGCCATAATAAAGTACGAATAGTTGGTGATTAATGAATATATCAATTTAATAATGCAAGTGTACTTTTGTTGTATATAGAAGTGGTGAATGTGATCCAATTGGGTGTTAAAAAATTAGCACAAAATATGAGGCAAAATAAATTTAATATTATAATAAAATAATAAATGAATATATGTAAGTGAAATCGAGTTACAGTTGGTCAATAAAATAAAAAGTGTGTATTGCATTCGGAAATCATTTTAAAAGCGGTTGCATTTATCGATAAAACTAATTAAACTTAATTTTCAATATTACGTTTTTGAATAAAGTATTAAACGAAAGATTTTTAAATTTTGACAAGAAAATATTTTTATTATAAAAGAAGAAATTGAAACATTTTCGACTTGCAATAATATTTACCAATTACCAAAAATGTGACATGTTTTTGATGTTTTGACTGTATTTTATTTTGGCTCAAAGACAAAGTTGACATTTGGCATTGCAAAACAATTATGAACACAACATTTATTTTGTAAAATTTGTAGAATATAAATGTTTAAATATATAAGTAGATTATGTTTATATATATATTTGGATAATGGGTATATATGCAGTGAACATTTTCGCAATTTGCTTTAGAATGTTCCAAAACTGAACAATATGATCGAAACTAAAAATATATATTTATTAAGTGAATTGTGTGAAATCAAAAATGAACTAGAATATTGACACAAAAATGTGTGGGTTAAGCAAGATTGTAGGCGGAGAGTTGAGACAGAGAGAGAGAGAGAGAGAGAGAGAGAGCGAGAGCGAGAGAGATGGAGAGTTTGGTAGATAGTTGGCGGGTAGAGAATTGGAAGAGATATAAATAAAGAATGCATTTTTATGTTGATTTCTTAACTTTTGATTTATTTGAAAATATAAAACAAAAAGTTTATTTTCTCTTTTATATTTTTTTTTTGTTTTTTTTTTTTTTTTTTTTGGTAAAAATGTTTTATAGTTGGTATATGTACCATGAGAACTTCCGAAACCGAACTGATACTGAGGACATACATTGTGACGCCGACCTCCACAGGTGGACCTGCAACATATAGTATACACACACACACGGTTGAGGGGATTTTTCTATGTTTTGCATTAAAATTAGTATTTGTTGTCGTTGTTTGTTTTTGCAGTTAACCGTTTGTTGTAGCTGTAGCTGTAGCTGTTGTTCTTGTTTGTTGTTAAGTGTAAAGTCCAAAAGTTATTAACTAAATTACGCACACACACACACACACACTCTCTGTAGCAAATATAACAGCGACAGAGAGGCAGATTTTTGGCTTGACGACAATTTAACACAAAGCCAGATTTATAATTATCTGTTTGATTTTTCTTTGTTTGCTTAATTTTGATTGGCACAATTAAATATACAATGTAGTACAGTTGTGCGCGTTTTTTCTATTTGCTTTTTATTGATTTTTTTTCTACACATTTTCTAAAATTGTGCAATGGGTTTTGTTGTTGTTTTTGTCTTTTTGCACGCGCCGAATGAAAACCAAATCAGTTCGAGTTTTTTTTTATTATTGCCAATGTGCTCAGCAATATAAAAGCTATTTTTTTTCTTTTTTTCTTTCAGTGTATTCGAATATTGATAAATTGAGCGATACATATGAATACTACAAATTGTTGCTTATGTAAATATTTATTTTTTTGTTTAGTTGCTGTGATAGCGGATTTAACACACCATTTGGAAAAGCTTTTTGAATTGTTCAGATATTGGCAGCTGCAAGTTAAGAAAAATGTATCTTAAAGCTTTGCATGATTCGTGTGTGATCCTATATATATATATATAAAAAGAAGAAGACGAAAAACAAAATCCATAATGTGAACTGCAAGTTAGTTTTGCTTTTTATTAATGTGTGTGGGTTGACCAAAATGGGTTAAATTAATGCCATGAATTTTCTATGTCGTTGCTGGTAATTGTGTTCGTGGGGGGAGCTGGATTTGGGGGGAAGGGATGGTAGTAGTAGTAGTATTAGTAGAGAGAGCTTACTTTCTGTGCTGGACCAATTACAAATTGTACTCAAATTTGTCAACGACACATACACTCAGAGAAACTCATGATACATACGAAATAATAGAGTGCAGTCGGAATTTATAAGGAAAAAAGCATTGCCAATCTTTATAGTTAGGTTAGATTTACACTAAGAGAATTATTATTATTCTTTTATTGATAACTGGTCTTAAATGTTTACTGTGAAAATCTTTTTTAAAGGACCTGTTTCGTTATGGCACAAACCTCAGCACTAACTGGAGAAACCTATCAAATATTAAATTCAGCTAACAAAAAAAGAAAACAGAAGAAAGAAAGAAATAAAGCCAGAAGACAGAAAATAAACATACAACTTTTAAAATTGTTCTACAAATTCAGTATTATAACTAAAGATGAAGTGTCTGTGTTTATATAGAGTATTTATGTGAGGTGTTTTTTCTGGTTGTTTCTTTGGAGGCAACAAACTGAAGCATTGTGTGTTAAACGAATTGAAAGATCAAAAGTAAAGTGAATATAGTAGTAAGGTAAAAATATAAACTCCAACAACAGAGACAGAGAATATATATATATGCAAGAGAGACAGAGATAGAGATTGAGAGAGAGAGAGAGAAAGAGCGCTTAACGTTAAGAGTTTTATGGGTACAAAGAGTCATTAATATTTGTACCATTTTCACTTCTGAGAGCGAGCTGATTGATAGCACATACATGGTGACTCCGACTTCGACAGGCGGTCCTAAAAGACACGTTACAGTTGGTTGGTTGGTTATAGTAGTAGATCAAAATTATGCTACAGTCAGTTAACAATGTATACATGAGTTCAGCTAGTTGCAACTGAGAACCGTTCTACATTAAATATATATATAAAATGGTTGCAGTATTCTCGATTGTGCCCCCAACTTGCGTTACGTTCAAGTCGCCTAGTTAGTGTGGTTAACTAATCGTTTTATTGAATAGATATTTTGCAAATACTTACCACCATAATTGGGTCTTACTCTTTTGTCGTAACTAACACTAAAGGAGTCGAGTATAGCGGATATGTTTACGTCACCCAACATGCTGCCGCCACCAGTTCTGAAAAGACATATAAAAAGTACACAAAACACTTATTAAAAATACATTTTTTTTGACTTGCATAAATTCAAAATTCAATCAGAGAAGTAGTATAATAAATATTTTATGCTTTAGCCCATAAGTTATCTAAAAAAAAATTATCTTAATCATATGAATATAATTCAAAAGCAACGAAAACTAACATTTTAAACATGGCATAAAATAATTCTGATATATTTCTTATAAGATAAGAAATTTGATCCGCATTTATAAATTCAGTCTTTGCATTCACTGAGACAGACTGAGTTGAATTTGGCCAGTAAAGTTAGCCATATATTTTATGGGCTCAAAGCAGATGCTTTCAGACTGTTATTAACATTTTCACAACTTTATTAAGATGTAATTTTTAGCCATTTTTATGGCAACAGTGTAAAAAAAACGAATGAAATAGAAAAACCAGCGGCTGCAGCATATATTATATATATATATATTTTATTGCTTGCATATAAATAAGTGTATATGTTTGTGTGTGTGTGTGTGTGGCACATTTACGTTATTTGGTATCAAGTGCACACATCCACGCAAAGTCAAACAGTCAAATGGTGTGCCAGCCACCCTGGCAATATATGTATATATATATATATAAATACATATTTATTTATGTGAATGCATGTGTGTTCATTTATATGGGTGTTTGTGTGCATGTGTGTGCTTGTATATATATTATTTATGGCAAGTCCCTGGCGCTGAAGACGAAAGCATGACTGTGTTTATTTGCGTCTATTCTGCGCTAAACTGTGCTATTAAAGCGCGTTTGTTGGCATTTTAACTGTCTCGCTTCTCGGATATACTCGAGTCTACACACACGTGTGTGGGTGTGCATGGGTGTGCTTTTGTGTGTGTGAGTGTGTGCGTCGTGAGTGAAATCACAATTTAATAAAAGTTACGCCTGCAAATAAACACTCACAACATGAGCCACTTTTGTGCGCGCGCGCAGTTTTTGTAATTTTATTTTTCCTGCTTTCGTATTTAAAATTATTTGTAATTTTGCACTTGAAGTCAATAATTATTATGGTTCAAATTGGTTTGAGTTTTTGTAGATAGACTGTGAACTGTAATCAAGCCACAGTTGGCCAGGCCAACAGGCACCGTCTCTCTATTTCTGTATCTCTATCTCTCTCTCTCTCTCTCTCTCTATCGCTAATTCTCTCTCTGTCTCAGCCACTGGCGCTCTCTCTTTTTTTCGGCTTTTGTGTATTCGAAACGTTTGGCATTAAAGTCAAAGCTGACGAGAAAAAAATGTCAGCCTATTTATAAAAAATATATCTATATATATAAATTTATATACATATATATATATGAAGAGCAGAGCTGCTAGCTGCTGACACCCAATAATTGTTGTTGCTGTTATTTCTGCGCAATGACCTGACAACAGTTGATATGCGGTTTGCCACTGCCTTTTGTGGATAATGGAAATGTTTTGATTGCTATTTGATTTGAGTCTAAGTTGCCATAAGTATGAGTTTTGCTGCGTACACCGCTGCGTATGCGCGATATATATTCAATATGATTGTGCACATTGCGATTTAGCAGAAATATATATATATATATATAAATTGTTATTAAAATGTTATCTTCCCATTGACAAATTGACGCACTTCACGTAATTGGGGCGTGGCTTATTTGCGTCAATATGCAAAGCTGTACTAATTATTAGTACGTCACACTCCATAAAATGATGCATGCAGCCAGCGGGGCATGTCCATGTGCCACATGCACATGAGTTGACTGAATCTGTGTGCTACTTGTTATTGAGTGCACTAGAATATATTGAAGAGGAATCCAAACATTTGCCTATTGAGATGCACAAATATGCTTGACAGTATGTTAAGTAGTATTACTTGTGACCGAGAACACTTTGAAAAGTCTGTATTTCTATCTATTCCATTAATTTTATTTGTGTATTATGCATTTATGCTACAAAAAGCTGTCGTTAAGCACATAGTGGCACAAATATTCATTAATCATTCACATTCAAAATCAAGTTAACCGAATGATCACAAAAAACTAAACTTGTTCGCTGATTTATGGGTGGTTTTTTTTGGGAATTTCAAAAACCAACTTATGCTTTCACTAAAAAAACTTTAGTTTGCTCTTGACATTATTAATTTATGCCGCAAAAACGCACATTTAGCCCATGGTGTGCTGCATACAATAAGTGCGCTCAAAAGTAGGCAACACTTTTTTCACTAGCCAAAAGTGCCTCGCACAAGTTTCAAAAGCAGCAGCAGCAGCAACATCAACCGCATAATAAAAGTTGTAACAGCAACAGTCACAACAGCAACAACAACAATAACAAATAGTGGTCGTAAGAAAGGAATGTCATGCGCATGAGATAGAATGAGAGAGTGAGAGAGAGAGAGAGAGATGTATAATAGTCCAAGCCCAAAACGTGTCGCCAAGTGTTATGCCAACACCAAGCGCCATATTAATGCGCTGGCCACAGTTTAGTTGTTGTCTTATCTAAAGCTGCTGTCCACATTGAGTGTGTGCCTGTGTTTGTGTGTGTGTGTGTGTGTGTGTGTGCCTGTGGCAACGCCCCAACATTGGTATCTGCGTAACTTCTGTTTGTAGCCCAGCAAATGAAAATGTAAGAAATATCTTTGTTATTGTTTGCTAGCCGCTATTGTTGCTGCTGCGATTGTTGCTACTGTTATTGTTGCAGCTGCTGTTGTTGTTGTTGTTGTTGTTGTTGTTGTCACTGTTGTTGTCGTTGAACGTTGTCGTTTTTAGTGGCACTTTGAGTGCTGGCCCATTACGTATACGCTGCTTTGGACACGCTCCATTGCATAAATTCAAGTGTTATGTTAAAACAAAGCGGAAATGCGAAAAACTGCTAGAAAAACATTATCTCGCTGCCAGTCAGCAGTCACCCACTTCCGCCCTTCCCGGCCACCCATTGCCTTTTACACATCTTCAGTAAATGCGGAACACCCATGTCAGACAATGGCCTTCTTTTCTAGCTGGTAAACGCCAACGCCAGCGCCAAGATAAGCACAACTTGGCAAAGGCCTTTATTTTGCGCACTAAAACGCTTTTAGCTCTATCTATAAGTGTGTGTGTGTGTGTGTGTGTGTGTGTGCGTGTGTGTGTTTGGGTGACTCTGGACTTTACGCACCAGCTCTGTGTATTCCAGCATGTGACAAAGCGTTTTTTAATAAAGTGATAACTTGATGCCTGACGTTTCCTTAAAAATAAACATATTGCGCAGCTCAAACTGGGGCACTCTAAGCCGAAGCTAAAGCTGAGGCAGAAGCTGGAAACTGTGCAAATAAACATGTTATGAGTTTTGACCACGCCCCTGCCAAAAACACAATCAACCAAAACACACATTTACTGACAAAATGTGATTTTTACTTTTAATTTTGATGTGTCTCTGTGAACATAAAACTAAGAACTTTGCAAGCTATTTATTTGGAATATAATAAGAAAATAAATTAAAGTAGCTTAAGAATTGCGCACAAATAAGAATTTAAAATTAAGACATTTGATATGAAAACGGGCAAATAACTTTTGTGTAAAATGCGCTGATTTTTTTACAAAATCAACAGCTGTGCTTCAATTTCCTCCAATTCATTCCTTTGATGGCATCAAATTTCAATTTCAATTGGTGTGGCTGGCTAAAAGTGAGGTAAATGCATAGAAAAAAACTGCATTGCTCTGACAAGTCCTTGACATTTTCGAAATGAACATCAACAGACAGCCTGGCACACACAACACACAAACACAATCAAAGTAAATATTAGCGAGGCTAGCAAAAATTGTTGCTGCTCGAATTGCATTACGAGAAATACATTGGAAAAAACAAAAAACGGAATAAAAAAGATAGGGAAAACGAATTGAAGTTGCCGTGTCTGGGCTTTATTAAATATTTGAAAAGCGAACAGAAAATGGCAACGCCTGGCTGAACTACGACCCTCCGCACTCTCGACCAGGCCCTGATGCTCAGGCTCTTGGTCGGCTGGCTGACTGCCTGACTGGCCTGGGCCCCTTTGTGGATATTCTCAATCATACTCAAAATGTGAAGGAACAACAATTTACGCTCAATGGCACTTGAGAGCTGGCGAGGAGCTGTTGTCGCAGCTGCTTCTGCTTCTGCTTCTCCTTCTCCTTCTGCTGCTGCTGCATACCCTTCGCTGCGGCTATGATAATTTTGTCGTTAAGTGTGTAACGTATTGAAAAATCCTTCAGCATAATAACGAACATATCAATTGCTGAGCTAAGTCGATATGGCCACATCAACATTCAGGAAAATCAAGTTATTACTCAGAATATATATTTCTTTAGATCAGCGTGTTTCTTTTCTTAATCTTAGAGTATATTTTTTTTTTTTTTTTTTACAATAGTTAATTATAAAATGTCTAATTTAGTTTATAGATTCATATAATTTAATTTGAAAAAACGATTGGCTCGTCAGCTAAGTGACTGGAAATAGTTTCTAAATCTTAGGAAAGATTTTTTTTGCTCTACTTCTACTTCCACTTCTTCTTCTACTTTATAGAAATTTTGTATAATTCTTATAAATTCGTTTCGCATATTAAGAAATGAATTCTCAAAGAAAAAAATTCTTTTCGGTTTTCTGTGCAATTTCTGAAGAAAGATATAGATTCTATAGCTATAAAGCTGACATGACTCAAAGCTGTTGAATTAATATTGTTGAAACTTTGTAAAAAATTTGTCGTTTTGCTGGCATATTAAAAATCGTTTGATTGGCAGTGTATATAAGCTGTATTTTCTTGTCTGCTGGTGCAACCTCCCACACACACACACACACACACACACACATATATATACACACAGAGGGACCAATACTGTTGTCATCTGGTCGGTGTTGCTTTGTCGCTGCCACTTTGGCATTATCTGCCATCAATAAATTCCAAGTGAAGTGCGCACTTGTGTGGCAAGTGCTGCACAACGGGGCACACAACGGGACAGCAGCAGCAGCAACAGCAGGAACTGCTGCCGAGACTGAGGCCGAGTCCGAGTCCTGACAGGAAGTTGAAGGGTCTAAAAGTGAGCAGCAGGCGGCACGACTTGATTTTTTTTTTTTTTTTACTTTGTGCGAACAAATTGTGTCGTTGTGTTGCTTTGCCCTTTAACCTTTCCGTGTGTGTGTGTGTGTGTGCATGGCTATCATTTCCATGTGTGTGTGTATTGCAAAGTTAGCGTGCGTGTGTGTGTGTGTTGGGACGTCTGTGCAATGTTGCATGAAAAAGTGACGCAAACTCAAACTCCAAATGCCGCCTGCCCCAAATAAGCAGCCAACTGTGCTTTAATCGTGCCACTTTTGGCCACATTTCCACGACATTTGCCTTTACTTACGCCCATTTGTTGTTATTGTTGTGTGTTGTATGTTTGTTGTTGTTGTTGACACACGCGATCAGCAAAGCCCATAAACGTGCATTTGTACGTCTCAGTTCCAGTTAAAAGGCATTTGGGTAGTTTGGGGACCTCTATTTTTTATTTATTTAGTTTTTTGATTTACTTAAATTGCCTGCTTGGCGGCTTATGCAAATGTTAGCCCCAAACCCCCTTCACCCACCCGCCCACCTCTTCAGCAAATATGCCCTAATGAGCGTTAACCCTAAAGGAAAAAGAAGAAGACGAAGCAACAAAAAAAATAACATTGGAAAATGCCACAATTTGTGTACATTACTTTGACCCCCATTCGCTAATCAAATATGTGGCATGCACCTTTCAAAAACCAAATATTTCCCCTGGCCACCCAGCGCCGTCCAACTACCATCTGCCACTATTAACTTGGCCAGTCAGTAATTACAAGCTGGAGCAGCTGGCAGTTGTCATTTTTCAGTACGTCGGATTTTAATAGCCGCCGCATGCAAATGTGACGATGACGAGCTTAATAAATTGCCAACATTTATTTAAAAAAAAAAAAAAGCACTCCAGCTTATTTACTGTTGACCAGGTCAAAACAAGCTGTCACTGCACCTAATTAGCCCGCAACATTTCAGCCCCCACCCCGCGCTTCCACACACACATTTTGCAGGCAACCTATTTTTAAATAATCATAAATTATCATGAACTATGACTCCATTGGGACAAACGCACACACACACACACACATACATAAAAATTGCACACTGAAGTTGTGCAATGCAGTAAAATTTCGCAAAAAAGAATTTATTGTCAGACTAAAGTTTTTTCACTAAATTACACTTTTTTTGGCTACAATTTTGATATGGATTTTCGCCGTTTATTTTGTATTGTGAATCTCTTATTGACGCTGAATATATAAAATATTAAAAGCCAACACATGGCAAAAAAAATCGTATTTCTTTTTAAACGTAGTATTAATCGAAAATCAATACCATAATCGAAATTGCATTGATTTTTGTCAAAATCAGTTTAGCTTTGAAAAAAAAGAATTTTAACTGAGAAACGCGTTTAAAAAATTTTGTGTAGTAAAAATAAAGAGCTCAAATCATAATTAAAAGTTGCTTGCTTTCAAAATCAGTTTAGTTTTGACAATGTTGTGAATATTTGAAGTTTTCGAAACATAAGTCATTTCACGTTGTTTTAAATAAAAAGCTTGACAATGCATTAATAAATATTATTAAGAGTCTTTTTTAAAAATTATTAATTGTTTCTGAATTAAGCTTGACAAAGATTTCAATAAAAATAATAGCAAAATTGCGATTGTTAATTTTAACAAAACAATTGTGAATTCAATCAAAGATGGATTTGTAGAACAATTGCAATTGATGATTGATGAGAACAATCAATCAAATAAAATTGATCACTATTAAAATAGAACAGCATTTTTCTCAGATTTCAGCTTAACAAAGATTTCAATAAAAAAGTAATAGCAAAAATGCGATTATTAATTTTTTTTTTCAAAATAAATATGAATTCAATCAAAGCTGAATTTCTGTATATAATAACAGCGATTGATGATTGATGAGAACAATCAATCAAATAGAATAGATCACAAAAGTTGACTTACGCGGCTTGCACTGTGGGGCTCCTTCTGGGGTCCGTCTCCTGTACGATTAGGGCCATGTTGATGGCCAGCCAAATGGTTAACAGGGGGGGTGTTCGGGTGCGGGGCGTCAGTTTTATTAATTTGTCCATTGCTGAATCACTCATGGTGGTGCAATTTGTTGTGTTTTGTTTTGTGTTATTGTTTTTATTTTTTGGTTTAGTTTTTTGTTTGTTTTGTTTGTTTTTTGCTTGGTTTGTTGTGGTGCGTGACAAAGTCAAAAAGTTCTGGAAGGTAGAGTATTTGGTAGTCGAGGGTGCTGCGAGTATTGCTTAGTTAAAAATTGTTGTTTTCTTTGTTTTAAAAACGAGTTTTTCTTTTTGTTGTTGTTGGTATAAAGTAAGTTGTAGTTGATGTTTTTTTTTGTTTTTTTTTTCTTTTTAGTTACAGTTTGCAGCAGTAATTAGTTAAGTTATGCTTTCTTTCCTCCTTCTCTTTCATTCGTTTTTAGTTGAATTCTCGCTCTTCCCGTCGCTCTCCGCTCCTCTCCTCTCAGTCAGTGAGTTAGTTGGTTGTTTTTAATAATTTTTATGCTTTAGGCAGCGAGGCATTCAGTCAGTACATCAGTGCATTCGTCGTGTATGTTGTGTGTTGGTGTGTGTGTGTGTGTGTGTAGGTTGTGCCCCTTCTTCCGTCCTTTCCTTGTTCCCTTGTTGTGACTTTAATGCATGCGCTGCCAGCGCGAGATCGTTTGACTGTGCGGCCACACGAAACTCAGCCAGAAGAGCGTCAGGACGAAGAGCATCAGAAGCTGGCACAACAGCACCGAGTCCGAGATCGCTTCGAGTTCAATGGCAGTGGGCAGATCCTCTTCCTCTCTGACAGCTGCTGCTGTTGCTCTTGTTGTTCTAGTTGCTGCTGCGGATGTTGTTGTTGTTGTTGCTCTGATGCGCACTGATGTCCTCGCCCACATTAATTGCCACAGCTACTTGCCTCCAAGCGGTGTCCTCAGCCTTCCCCTTCTCCTTCCTCTTGCCCAACTTTTAATTACTTCTTTTGCTTGTTGCTGTTGTTGTTGTTGTTGAGCCTTTTACGCTTGTATAAAATGCACATTTTATTTGCTCTTCGCTGCGATTGCTGCCTAGGTCCTTTTCAGTGTGCTGCTCATTGTTTTTATGTTACTTTCGTTCCGGTCGTCATCCAAATTGACGCTCCATTCCATTGCCTCCTTATTGTTATTGTTGTTGTAGTTGTTGTGCCGCTGTGCCTTTATTGTCCTTTGCCTCTTGTTGTTGTTGTTGTTGTTGTAACCCGCTCTTGTTGCACGCCACTTGTCTCATTTTATTTGCTTCGTTTTGCAGATTGCTCGCTTGCTCGATTTGACTTTCGCCTTAACTTTTGACATGATTTCTGCGATTTACTTTCATTTTGAATGTGTTCTTTTTATTATTATTTTGCTGTGCTTTTTTTTAGGTTTTATATTATTTTGTCAACACTGCAAGTATGAAAAATAGATTTTTGTTTTTATGAAATGATATTTTATATTTTTTATGTGTTATTTATTATAATATTGTCGAATTTTATAGACTTTATTTTTGATTAGTCCTTTTTTGTTTGAATTTAAAAATTAATATATTTTTTCTTATTCCTTTTGTGAATCGAATATTTTATATAATTTGTACAAATTCAATTATTTTTAATACAGTTTTTTGTATGTTTTTTTTTTAGTTATGCACTTGATTTTCTTTGCACTTGCCGAATTAATACATTTATATATTTTGAACGAATTTGCATTTTTAATATAATTTTATTTATAACTTATTTTGGTCTTTTTTTTAGATATAAGTTTGTATCTACAGTTAAACTGCAGCGTTTGTAAATTCTGAACTTTTACTCAACTAAACTGTCAAAGCAAAAGTTTTGAAATAAATCTAAGCACACTTGTAAAGTATACTGACACACATAAACACACTCACACACACACACACACACATACACTCAATCACTCAGTAAAAGCACACTGACACACATTAATACGCACTCAACCACACACACACACAGACAGACACACACAGGCTCTTTTGTATACTGGTGAATTTGTTTGGTTTTTGCCCATTTCTTTTTCAGCTTTCGTCTTCCGTTAAATTTTCTTCTTTTTGTCCGTTATATTTTCTCAGCTGCGCGTTTGAATGCCGTTTAAGCAGTGCAGGCAGCAATCGGGCCTAGACCGTTGACAGTTGGTTAGTGCCAGGCTTTAGCCAACATACACCGACAGAGAGAGAGAGAGAGAGAGCGAGCGAGCCTAAGCAGACAGCGGAGAGAGCGTGGCACAGAGAAAGAGAGAGAGCATGCCAAAAATAGCCTGAGCCTCGAGCGCTGTGAGAGAAATGTCTGCAAAGGAGCTCTCTCTCGCTCTCTCTCTGTCTCCCTCACTCGCTCTCAGGCTGTCGCTGTCTGTCTCTGGATTTTTGCTGTCTGCCATGCTGCGTGCTTTGGGCCATGTTTTTGTTCCCTTTTGGACTTGGCTTTTGCAGAAATGTCACTGGCAAAACTGGCAACCCCGGCAGTTACACTCTGTTTAGCATAAACGCTTGCTACTTGGCTCCTGCCACACTAACTGCCACTGCCACTGCATGTGTGTGTGTGTGTGTGTGTGTGTTAGTCCTTTTGGGCTTGTATTGCCTCATGTGTGTGTGTTTTTCTTTTTAATTTTAGGTTTATTTTTTTTTTAAGCGCTTTTGATTTGTATGCCGCTTTGGCTCCTTCCGCCGCTTCCCTATCCCTAGCCCAACCCCCTCCCTCCCATCCCCGTCGACCCCTCTTCATTCAGCTCTCTTGTGACTCTATTGTAATATGGTTTTTTTTGTTTTCTGTTTTTGCACATATCTCGTTAATTGGTTTTGCAGACGTATTTGGCTTTCAAAATTTTGCCTGCTTTGATTGCATTTCGTGGCAAAGGACTAAAATTCTAAATATTGTTTTCGTTTTCTGTTGTGTGTGTCTGTGTGTGTGTGTGTGTGTGTGCGTGTGTTTTTGTGCGTGTGTAGAAGGGGTGTTGTTGCCATGGCTGTTGCTATTGTTCTTCAACTTGTCAAAGTTGGCAATGCGAGCTAAGCTAAGTAAATTACATAAGCACATACATAAATATATATATCTAATTATAGTACTATATATATCTGGCAGATAATGCTCAGTTTAAATGTGAATTGGTATTTGGCTGTGTGTGTGTGTGTGTGTGTGTCAGCTGAGTGAGTTTTATTAATGAGTTTTACATATTTGATGACCTACAAAAGGCGCTTAAATATTCAGGCCCCATAACTTTGGACCCGTGCATATTTGATGGCTGCCAAACTTGGCAAATTACTTAATCAGATTTTATAGACATCTTCTAATTTTCGCGAGTTTTTAATGCGCATAGAAGCAGATTCCAAAAGCAGACAGCAAACTTGCTTCAAATATATATATTCTATATTTATCTAAATTGAAACTGTTGGAACTCGCCTACAGCTTCTATTTTCTCAATTTTAAGAGCACTTTCTTAATTTCAGTAGATCTTTATTTTATTTAAGACTTTTCTATTTGCTCAAAATATTCCTTTTAGATTGAAAAATTGGTTGAATCAGCTATCGCAAGATATTCTCAGTGGTCAAGAGTTGAGCAGCATTTGGCTCAGTGGGTCGAGTAACTTTATTATGGATATGATTTACTTATTTTATAGGCATCTCTACAGTCTGTCTGTCTGTGTGTGTGTGTGTGTGTGTGTATTAGTTAATATGTGGGTCTGCGCTTCTTTGGCAATTAAAAGCATATGCGGGCCGAGCCAGTGCCCCGCTTTCTGCCCCATCAAGCTAATCAAGGAGCGACCAAGCCAGCAATTTACTTGAATTATAACAAAGCCAAGCGACCAAGAACTGCCAAAAAGGGGCATGTGGCAAGACGGGCAGCAGTGGCAAGGGGGCAACAGCAACTTGAGCGGAAAGGCGGCTGCCAAAAACGACGCACGAAGACGTCGACGAATTTTGACGTCGCGGTGCGATGCTCCTAACTTATGCAGAGTGCCCCACCACACATGCAAACATAACGTATATACACACACACACACACACACACACACACACACACAGAGAGGCACACACAGACACACACAAACACAGGCGCAAGTTGCAGCAGACTCCTTTTTTGCCTATATAACTTTTGTATTTATTTAGGGTTTCTTTTCATTGTTGTTGTTGTTGTTGTTGTGTGTTAGTGTATTAGTGGATGAATGCTATATGTGTGTATAGAATTTCATGATTTTTGTTTTATGTTTTACAACAGTAACTTTTTAATTTATATAATAAACTTTAAGCATTCACCAAACAAGTTTCTATTTATACATTTGGCTTTTTCAATATTTTAACACGAAATTTTGGTTAAGGGGTCGTCGTTGTGCTTTGTACACACACACACACACATACAAACATACAGACACGCACACACATACAAACACACACACACACAGACACACACACACACAGACACACACACGCACACGCACACGACGCGCTCTCTACACCAAGAAATATGCATAAAGTTGGCTTCGATTTTTGCAGCAACGCCTCTTTTGGCTTTGAGAGTAAAACTTGATTTTTAGTTTTCGATTAATGAACACGATTTGGGATTTGTTATAATTTTTGCATAATTTTTCTATACGATTTTAGTACCAGTGGAAAATGTATCTGTATGTGGCTCGCTTAAGATATTTTTCTTATTTTATTTGATTTGATTTTATTTTATCTTTTGCACACAGTGCTGACACAGCGAGGACAACGTCTGAACTCAACTCGACACGGACACGGACTCGGCACCGGAGCTCGACTCGCTCGCTGAAAACTCGCTGCTGGCCCATTCGTGCCACACAAAAACACGAACACAATATGGCTGCACAACAATTTTTCTGGGCGCGACCGAAGCACGAAGCACGAAGCCGACACAGAAAACCGAATGCGGATTCGCAGCCGAAGCCCCGACAAAACCGGGCCGAAAGTTGCACGCTTCAGCTCTCAGTGGGTTAGGGGCGCGGTAGGTGGGTGTGTGGGTGGGTGGTTGGTGGCGTGTGGCATGGCATGGCATGGCATGTGGATGTGCGGTGAACGGGGTGCTGTGTAGCTGTTGTAAGTCCTTGTTATTGTTGGCTTTAAGCGCACGCTACTGTTTTTCGCTGCCGGGAAACGTTTTGGGCCTCTGCTTCTGTCTTCTGCCACTTCTCGCTCACAAATCAACATAAATCAGCTAAATCGTCAGGATACACAGCAATTGCAAACGCGACAACAACAACAACAACAACACAGCTAAGGCTCTGCATTAGTAGATGTTTGCTGTCATATTTGTTGTTGTTGCCAAAGTAGTTTTTGCTCTGCTTGTTCAGATAGTGCATCGTGTGGCTGTCTCTGTATATACACTCAGAAAAATATTACACAAACAAACAATACATTCACATAACTGTAGAGCTTATTTTTATTATTAACAGTACTTTATAAATATAGGAAACATAATTTATAAAACTACTTTCGAAATAATAAAATATTGCATATTTCGAAAATTCACAAATATCTTGTCTCTCAGTGTATGTAGTTCATTTAGTGCGACGCTTGCACACTCGTCGTATGCGTTATGTATAAAATGTGTTGACCAAGGCCCAGACACACACGCACACACTCGCACACACACTGCATGCATACACAAACAAATCTGGGCCAGGTTGTTGACAGCCTATCCAAACCCGCTTTACAAATCAGTTCACATTAAAATATGGTTGCTAAATATCGAATTACAAACTCTTTAAATGCCCGACGTGTTTTTTTATTTCAAGTTTTTTAAAAGCTGTCTGACTTGAAAGTTTCTTAAATTAAGTTTTACGTTTTTTTTTTTATGGCTGATTAGATTGTCATCGGAAAAGACATAAAAAGTTTAGCCTTTTGTAGATATTTCTACTTTTTCTTTATACCCAATTAAATATGCTTAATTTTATTATCTTTAATTTACGTTTTGTAGGATAACTTTTTTGTTTAACAAATTTTAAGATAATAGTTTGTGGTTAATTTCTTTATGTTTTTTAAAAGCTGTCTGACTTAAAAGTTTCTTAATTTAAGTTTTATGATTTCTTATGGCTAATACGATTGTCATATGAAAAGGCATTAAAAGGTTTAAGCTAACCTTTTGTAAATATTTCTAATTTTTTTTTGTTTGAGTAATTAAATATGTTTAATTTTCTGATTTTATTATATACAAACTTTTATTTATAACAACTTTAGTTTTGTTGAACAATTATTAAAATTATATGCACAAAAAATAGTTTGTGGTTAATTTTTTTATATCTTGGCTTAGCAGTTTGATCTCTTGACTGAATCTCTTGAATAATATAGCAGCCTGAGCATAGTTAAACGGAACACTTATGCGGTCAGTTTAGGGCCATAAACCAGGCCACAGCCTCCGGGACCAGTCAAGCAGGAGGCTTCCATTTGCCGAGGATGTCAACCAAGTTGACTTTTCAATGCGCACTGTTGATTTTTTAATAAGCATAAATTTTTGGCCAAGCCCCCAACGCACATGTTCCTGCTCACACAAACGCACACATATACATATATATATATATATATATATATGTATATATGTATGTGTATAGGGGGAGTAAATTGATTGAGTTTGCTGTTGTCATTTGTTGCTGTGGCTGTCCAAATTTATGAAAACGAAATACCAGAGTTTTTACGCCTCGCACGTGTATGTGTATATGTATGTGTGTCAGTGTGAGTGTGACTGTGTGTGTGTGTGTGTGTGCGACAGCGTCAAATTAATGAAACACATGCAGGCAACGAACGTTTGGGTAATTTGTCATTTCGACAAATTTTGAATTATTTAAGCGGAAATCTTAGCGCCCCAACAAAAAAGAAAAAGCAAAGGCAAACAAAACAAATGCGAAAGTGATTTGTGATTGTGATTGTGATTTTGTGATTGCGACTGTGACTGTGACTTCAGCGCTGAGTGTGAACTGTGACAGGTATGGATGGCCAACGTGCACGATGTGAGGTGTGTGCCAAAGTGAATGTGAATTGTGTGTGTGTGCATTTAAAGCAAATGCTATATAGGATATGAGCTAGGCAAAAACTCCGATTTGTAAGAAGTGAGAATTTCCAAGTCGAGTGGGTTCGACTTAGAGATTTTTAGTTACTTTAATATGAAAAAACGTTTTTGGTAATTTTAACTTAATCAAATTAATAAGTAGATTTTCAATATAAAGAAATATGTTTATAATTCACAAATTTTATTGTATTTGAAGGCAGTTATCGATAAAATAATATAAACTCTAATCAAGATTATAAAGAATTCTTTTACGTTCTTTCTATGTATGATATAATTATTTCAAATACCTTTGTTTAAATTTTGAAAACAATAAATGTTGTTCAAAAACAATTTTATTCAAACAAATATTTACTCGTTTTTTTTTTTTATACATTCTAACTTTGTTTGTATTAAATGTGTGTTTTTGTGTATTTGTAGATTTTTGTCAGCGAATCTATTTCATTTTGGTATTTTTCCAGCTGATGTTGTGTTTGTTGTTGTTGTTGTTTGTTTAACAACGATATTTTACTGTAACTAAAGGTTTCTGTAGCGTTTTTAGGTCGCCATGCAAAAATGTTGACTGTATTTCGTGCTCATTTTTTATGTGGCCCCAAAAGTGTTTTGGTGCTAAGTACGAGTTTTGGCCAAAAAGGTTGCTACCTGAATAGAAATGTAATTGTGTGCAATTGCCAGCCAGCAGACAAATGGTTTACACGCACACACACACACACACACAAACACACACAAACATATATAGAATGCTGTGCAATTTTTTGTTTATTTTTTTTTTTTTTTGGCCATTTGTGTGCTGTTTTTATATGCGTCGAACAAAAAAAGACAAATACGCTAAATTACGTATACGTAGCTTTGCCTTTGCCTGGCTGGCTGGGCACAAGCCTGACTCCTTTGCTGGTGTTGAATCTCGAATCTAAATTGCGCAATGTGGCATATTCATAAATGACAACCACAATAGGGATAGGAGAGCCGAGAAGGCAAAGGCAAAGGCAAAAATAAAAATACGATACGAAGAATGCCAACACACAAATTGAGCTAAAAATAAAATGTAAATAAATAATTTGCACTGCGTCATGTCAGAAATTTTAAACACATAATTAACAGATTATTTAACCCTGTTGTGTGCTGTGGTGGCTGCTGCTGCTGCTGCTGTGCCAGATTATTCTGCATGGTTGGACTGACAGCGGGGCGAGGATTGGGTTGGAGTTGGGTAGTTGAATCTGGGGAGTGACAGGCTTGTTGGGGCTGCAAAATTCATAAAAAGTTTTCTATGCTTGGGGCGCGCACAGTGACAATCGTGGCCAGCACCAACAGCAACAATGCTAGTGGTGCCCCCCACCAGCACTGGGGGCAGCCAGGGCAATGATGACAACGGCAAAAGCAACAACAGCAACAGCAACAGCAACAACGACGACAAGTTTGAAACAAAAGCGAAACAAAAACAACACAAACAGCGACTACAACATCAGCAATGGAGCAGCAAAGGAATTGCCTTGGCATACACATACATACAATCACACACACGCACACACACAGCCAAACATATATAAATATGTATTCAGCTTTGAGCATCAGGAGCGAGAGCCTGCGCTAGAACACTTCTGTCAGCGACACCAGGCACAGTGGAACAAACTCTAATAATAATAAAAAAACTTATCTACAATATATTTTATATATTTATTACTTTAATTTAATATTATTTTCATTACATTTTATAAATATTCATATATATAAATATAAATAAATACTTTACATTTTTAAATATTTAATTAAACTAATTTTAAATGTTTTTATATACATTTTAATAGCTTTTTCCAAAAAAATAACTGAAAATTAAATTCAAATACAGCTTTTGCTTTAGATATACATCTAAGCTAAAAAAAAGTAAAGGCAAATATTACAAATATTTTCATTTACTAAACAAAATATTTTCATTTACTTCAATTAATAAAATACCAGCTTGGATAAAGAATCCCATTGTACATAGCATTAAACAGCATAATTTGCCGCTAGTACGATGTGTGTGTGTGTCTTCTAGCCAGATATGGAGGCGTCAATAGGGCGTGTCTGAGCCCACCTAGATATCCAGCCAGCATGTGTTGTGCCATCTTTTAATGTGCCACACACTCAACGCCAATACCAATGACACTCCCCCCCCCCCACCACCCAACCAACTCCTGTGCACCACCATGTGGTGGCCCATCAGCAGAAGCAGATTGTGCTGGGTGGACATGGATATGGCCTAGACACCACTAAACACTGGACAAATGTGCAATATGCGCTGCGATGCAACGAGAGAGCAGAAAAGATATTTAAAATGTAGGCGGCAAGAGCATTTTCTCGCTGTGTCAATGAAGCAGAACATGAAAAGGCAGCAGCGGCTGGAAGGGAAAAAATAACCATTTATTTTGGTTGACACATTTTCCTTTTGGCGCTGCCATTGCTGACCCGCTCAGCGAGCAATTTAAAGCAAAAAAAAAGCAGCAGCTGAATGCGAGACATAAACACAGCAACAATATGAGCAGGAGGTGGAGTAGGAGCGGGAGCGGGAGCAGGAACTGAAGCAGCTGGAGTCGCGTTAGAGAAAAGAGCAGGAAGTGCAAATGTTTCTTTCACTTTTCGCTTGGTGTTGTTGTTGTTTGCTTTAGCTTTTCCCATTTTGCCTTTTGCCTGTTACTAAATTATTAGTGTGGCTTCAAACACACACACACACACACACACACTCACACACACACATACACACACACACACACACACATGGAGCGTAGTTACTCGGTGCAAATGGCGCCTGTTTATTGTTGAACTTTTCGCTAGTTTCCTCTTGCTGCCTGCCATTTTGAATTTTTAAAGCAAGGTGACAAAAAGCGCTGCTGCAACACTCACACACACACACACACACACCAACATACTCATTTTAAAATTGTTGGGCATTTTTCGGGTTGTAGGCGCAGTTTGCTGCCTTTTTGGTAGGCGCTTTTTTTTGTGTGTTTTGGCAGCGCGCAAATTGGCCAGCGCCTGTCACCGAAAATAAGTCTTAACTCGACTGGGCAAGGCTGCTCTGTGTGTGCGTGTGTGTGTGTGTGTGTGTGTGTGTGTGTGTGTGTGTGTGTGTGTGTGTGTGTGTCTGAATGGGGCGTATACATAATTTCGGCTGGGGCTGCATTCATTTTTGGACACCATGTAGTAAGCAAGAAGGTGGCCCAGGACCCAGGTAAAGCGGTAGCCCAAGAATGGCAACACTTATTATTGTTTGAACAGCAGCAACAACAACAACAACAACAACAACAACAGCAGCAACAGCAACAACAATATCAGCGATAACAACAACAATTTGAATATTTGTTGGCTGGCAGAGCGCAAGCGTTTGCCCGGGCATTTTCCGTACATCTGAGAGACTTTCGCCAGCTGCTTGGATGCTGCTCTCTTGCGCTCTCTCGCAGCCGCTCTCTCTTTCTCTCTATCTCTTTTGGTGCGACAGTCTCTCTCTCTCTCTCTCTCTCTCTCTCTCTCTCTCTCTCTCGTTGACTGTTTTACTTTCCATCACAAATGCCACAAATGTTGTGCGTTCTGTTTGCATTGTAGACTTGCGTCTTATATGTCTGCCTCTCCTCTCTCTCTCTTACTCTCTCTCTCTCTCTCTCTCTTACCCTCTCTCTCTCTCACTCCCCCTCTCGCGCTCGCTCACTCACTCACTTTCGCTGTGTGTGATTTTTCTTACACCTCATGCGATACCAAACAAATTTTCCAGCGCCACGCACTCAACTTCATTTTTGTTGCAACCAAAAATATTTTGTTTTTAGCACACAAAACCCCCCTCCCCCCGATAACCCCCCCCCCCCCCCCTGCCACAAGCCACCCTTATGCATAACACAATTGCGTATGTTGTGCGATTAATGTAAGGTTAAAGCAATGCCTGAATTTTCGAGTTGTTCGACAGGATTTGGAAGCATTGGACTTGGATTTTTGGCGTTGACTCTGTCCACTTGTTGTTGTTGTTGAGACCATTTACATAAGCAACACACATTTAAAATGCGAATTGGCAACGAATATATATATATATGTATATATGTCTATTTATGCCTGATGAGTAATTTGTTTTTATTTATTTTAACACAACTTTGCAGCAAACTTGCAACTTGTCAGTTGAAATGCTTGGATTATTTACAGGGCAACTGTTAGTCGCTTATGTTGTGCCTGTTTGTCTCTGTATGTGTGTGTGTGTGTGTAGGTGTATACATGTGTGTGCATTATATTTTATATGCTGCTTAGCTCTCAGTGCGTGACCTTTTCGTACATTTTGTTGTTGTTGCCGCTGCCGTTCACAGAGCGCTGTCTTCCCGTTTAATATGTATATGGATATGTGTGTGTGTGTGTGTGTGTGTGTGTGTGTGTTTTTGTATATACATACATACTGTGTATATCTGTAAGTAATATGTAGCAGACACACCGCAAGACTTTGCTTTTGTGTGTTAACAGCGCCTTTGAAGCTGCCGCTGCTGTTACTGCCGCCACCGTAATAACAATAACAACAACAACAACAACAGCAACAGCAACAACAACAACAACAACAACAACCACAGCAACAAGAACAGCCTTGTACAAATTAGCATAATGGATTTTTTGTCAAAGCGTATCCCGTCGTCGCCTTCTCGGCTTTTTGTAAAATACTTTATATACGCAACGGAATTTTGCGGTCGGAACTAATCACGAAAATGCATTCACATTTGGCCCAATCAGTTGGCTTAATTAATTGGCAATATAAGCGAGCGGCTTTGCTTTGAACTGAAAGTAAATTGACCTTTCCTTTAATGGTGGTAGCAAGCAAAGATTTTCTATCTTTCGACAGCACTTAGCAAAAACTAATTTTGCAAAAATAAAATCATTGCACAAATATCTGAAAAGGAAATACTTGAATTCTGTAAATATAAATTAGAATTTTACAATTACAAAACAAATAAAAGAAAGATAAATAAAAGTCAACACTAGATGGAAAATTACAAAAATACTTATTATATTATATATATATATTATATACTTATTATAATATATATTCTGTTTCACAGATTTAGCAAAACAGCAAAACTATTTTTATATTAATAATGATTTGCTTAAATATGTAATAAATAATCATTTTGTATATAAGGTTAACAAGAGATAAATGTCGCACAGCACTTTCATTATTATCAGCTAAATATGGAATCAAATCTATATATATATATATATATATATATCTATGTGAATATGTATATATAAATACAGACGATTGCAGCCGAGCTGTCAGCTATAAATTCTCATTAATACTTAAATCAAGTATAAAATCAAAAGTGTCCCACAATACAAATGCAATACGCACACACACAACCACACACACACACACACACACATGTATATCTATTGTGCAGGCTCCAGCTTGAGCTTGTGAGAGAAATCACAAACAGACAGCCGTGGAGAAGGGTAAGGCAGAGAGGGGTAAGGAAGGTATGCCTGCCTCAAACTCTGTCGCCTCTTATCTGCACAGACTCTGCTCCGATGCTACAAGAGAGAGCGAGAGAGAGAGAGAGAGAGAGAGAGAGAGAGAGAGAGAGAGAGTAGCACTCTCGTTTACAGTTCTCTCTCGCTGCTCTCAATCTATTTGCGGGCATTGCACGGCGTTTCTGTTTAGTGTGTTACTCGTATGACGTCATTAAAGCCACAGCCTCACCTTGCCCAAGCATGAGCTATGCTGTGAGGCTGACTAATCTGTGCTGCCGCTGGGAAGAAATAGCATCGCCACTCCCACTCCCACTCCCACCCAACTAACTAGTCTTAACCAACGCACGCATCTGTTAGATATCCTTGCTGGGAAAATATTTGCGCATTTTTTTTTTTATTTTTTTTTTTTTTTGCGAATTTTTGGGGCTTATAGCACAGGTTTTTTTTTGCGCGTATTTGGAGGAGCCACCCGTTTGTCATGCATTTTTCATACATTGTCTTGCACCACAAAATGTGAACAATAATAACAACAACAACAACAACAAAACCAAAAACAACGTTGACAATATTCAACACACACAGCACAGCACAGAACTCGGCACATTTCCATTTAAATTTCTCTCGATGTGTTTGTGCCTGTCATTTTGACATTTGTTTACATATTTATGTCAGCCAGTCAGTCAGTTGGTCGCTAGGCTTTTCTAGTCCACCCCCACCCCCAGCCCCACTCTCAATCTCTCTCTAACACTCTTCCCTGTCTGCCTCTCGGTTTGCATCCCAGAATATATTTTTGTGTGCCGTTGCCTGCTATTCAGTGTCGCCAGCCTCCTCCTGTCAGTGACTTTCACATTGGCTTTGCCCCATCCTGACCGCTTGTCCTGCTCTGTGCTGTCCTGTTTGTCTGTTTGCCTCAATTCACTTTAGTCGCGAGCCAAGTGTTCTCACACCAGTTGGACACTTTTATTTCCTTGCAGCTGCCGCTTTTGCTGTCATTCACTCGTCGAGGTGTGGTTGGTTGTCTGATCTTTGTCATCATCATCAGCAGCGTCCAAGCATTGGACAGCTTTATGACTAACTCACACTATGTGCTTGAGGCTAGTTCAGTTACCCTATTCACCCCTCTGCTGGTTTACCAATATAATATCATTTCAGTTTGCAAATTTTTTATATTAATTTCCGTATCACAGATCCATCAGAATATAAAACATACTTCTTTATGCACTTTATAATATCCCCTTTTGGTAATAAGTTTCAAACAATATCTAATCCACCCCTTTGAGTGGGTTGCAACTTCAGTTGGCAACAGTCCAGAACAATGAAGTACAGCTAGTTCCGGCTTCATAACGCTGCTGCACGAACTGTGCCACAGTTAACAAAACTTATTTTGGCCAACTAAAATCCAAATTAGTTTGGCATGCAAAACGCACAAGCTGCATAACTCAACGTCCAGCAGCTATTAATAAACCAGTGTCAAAGTTTCTCCAAATTCCAACAAAACGTAAACACAAATAATATCGCAGCACTGTGGAGCAATTGTTAATGTGGCAAATAATTAAAAAATATTTTTGTTTATTTATATCAGAAAAGTAAATGGACGAATCTTACAAATGCTAAGCTCAAAATTAAAAACTCAAAAAACTTAATTCATCAAAAGATAATGCGAAATGGTGCAAAAGTTGAATCAAGATTTTATATTTCTAGTTCAATACATATATTTTTTTATGCATAATATTTTATAATTTATATATCTACGATAATTCATAATTGTGCATAAATTGTGCCAGTGTTTTTTTTTTTTCTGTAGCTTTGATTAAACTTTTACCCTAAGCGGCTTAAAAGCTGCATCTGCAAAGCTAATGCAAAGCCACAAAAAACATGGCCAATGCTTCAAAAGTTATGTGCTCTAAATAAATTAAATTCATAAGCGCAAGCGGGGTGAGGGGAGGGGAACAGTGAAGTATGACACAGAGAGAGGGGCGTCTCATGCGTTAACCTTTGGCATTTTTAATTAAGCGAACGAACAACACATAAAATATCGACACTTCAATTGCTACAAATGGAGAACAAAAATAAATAAAAAAAAAAGAAGCAAAATACAAAAAAATCGCTGGCAGGCAGAAAATTAAGCAGGCAGTCAGTGAACAAAGCAATGGAGAAGGGGGAATGGGGGATGGTGCTGGTGTTGTGCGGGTGGTTGTGGTAGGGGGCCGCATTGCCGAGGGGATCTAACGAACCGCACCGAGGGCAGCCGAGTGTGTTGTATTGCATTAAAGGTAAAACAGGAGCAGAGGCAGCGACACAGCAACTGGGACGAAGATGGCAAATGAACGAGCCTATTAACAGCAACAAGGACGACAGTAACAACAACAACAACAACAACAACAACAACAGCAACAACAGCAGCAACAACAACAATAGTAGCAACAGCAGCAGCTCTTAATTAAGAACTCATGTTAATTGTAATTATTTGGCACATGAAATTTTTATTAATTTATGCCGCGCACACAACAACAACAACAACAACAGCAACAACAACAACAACAACAACAACAGCAAAGGTGTAAAGCTCGTAGTTGTTGCTGGTGTTGGAGTGTTAATGATGCTGCTGCTGCTGCTGCTGCTGCTGCTGCTGCTGCTGCTGTTTAGTATGCCTGAAAAGGGGTGTCGTCGTATAATGGACAGACACAGTTACCGAGTACAGTTATCAAGCCGGCAACCGGCTGAGCAACGAGCAGAGTTTATATATATATATATTTATTTATATGTATGTATGTACATGTATATGTGATGTGTATAAAACGAGCAAATGATGAGGCTCTGACTCAGCCTCAGCCTGCTTCTGCTCCTGCTGCTATTGCTGTTGCTCTCATAAGTATGCTACATGTTGTGCACACACAACACACCACTATCACTTCCCCTACTACCTACAAATGATGTACTTATATAAGTATTTTGTATACTTTGCACAATTTATACCAGGCATATACATTTGCAGCTAATCAGTAAAACTGGAGTCTTTTGGAAAACCAATATGATATTTGAATATTTTAAATAATTATATCACATATGCGTTTAATCAGAATTGTTCAGATTTGACAAAGTTATGGCAGTCTATAATAGGAATTTCCACACATAATCGCGTTTTCGCAATCGGTAAGGATGGAAAATTTAAATATATTTGCCCATGCATATTTTGTGTCTGAAATAATTACAACTAGAATTAAACTAAAGATTTGATAAAGTTATGGTAACAAACAATTATTATTTCTTGAGCTACAATCTTAGATGACGTTTTGAAATCACATTTTTAAATGTAGTCAGAATTTAAAATACAATTACTTAGTGATTAACGATAATAATATGACTACAGGATAACTGTTAGTTTTGTAGTTGCAACTATGCAATTCGTACGTGTTTTTAATTATTTAACTTTGGCATTGATTTTATCTATTTACAAATACAAATGTGAAATAATTTTGTGTGAATGCCTTCCTCGCCAGAGCTTGCTCCAAGCTCCAATCTGGCGCTAGGGCGTCTCTAGCCTGTCCGGAAGTACTCAGATTGACGACACGGATAGCGCCGCTAATGGCTTCCTGCAGTAATTGGCTATTTGCAGCCGCGAACGAAAATAATAATGTGGTTGTCCTTATTATAATTGTAATATGCCCGATATGCCTGAGGCAGCTAGAAGTGAACTCGGAGCGCGGAGAGTGTAAATATTTTTGAGGTTAAATGATTCCCTTTATCCAAGTAAATATGTGTGATGCACATTGAAATAGGCCAACAACAGTGCTGAAGAACGCTAAACAAACTCGACAGACTTAAGATCACAAAACAAAGTGCCTTTTTAATTTAGACTTCGGTCTCTAATAGGTCTGATAATAAATATCAATTCTGATATCCAGTCGAGTTTATTCTTCAATCGAAATATTCGAATCAATAGGCTGAAAACAAAAGGCACATTTGTTCTTAAAATTCTAATATTCTATATATTTAATATTTTTGGAGTATGATTCAAAACTGATGTGAATTTGCGATGCGGTCACAGAATGTCATTATTGTAGACAGTATTGTTAACACACTTACACACACACACACACACCGTCTAGTTAAGGAAATGGAATTTTGCAGTCGTAGTACAAAAAAGTTTCCGGTTCTTGTCTGCAGTTTGTGATTTGTACTGATTAAACGACGCGAACGAATCAGAGTCTCTTATAGGATTAGCATTTCACAAGTAAATCGACTGACAAAGGTTGACAGTTGACAACCACACACACACTCACAAACACACACACACACACACACTCCCGCACATGCATTCAATCACCCAGCTGGAAGCAAACGCCCTTTTTTTATTTCAAGCAGCATTTGAAATCTCATGATTTTTTGCATTTCATGTTTATAATGATGTAAGTCACACTCAATTCTTAAACCCATTCGCATTTCGCATATTTGATGACAGTTTGTCTCATTGGTGTGCGGAAAATACTAGAGAAAAACTCTCGATTATGCCATATCTCAAATACTGTTTGTATTTGGTAAAATCAAGGTTGTATTTGAAGAAGTCAGTCGACCTGCTGACGGCTGATTTTGGTTTTTTTTTTAAATTTATTTTTATTTACATTTCAGATGATATTTTGTATGTGCCCCAAACAACCCCACCAATCCATTTGCACTAGTTGTTGTTATTGATGTTGTTGCTGTTGCAGTTTCGAATTTCATTAGAATTTTTCTTTTGTTTCGTTGCGCGTCATATGCTGAGAGGAAATGGCGATGCGATCCACTCTTCCACTGCCCCTCCCACCACTCAGTCTGAACAAGAAAACAGCAGCAAATAAATGAAAAGTGATTCAGACCAACGAGATGCGGGGACCTGCTCTGAAAGCGAACCGTTCTTAGTAATAGTTGTGGGAGTTGTTGCTCTATAAACAGACAGTGACTGTCAGACAGGCAGACAGGCGGACAGTCGGACAGGTGGACATGTTTCGCCATCGACGCCGCCGTCGATGGCAACTTGATAAATAAAGAATTTCAATTAGTGGCAAAAACCCGACCAGGTCTCAAATGCATTTCAGAATTGCCAAGCATTAAGCTCTTGCTTTGGCAAAAGGGATATTTGTAAAGCTTTTGTAATCAAAATTCCCCCAATTTGATAAGCTTTTGAGCAAAGCTTTGAATGGGAAATAAGAGCAAAAGCTCACAATTATTGCAGTTTGGGAATTCAACTCATGCTTGATAAATAACAGGTATCGCCAAAACTATTTAAATAAATAACGGTATAAGTTTACTTATCAGAAAGCTTGGGACATTTGAAAAGCTGCTTTGATAAGCAGCAAAAATACAACAGAAAATTATGTAGACAGCATTTAAGTCAATCGTAGACCTTTGCCTTTTGACATTGAAAAGCTCCTAAGAAAATGCTACACTGTCCACTTCAAAATATCAGATATCTACTACAATAAAACTGTTATACGTATAACAATAAATCAGGCCACAGCTTTTTATCCTAGTCTCAACAGGCTTTTGATTATTATTTGGTTTTCTTCCATCTTGCCATATAAATTGTATTTTTTATTTACTTGTTTTGTATTTTAATCTGTGCTTGTGCATTGCACAGACAACTATCTGAACAATAAACGTGTTCATCAAATATAATTTTGATTCTATTATCTTAGTTTTACTTTACTCTGTTGTCCATTATTTTGTCATCAGCTGGACTCTGGTCTGTGGCGGAGTTCAAATGTTTTCCATTTGTTTTTATAAAATTAAAAACTTTGTGTGTCCCTGCTGCGCTGTAATCTTTATCGACACTGCTCGCAGATTGGGTATTGGCGAAAGGGGGTAGGAGAAAGCGGGCGGACCATCGTGTTTTACCAGCAACAATTGCTTGTTGATTTGGCTGTCGCGCCCAGCGTGTCCAGGGCCAAAGTTTTGCCACAGTCGAGTCGAGGAACTGACCCAAAGCGATATCGACGCGACTCGAATCGCTGTGAAAAGGACCAGACAGATTGTTGGCCTGCCAAAGACAATTTACGGCTTGGACGCTGCACTTCAACAAATTATCGAGTGACAAAAAAAGAAATTGCAGATAGAAAACGTTGCAGTTTTGTGTGTCTACCAGACAAAAATAAACAGCAAAAAAAAAAAGAAGGAAAAACTTTTGTAACCAGTTCGCTCGGTTTGATAAGCAATAATTTATTTCTTATGGCGTGCGGTCGGTTTTAGTTGCAAGGTGAGAGCAGGTTGCCACACGACAAATTGAATGCTACACAGCAGCTTAAAGTTGCCACAGCAAAACCTTAGATTCCCCATTAGACTGAAGTCCATTCGATTACGTAAAAATTTCACTATAAATTTAATAATTTAAATTTTAATATTTGTATACTATTTTCGACTTTGGCAGGATTTCATTTTTGGAAATTTTATTTGGCTACTTTTTCTCTCTTATATGATAAATTTAATATGCACATATGTGTGTGTGTGTGTGTGTATGTGTATGTGTGTGAATATATTTCTTAACATATATGGCTTAAGGGCAGCTATATTAACTGCAACTGGCAAACCCCCAGCCTCTATCTCTGTCTCGGTTGCAGGATGTGTGTGTGGCATGTCAGTTGAAAGCCACAAGGTTGGCCGCTTCTCGACAGTTGAAAGTCTTAATGACATTTCAAATTTACGTACTTCACAAAGTTAAGTGCATTTTGAAAAATACTCAGACTACAAGGAATTAAAATTCAAATCCTAAAAAAGGTGATTCAAATGCGACCAACTGTAATTTCACACTTTTGCAGCAATTGCCTGATATATATACATAAATATATACATTTAACAATATTAAAATAAATTACAAATGCTTTTTTATTTTATTAGCAATTATTTTGTAGACAAACTAAATAGTTTGGCTTTATTTTTAAAATTTATTAATTGTCTACTCATTGTGATTCACATACATTCCAATTCCAATAATATCGCTACACAAAAGATGAACTGAAAGGGGCTAAATTTTTAGCCCCTTAGTCTAATTTAAATACTTGATTTACTTTGCATAATTTACATATGCATGATTACTATTTATGTTAATTTTATTTTGTCAACTTAAGCAGAAAACTAGTTTTAGGTTTAGTTGTTTTGCTATCTATTCATAATTGACATCAAAGACCCCAAACATGTTATTCAGATGCAAAACACGAGCTTCGTTTTCATCAGCATCGCTGACCTTGAACGCGCCCACTACTTGATTCGGTAACAAAATCAACGCCAAATTAAAATATGCATCAACATTTTAATATAAATATGAGACTCGGCTACTGCAGAAGTCATAGTTACCTTTGATACCTCAAACGCGCTACACACAACAAATCATCATGAAATTCCTGATCGTCTTCGTTGCCCTCTTCGCCGTTGCCCTGGCCGCACCCGCTGACGAGAGTAAAGCACAAACTTTGCGTGACGATTCTAATGTTGGACCCGAATCATTCGATTTTGGGTAAGTTATTCTCATCAGGACCATCATAGGACGCTTTCGCTTAATCATTGCCTTATTTTGCTACAGCTACGAGACATCCAACGGTATCGAACACCAAGCGCAGGGTCTCCTTAACAATCCTGGAACCGAGCACGAGTCTCTTGCCGTTAAGGGATCTTTCTCATACATCGGTGATGATGGTCAGACTTACACCCTTAACTACATCGCCGATGAGAACGGTTTCCAGCCCCAGGGTGCCCATTTACCCAAACCCCAATAAGAAGCTATATTAAATTTGAAATAAAAAAAAAGTTTTACCAAAGTTGCTGGGTTTTCAATCATGATTAGCGAAGAGGAAGCAACTCTTCAATTGAGTATCTTTCAAAGGTTATTCGTATTATTTTTAGGTAAATACAAAATTCATTAATGAATCAACACGTGCGATGAATGTCATTCAAAATGTTCACAAAGTTGAGTTGAGCAAGTGCGTCCCAGTTGCTTGGCTGTGTTGCTGTTTGCCAAAGTTATTTCGCAATGGCAACAAATGTTATTTATGTTGCAAGAATATTCTGTAAGTGCAACGGGTGTAAAATTCAACTAGCTTCGTTTCTAGACAGCAACGCACACATCTCACCCCGTCGCCTGCACCAGGATATTCATATATATATATAAAAAAAAAAGCATTGCTACCCAAAAATGTATGAAATATTTAATAAATTGTCCTTATAAAAAGATTAAATAAATATATTTAACGCTTGCCAACTGTAAATTGTATTTTTCTTATTGTTTTTGATCACATACTGAATTTAACCAATTGTCTTTAAATTTAGATATTGCCAAATAATAATTTATTTATTCTGTGCATTAGCTTTGTTAAAAATAAAACCATATAATTTTTAATTTCATGGAAATTAGATTTAATTTAATGGTTTAACTAATTTATAGTTGGTGCAAAATTCGAATTAAATCGATGAACACGAAATTAAAAAGACAAACTTGAAAATGGTGATTGACGAAGATGTGGCAGACCAGTCAAACAGCTATTGGCATAGCCGTAACCTTGAGCAGTCAAGATCTGGGCCTGGTCTTGAGTCTGGTCAAGACCGTGTGTGCTCGTTGCCAACCGGCATTATAAGTAAGAGATTAGGCGCATCTGCATATCTCAAATATCAGTTTCTCTATGCTGAAAGCGATAGTTTTTTCGTTCACATATTAATCTATGCACAAGGGCGTATAGTTAGTGAGGGGTAGGAGTCTGTGGAAGGGGGGGGGGGGGTTGAGACGGCACAAAGCATGTTTTAACATCTTTGCATAACTGATAATTGGCTAGAATTAATATCTTCGTCAATCTGGTTTTATAGTTTAATCAACTCAAATAAGCATTTTACCAATTGATTAAATTTAGATAAAAAAAAAAATGATGCCCACTCGAAAATACTTGTTTGGTGTAAATAAAACTTGTAGAATTTAATTATCTAGTTGATTCTATCAATTAAAGAAAAGCAAAAGTTTTTTAATTTAAATCTGATTTATTAGTGTGGGTTAAGAATGTAATGCAATGTTTATATGCATAAAAATGTCGTGTGTTTATTTTTATGTATATGCATTAAATCTGAGTTTTTGGTATCATTGTATGAACTGCAGATGCAGCTACTAATTAAATTAATTAAAAATAATTAGATCACAGAGATTGACAACATTTTAATTCAGACGGTGAAACAAGCACAGGCGTAATCTACTATTAATAAGCCCAAGGAAATTAATTAGTAATCTAAATAATCTTTGCATATCAATAAAAAAAACTACAATATATACAAAATGTATGTAAATGGTTTGCCAAATTTGGATTCATTTGTCTGCATGTCTCGCCTTGTGACGTATTTAAAACTCGCTTAAATACAAAAAAACAAAACTTGTTATACTTTTATCATATCTTTAACATATCAACATTTTTCCATCCATAAACTAGTTTCAATCGTATACGAAGTCTAAAAAATTTTGACTATAAATACGACGCAAAATATCCAAAGAAGTCATAGTTACCTTTGATACCTCAAACGCGCTACACACAACAAATCATCATGAAATTCCTGATCGTCTTCGTTGCCCTCTTCGCCGTTGCCCTGGCCGCACCCACTGACGAGAGTAATGCACAAATTTTGCGTGACGATTCTAATGTTGGACCCGAATCATACAATTTTGGGTAAGTTATTCTCATCAGGACCATCATAGGACGCTTTCGCTTAATCATTGCCTTATTTTGCTACAGCTACGAGACATCCAACGGTATCCAACACCAAGCGCAGGGTCACCTTAACAATCCTGGAACCGAGCACGAGTCTCTTGCCGTTAAGGGATCTTTCTCATACATCGGTGATGATGGTCAGACTTACACCCTTAACTACATCGCCGATGAGAACGGTTTCCAGCCCCAGGGTGCCCATTTACCCAAACCCCAATAAGAAGCTATATTAAATTTGAAATAAAAAAAAAGTTTTACCAAAGTTGCTGGGTTTTCAATCATGATTAGCGAAGAGGAGTTTTTGGTATCATTGTATGAACTGCAGATGCAGCTACTAATTAAATTAATTAAAAATAATTAGATCACAGAGATTGACAACATTTTAATTCAGACGGTGAAACAAGCACAGGCGTAATCTACTATTAATAAGCCCAAGGAAATTAATTAGTAATCTAAATAATCTTTGCATATCAATAAAAAAAACTACAATATATACAAAGTGTATGTAAATGGTTTGCCAAATTTGGATTCATTTGTCTGCATGTCTCGCCTTGTGACGTATTTAAAACTCGCTTAAATACAAAAAAACAAAACTTGTTATACTTTTATCATATCTTTAACATATCAACATTTTTCCATCCATAAACTAGTTTCAATCGTATACGAATTCTAAAAAAATTTTGACTATAAATACGACGCAAAATATCCAAAGAAGTCATAGTTACCTTTGATACCTCAAACGCGCTACACACAACAAATCATCATGAAATTCCTGATCGTCTTCGTTGCCCTCTTCGCCGTTGCCCTGGCACACACATATTTTAATTTCCTCCAAAATTAGCAATTGAGTTAATTGAGTGTAGCCGACTGTTTAACACTCTGAAATCACAAATGATTACAGGAGCTAAAAATCATCTTAATCTTTGAATAATAATTAATATGCCATTGAAATTTGGTACGGCAATTTCTAAAATTTGCGGAAAAAATGGTTTTTCTATTCATATTCAAGCAATTTTGATAAATATTGGAAGGATATTCTTTGTAATATTGCTTTCAAGCTTGGTTATTATATCTGTTATCTGTTTTTGTACATCTTTCTGATCGGATCTTCAGGTAATATAGTATACAGTGTGAGTGCCATAAGTGGTTATTATTAATTTTGCGATTTTCGATGTTGTGAATTTTATATACATTAAATCTACGTTTGGTATCAGTGTATAAAAGAGTTTAAATTAATTGAATAATATTCTCTTGGCGCTTCTTAAGAACCGCAAATAATAGCCTCCTAAGTGTCTAAAATACAGATAAAAATTTAAAAACTTCAAACTGAAATCTGCGAAACGCCTCCGGCCTTAATCTACTATTAACCAGCTCAAGGTAATTAAAACTAGCCACTATCAATCAAAATAACAATAAGCCAAAATGCCAACTATATAAAAATATGTAAATGGTTTGCTGAATTTGAATTGATGTGTGTTTTTGTGGCAATTTGTGCGAGGCTGATTGAAGTGTTGTCTTTATTGCTTAGGTTTGGAGCCAATTTACCAATGACTTGGCCACAAAGAGATAGACAAATTTGCGCCGCTTCTGTTTGGCAACATTTCATTTAAAACTTACACAAATAAATACAAACATACCAGAAACGGAATGTTGTAAGTGTAATTTATGCGCCACTCACACAATGTGAGAGAGAGAGAGAGAGAGAGAGTTAGAGATAGGTATAGAAATTTAAGGAAAATGTGTAAAGCTGACCCGACGCCATTCATTGAAGGCTAAAGGCTTTGCTGGCTACCCGGACTCGATGCTCGACGCTTTTCATTTTTCTGTTTTTGGGCTAAAATACCAAATTACGGCATAAATAATGCATAGATAACGAAATTTATTACATTTCATGCATCAGCCCAGACTAACACTGCCTGAATAGACAGCCAGCCAGCCAGTCAGACAGCCTGTTTGCCTGGCAACCCATCAGCCCACCAGCCACGTCCGGACACACACAAAAAACTTGCACATCACACGGCCTGCAGGGAGAGGCAGGCAATGTTTAACGGATGTCCTTCTGTCGCCTCCTAATTTATGGCTCATATAAGTTGCGCTGATTAGCCTCGACCAGCAGTTTTATCAAGTATTTCTCATCTTATTCCAGAGGTGCCATTTTTATTATGCATGCAAAATGTAAAATGCATAGCTTTTAAATTCCAGTATTCCATTTATATACAAAATTACAATATCTTCAGTTATGAAAATTCAGTTAAGCTGATATGAAAAACGAGACGAAATCGTTTTTATGTGTTATCGAATATTTAATACTCTCACAATATTGATTAGCGATCATTTATATAAATGATGCTTAGTAAAAATATTAAAATTTTTGCTTGATGATGAAGAGTTCTGATAATGTACAGATAGTGATTAAATAAACTTTAAACTCAAGTTGACCAATTTCGATATGCATATTTGTACATCGCTTGAGGGAGTTGTGTTTGAGCACGTTTTGTGGCACATTAAGTAGACCCTCAGCGAGAGTATAACAATTGGCAAATGTTGCGGTTGTCGCGTTGTCGTTCTACTTGTTGTCAATTCAACTTTGATGTCTTCCACATATATACATACATATATATATATATCGCTGGGAGTTGCTTATAATTGCATTTGCATATTATTTCCCTATATTGCACATGTCGCCTTGTCTGACATGACTTCAGTTTTGCTGCTGCTGCTGCTGCTGCTGCTGCTACTGTTGCAAGAAGCATACTTGGTGCCTCTCCATTTGGTTTACTTTCCGCATCCGCATTTGCTTTGACTGCTTGTTTGTGGGGTGTTTATTAAATGGCGCATGCTGGCGGCAGTAACAAAATAAAAAAAAAAAAAAAAAAACAAACAAAAAAAAAATGTAAATAAGCATAAAAATAGCTAAAAGAGTTAAAAGTTAAGCGTAGCTGGTGAAAAATTATACCAAAACAATTTGCATATAAATTAGGACTGACAGAGGTGTCAAGTTTGTGGACTGCGGGCTCAGCCCGTAAACTGGTCCGCATCATCTTCTGTCAAACAGGTTCCACTACCAAATCCAATACAAACCACATTATTTTGTCATGCTCTTATTTTATCATACAAAAATCATGACTTGCAAACGCAATTAGTTTGCCAAATTTCATAGATTATAATGAAAACGATTTTCATTTGAAAAGCCAAAAAAAATTGATGACATAAAGTTCTTCCATCTACGAATCTATTAAAAGTTTAACTTTCAATTTAAGGAGCTGCAATGAAAATGAATCCCCCAAAACAAGCTGAAAAACAAATAGGATGTATCAAGTATCCAAAATCATTTTGGCAACCATTTTATGGCGCTTCTCTTCTCTTCTCGTTTATTCCTGTTGAATACTGCAGTGTCAATACTCGTAAAATGCTGGTAACAGGATTGTAGGGGAAGGGGAGTGCGAGTGCCAGTGCGAGTGCGAGAGAGATGGCAACAGAGGCAACAGTTAAGCGTAAAAGCCAGTCTCGCAATATCCTGCACAATTGTCAGTTTCTCTCATTGCTTTATTGTTATTGCCAGAGCCCCTTCCCCTACCCCCTTCCCCCACCACCCCTCCTTCCGATCACCCGCCGACAGGGGTAAACAATGCTAATGCATACTTTGACTTTGACAAGAAGCCAGGCAACTCGCAGGAAGCTGCACTCAAATCGGCATGACTTCAAATTGCAAAGGTGAGACGGATGGTGGGGGGTTTGTGTGGAAATTGGGGAGTGTTCGACTTATGGATGGTTGGTGCCCCATCAGGGTTTCGGTTGCGCTTGGGATTATATCTAGGATAAACGTTCGTTGCACATGTTCAGCTCTGTTTTATTTTCTTTTGTTTTGTTTATCGAATCTAAAATGAATTTACCTTTGTTGATGTTCTTGCCAACGACTTTAGCTTAGTGGCTTTTGGCAAACACACGCACACACACACACACACACACACACACGCACACACACACAAACAAACACACGCCTTTTGTTTTCTTGTGTTTCGCTTTCACGGATTTCGACTGAGCTTAAGTTAAATGCAAATATTTTTTAGGGACTTTATGTGGCACTTGGGATATTTGCTTGGCTCATACGATGATGATGAATGATTATGGGTCTCCTCTAGATTTGTTGCTGCCGATAAACTCAATTTGTTTCTATCGCTTTTACGTATCAATTCGGAAGCTGCAAAAAAAACAAAAAAAAAAAAAAAAAAAATTCCATTCATATTACGCATACGCCGCATTGTTTGGCGAAAATTCGAGGACGATTTTTATCGTTAAAAGTTTTCCAGAATTGCCAGCAAAAGTTGTTACTTGTTTTTTATGTCACTTAACAACATTGCATTTCAAGTGCATTTTCAAATTTTATGCGCAACTTTTCGTCTTTGTGCATCAATTTGGTTTTACTGTTTAACCCAGATACACTACTAAAAACAAAAAACAAAAAACAAAACAAAAAACAATCAGCTCATATTGATTTCAATAAAAAGTAAAAATGTTCTCCTCAGTAGATGAGGAGACACCCGGAACACAAGTCTAAATCCAGTTCTCATCTCATTTTTATTCAAATTTCAGCTTAGATGATCAGATTTGGAAAACTATGAAATAGTCTCAGGAATGCTTGCTTCAATAGGAACTTCATAAATCACAAAATAAAGCACTTTAATTAAAATATGTATTTTACATATTGCTTTCAAAAGTGTTAAGTGCAATTTATCACTCGACTGAAGACGGAAATGTGTCTCTGCAACGCAGAGACTGGCTTACAAGAATGTCAAGTGGATGGGCAAAGAGGGTCATCTGTAAAGGAAATTGACAGCACTTCGTATCCAATGCGAGTTGCCAATTTGAATCTGATCGATTGCCAGATGTCCTGTGGTATTCAAATGTTCAGTTCGTTTGCCTAGGAAAGTAATTTTCTTGATATGAATAGAAAATTGTGCTTATGAAAATTATATATATATATATAATTGTAAAATTAGATTCTGCCAAATTATACCCCATTTCTATGCATTTTATCGCAAAGGGTATCGAGGAAATTAAAAGTTATATTCAAATGCCACGCACGAGCGTAAAAATTAATATCCGTTCTTTGCCAACTGCTTTATTGCTGAACAAAAATCTTTTATAATGCAAACTCGCATTATTTACTTATTTTTTTCGTATTTTTATTGAGAGAGTTCAATTCATGTGAAGGTAGAACAATCCATATTATTTCAATTTAAACTCGAATAAGATAATCAGTCATGTTTTTTCCAGAACACATTATTTTTTAATTATTTTTTGTCCATTCAATTGTTTTTTCTTAAGTTTTACTGGTTTTTAAAAAGTTATAATTTGTATGCTCGATTAATATTTCATTTCAATGTAAAATACGATTGAACACAAAAAATGTTCATTGCTATAACTTAGTCAAACAAATTAGTTGTGCAGGTTATTTTGTATATTTTATGTTTTTAATAAAAAAAATCTCAAAGCGATAAATATGCAGCAAATTGTTTGCGGATGTGCTTTAAAATATGTCGGCAAAAAGTATGCTATTCAAATTGTTTTTAAAAAAAATATATAACAAAGCCTGAAAGTAGGCAACAGATTTTAACAAAGCGCTGAAATAGCAAACTATTTATTTATTTACTTATTTAATTATATACATTTATTTTACCAAGCAGAGATGCTGTGCAAGATAAGAGTGTGGAAATCATAAATATCATATTAATTAAAATATGTGAACACTGATAGACAGCGCCTGATAATACAGCTAATACACAATATATTATATATATATATATATATTAAAATCCAGCCTAGACATATAAAACAAACATGGCAAAAATGGCCGCTGCAAAGGATAAAAATGTCGACGCATACAAAATGGCGCAAGTCGTCTGCATCCAATCGACAAGTGGACCAACACACAGTGCCACAATCAATTGGGCAACAAAGACCATGCTGCTAATGATGGCCACATCGGTGCCCAAACCACGTGCCTGCTTCAGCGGCACCGTTTCCCCATTCCGCACACGGAACTGCAATAGAAACGAAAAGATTACAAATTGAAAGATGACACAAACCATAAAATACATACACAATTCTTGGCATGATAGCTGGCAACCAGAATGTACGGCATGGTGAACAGTGTGCCATAAAGTATGCCAGCCGAGGTGCTAAAGAAGAGGACACCCCACTTGGTCGGCCAAAGTCCGAGGATCAGCATACCAACGCCGTAGTAAATCATGCCACTCATGTAAACTGCCTTCGTGCTGGAAAAGTTAAAAAATTATATATATAAATATTTAATTAAGTGTTGAGTTGCACTTACCCGAACCACTTCATCAGCTTGGTCACCGACAGCGAGTAAATGGAGCAGGAGAATGCGTAGATGGACATGCCCCAGCAGCCAAATCGTACACCTTCGTCATAAAGCTGCAACGCCAACGAATTGTGCGGCGCCTTGGGATCCCCGTGGAAGACGGCCTGGCCAACAAAGTCGGTGAAGTAGAGGCAATAGGTGACATGACCCATCCAGCAGAAGAGATTCGTCAGCGCCAACATGCGCATCGAGTGCGGCATTATGAAGATGCTCCTCAAATAGCTGCACAGTGAAACCTTTGCCGTTTCCTCCGATGCCGATTCGGGATTGACCTCCAGTGCCTTAAGCTTGCCCCCATTGCTGTTCTGATAGCCGCTGATAGTCTCCACCGTTTTCAGATCATTGGTCATTTGCTGCTCGAGATTCGTTGTCAGCTGTATATAATAGGTGGAATTGTTCTTCTTCTTGAGCTCTCGCTTGATAGCCGCCTCGGAGAGGGGACGCAATAGCTCATCGCTCTCCATGAGCTTAAGGGGAATCTCTCGGAAAGTTGTTATCGTTATCAGATAGCAGATGATGAAAATAATCGTCACCAGACAAAATACAGTGGGTATATTTCCGCCCAAAAATGTGCCAATTTGCGTGTGCTCCCAATCGATGCCACCAAAGGCATATCCAATAGTGCCGCCAAATCCAGCGAACAATGTGAACGTGGTCAACGCCTTCGACTGCTCCTCGGGCACACACATGTCCAGCAGATAGGTGCGTGCCGGCGTCTGGCACGTGTCCGCATCGAAATCCAGTAAAACCATGCCGACTATTGTCAAAATGATGGCAATCTTGAAATTAGCCGGTGTCGCTTCCAGCTCCGATTCAACTGAGATTAGAGCCGCAACCGAGCTCACATTGTCATAGCTATTGAAAATAGGCGAAGTTACATTGTAATTGTGACCCACATCGCCGAGCAAAATGGCCAGATCCTTGCCAAACGGCACCAGGACCAAGCCAAAGAGAATGCCCAGCGAGAGCAGGGAGATGATTGGACGTCTTCGACCACAGCGCAGTTTGCAGCGATCGCTGATGCTGCCCAGCAGTGGAGAGACAAAGAAACCGATCAACGGCGACAGACCCCAAGCCATCGTCATGTAAGTGTGATCGATGCCAATCTGCAGCAATATGGGTGTCACAAAGCTCGTCTCCGCCGCATAGGCAAACTCGATGGCCATCGCAATGGCGGACAGGCGAAACAGTTCAAATCTCGTTTTTGGGCGAAACACATGCGAATAATCAGCATCCTGTTCCCTGGCATGATTCTCCCGCTGCTTGAGCAGGTACTTAATCATGGGATTCTTCGCCGAGGAGAGCTGAGAGGAGTGCGCTGCATCGGCTGTGACTCCGACCATGTTCGAAATGTGCAGCTAAAAGAGAGATAAAATATAATAAATTCAATTTTGAAAGTGAACCCATTTGGGCACGTGCAAAAAATATCCAGATTGCAAAAATGATGTGTTATGCATTCGGCAAAAGGTTTTCCCTGCCAAAAATATAATATTTTCCTCCCAAAGAAATATGTTTTTTCATAAATCAAATGAGAAGAAATGGAAATAAAATTGTTTTGCTTGTCAGACAAAGTCTTTGTTTCGATTTTGAGTTGCATTATGCTGATAATGATGGTAGCACAATTCGAAAGCAGAGCACAATAATTGATTGTGGCAGCTTATCCCATTATTGTGTTGAATGAATTTGATTAGGTTTTAATTGGTTTCATCTCTCTGATTAAAATTCATTATGCATTGAATTTGATCACAATGAGTTCAAATACATCTTTTGTCGCTCTTTCATGTTTTGGCGTTAACCTGAAAAACTTATCAGCGAAAGCTATAGAATATTATTAATACCCCAGTTTATGTGAACAAATAATTGGTAAGTAAAAATGTGTTAGTCGCCTCGCAGATACCCTGTAAACAACGCTGTAAAATCACTCGAACACAAATTGACAAATCTTAACATCTCAATTTATTATTTTATTTTGTTAAATTTTTCTGTAAAATTGTCATACCCATTTGTAAAAATTGGCTCATTACAGGGCATTCAAATACAACAAAGCCAATTTATAGAGTGACGAATGTCATGCACATTTCCATTCCCATTCCCATTCCCATTCTCATTCCCATTATATCCATGACACTTTAAATTTAATTTGACAAAGGCACAGGTCAGGCGATTGGTCTTATCACGACATCTTAACAAAACTACATTTATATTTATATCACATACATATATGTATATATATATATTTATATATATTACACAAAAAAAAAACACACACACACATCATAGAAATGCGAAACGTATACGCGAAATGAGCGTCTGCTGTGCTGAGTAGGTCAATAAATTGATTGTCTTAATTTATTCACGGCAAATAATCAAAATTTATGTTAATCAGTCAATTAGGAAGTTTGTCTGAATTCCAGTTGTAAGAATTAATAATTTAATGGGTTAAGGTTCCGATCTGAAACTAGTTAACACATTGACCATAAACTCAACACAAAAATGCGATTTCACACGTTTTATGATCAGTTTCAATTAGCTACTGAATTTTTTAAGATTTTTTAATTAAGTGCACATCATTATAACTAATGTGTGATAGAAAATTTGATTTTTTGTCGACAGGATGGTTCATATATGCATATATATATATAATTTAAACTTTACTGCAATCTTAGCACGATATAAATATATTTATGCATATTGAAATAATTTAATTAATTAATTAATTTACCACTTACCTATAGTTTGCAAAATAAAAAATGTGTGTTTGTTTGTGTTTTTATTGTATTAATTTATTTTGTTTTTTTTTTTAACTCTGTTTGATTAGTTTTGAGTGTTCACATACACTTAACGATCACTGTAGAATTTACTCACTTTCCGATTTAATGTTTAGCGTCAATAAACTATAATCCGTTAATGGTTTTCTTTTGCACAGATTGTTGAACATAAAATATATCTCGATTTTCTTTAACTTTAATTGTTTCTGGTGGCACTTGCGGTTGGTCGGCGGCAATGGATTTGCTAGCATAACTTTACCCATCCAGTTGAAGATGGAAATCCAAACAAATCGCTTTTTCGCAAATGATTTAATTTTACTTTTCTCTTGATTTTTGGAGGCCTTCAGCTACTTTTGCTCAAGAATAATTTTGTTATTATTTTTAATTTTTTTCTTTATGGTCTTATTTTTGTTAAAGTGCTGACATTGCCGCTAGTTGAACATTGGCAAGACATTGGCCGCTCTGAGACTTTTGGCAAGACATGTAAATTTCTTTCGTTTAACAATTCGCGCAGAAAAAAAATTGAAAGTGACAAAAACAAAACACGCACAATTTATTTTTTGTTTTCTATTTTTTCACAATATCTGGAGGTACATATATATATATATATATATATATATATGTATTATGTATGAAGCTGGATGAACGTGTTTTCTTTTGGTCTGCTCGATTGGGCGCTATTTTTGGTGTCCGCTGCCGAGTTGATCTTGGACTGATGATCTCCTTCGTCTTCCGACTCGTTGACTGAAGCGACTACCGTTCAACGCACACGTATTTATACACAGCATGCAACATACGCACTCTCCCAGCTATCGTGGTATGCACTAAGCGAAATAACATAGCGACTAACCAATTACTAGCAAAATAATTAAATGCTTTATCTTTTTTTTGTATATATATAATATATATATAATTAAAAATATGATAATAAAAAGTACGAAAATTCATATATTCAAAAATGTAAAGAAAAATATTTTAATATTTTAATAAAAATCAGTTTTTACATTTAAAATTTGTTTGTCGTATTTTTGTCAATGGTTTTTGTTTAGTTGCGTACGAATAGTTTCACACCTCTCTGCTCTGGTAAACGTTCAGATATGTCTGTCTTTGTTTTTCTCTCTGTGTACTCTCTCTCTCTCTATCTCTCGTTTTTTGCCGCTCTAAACATCTCTGTTGTCAGATCGACGCCTTTGCCGCCTTATCGACAGGGTGGGTTTCATTTCGCTGTGCTATGATCATGATTTTCCTTGGTTTCTTTTGCTTAGCTCTTAGGAAACATATACCGATAAAGAGGGTATTAGAAGATCTGTCACAACTGTGCCAAATATAATTCGATTGTAATGTATTAATTATTATTATTATCATTATTATTATTATTATTATTGTTATTATTATTATAAGTATGCTGGGTTAAATTCTTAATTCAAACTAGATTTATTTCCTAAATTCTAATCTTATAGAGAATAACAATATTTACTTATCTACCTCTTATATCGACACAATCTTCGCCTTTCTCTTAAATGTTGATTCTTCGATTCTTCGATTATTCTTAACATATTTTTTTAAGTGCTTAAAAATATTGTGACTTGTATGAAAACATTATTATTACAGATAATTGTGTGCTTAAAATGAAGATGAGTAACTAAAAACTGATCGTGATTAATCTACGAAATTATCAGTTTTTAAGTTGAATGTCGGAATTAATTTCTATTTATTATAGCTGTTATTTAATTATTAGTTACACACGAAATATAATCAATTAGGGTATTTATTGTTCGGTCTGACGTAGTTCAATGTTCTCTCTTGCGTTTTGTTTGGCATTTGTAATGCACTTCAGCTTATTTGTTGGATTAGGCAATTATTTTGTGTCGAAAACAATTACAGTGTTCACACGAAATTTTAAATGCAACTTAAAGTTTTTTTTCAAGAAATTAGAAAATTATTTAGTGCATTAAAATTCAAAATAAGATTTTAGATTTCGAGGAAAGTGAAAATGTCTTAGATGAATTTATAAAAAGTTTAGTATTAAAAAGAATGTAAATAAAATTATGATGATTCAATTTCTTCGTGAAGAATTTAATCAGATCACAGACCTGTTGACCTGTTCTGGCTTACTTTATTTTGGCCAAAACATGCTACTGGTATTCTAGGAACATGTGTGCAGAAAACAAGTTTGGCGCTGACAGCTTCCCGCTTAAAAGATCTGTGGAAATATACTAGTATCCAGCCTATCACGTTTTCTGCCACTTGCCACTCGCCACTTGCCACTGGCCACCTGCCACACTATCCTACAAGTGACATCAAGCTGGCAAACTCTTTAAAATTATCTTGGGAAATTCCATTCGTATGATATTTGTTTTTATTTTTGTTTTGTTTTCTTATCTCTAAATAGAGACTCTTCAAAGTCAAGGTTACCATTTATGAGTGTTAATTAAAAATAATTTAAGTTTTCATTTCACTTCTAATCTGATAAGTGATTAATAATAGTTGTTCTGCTCACTTTTTTCAAACTGAAAATGCTTATCATAACCGAATAAAACTTCAAGTCTAATTGATATTAATCAGAAATGATATTCCTTGAGAGTTGCAAAACTACATACAACAGACAGATAAACATCTGTTGCATTGATCATCCATATATATATATATATATATATATATATATATATACTATATCAGTTCTATATACTTCTTACTTGTCGCCAGTTTAGAATCATTTCAAATTGTTTGAATCTGCGAATATTTAATAAAATTAGCACTAACCAACTTGTGGGAAACTTGTTACCATAATCAATTAACACAAATTTGTGACATTTGGGCACAAAGTGCGGGATGCAAATTGTGTGTGTGTGTGTGTGTGTGTGGTGAGGAAATAAACGAAACAAGAAAATATATATGTAAAAAACTGCGGTCTGAAAACCACAAAGATATGTGCCAAGTCAATGACTTGGCTAAGCACTCTCGCTCTCATTGGGCCTAAAAACACTCATGATTGTGGTCAGGGGGAGGGTGTGTGTGTGTGTGAATATCGGAACTCCTAGTGAGACTGCCTAAACCGGTAAAAGAGACTATAAAAAATACATATTAAAAAGTTCAATTTGGTTACAAACTGCAAAATTGGTGCTGACATCCTTATCGGCCAGTGCAAACATATATATATATACAATATAAATGATATGACTTGATATATGCCAAACAATGAGGTTGACTATCTGTCCACATCATTTGGCTGAGTTATCAACCGGCTTTATCTCTATAAAGTTAAATTTGTTAAATCTTTTGTGCGCACACAATTCTAATTACAAACAATCCGCAAATGCACTATGATAAAACTCAGAGCAAATTTAATGAGTAATTAAAGCAAAGTGTTATTATTCTAAAATCCAGAAATATTTGGGTTATTAACTCAACTATCTTGAATTAACTTGTGCGCATGCAATGATTTTTCTAATACAAACAATCCGCAAATTTACTTTAATAAAACTCAAAGCAATATATAATAAGTAATTTAGGATAACTTTTATTATTATGAAATATAGCAAAATTAGGGCAATATTGTTTTGTGGCTGTGATATATAATGTTTATTGTCCTTTCAGGTCAATAAAGAGATTAGAAACATGCGAAAGCATTTAAATAGTTTATTTAATTTCACTTTAACATGGAACTTTTTGACGATTAATGTTACTGCTGCTGTCCAAAAGCTAACTGCTATGTGACTCGCAACAGGTCACTTTGATATTATTTGCTGACAGCCCAAAAGTATGCAGCAAGTTTTTAGCTTGTCAAAACTCTGCATAAACAAAAAATAGTTGAAAAACAAAATGTGGTAGAAAACTTTAAGGGAACAATAACCATAATAATTTTCGATATTTAAATGTGGAATCATGAATCAGAGTGCACTCTGATTCGTCAGTGCCCAAGTTATGCAGTGACATTTATTTAGTTTTCAATCTGTTTTCCACGACTTTGCACATTGTTTTATGCGGTTGTTGCTATTTCTGTTGTTGTTTTGTTGCTGTTGTTTTGTTGTTGTTTGTTGCTGTTGCTATTGTTATTGCTGTCCATCCAGCCATCTTCACTTGCCAGTTTTGTTTGCGGCTGTTGAAAATAAATATGTCCGTATTCTCTGGCCCAGCAAATGTCTTAATTAAAACTTGTTTTTGGCATGCGGCTCTGCAGCAGCAGCAGCAATCCTGCTGTATTGGCTTGATTACTCACCAAACAGTTGAGAATGAACAGTGTACACTGCGCAACACAATTCAGTGTCTGTTGCAGATATTCTAGCTGACATTTCCCTTTTGTGGAAGCAGTCTTCAATCAAATTACGCATACGCCGTGTGCATTCAAAAACTCATTTTCTAAACTGATTGCAATTTCGTTTAAAGCGAAATTAAAGCAAGAAAATTTATAGTTTTGAATTTAATAGAAGTATTTATTGCAGTTTACGTTTGTAACTGTTCTTTTTTTTAGGTCTTTAGAAAACTATTGTAAAAGAATACATTTTTCAAACGATGAACGGATTTAAGCCAAGTGTTGGTGGCAACTGCTGCTGCTAATGGCGTTTGACAAGCATTTTGTAAATAAGTTTGAAGCGTTTTTGCCACACGGCGGCTATAAAGGTGCTAAAACGAGAGTGGCTGACAATTTGACATGCCGTACGCTTTGCCAAAAAGCCAAAAGACAATGGCCAATAAAAAACCGAAAGAGTAGAAACGAAAAAGGTTAGCATCAAAGCCAAAACTCGTTTGCCGTCAGCTGCAAAATGCTTCCTTTATTGTAATCTGCATTTAAGTGGCTTTCTTTTGTGCTGACATTCAAGTGTGTTAGTGTGTGTGTGTGTGTGTGTGTGTGTGTAGTTGTTTGTGTGATGCACTTTTCTCTTCGTTTTTTTTCTTTGTATTTTGCCAATGTCTTTTTTCGCACCTTTCAATTTGCTGTCGACCAAAATGCAGCAATTTTTCGGCTAACTGCCGCTCGTTTGATATGTTAATATGCGATTCTTTGATGCGATTGACTTCTAGAATTCAACGGCGATTGCCAGACAATCAGATATTCAAAAATGCTCAAGGACCAAGCTGAGCAGAACAGCAGCCATAACGACAACAAAAATATAACAAGGGCAGGCTCAAACAAGTCAGAGTGTAGTAGTCGAGAGAGTTTGACTGATACACAGAGTACAAAAGTGCGAAGGTTTTCCAATTTGTTGTTTTTATTGTGCATTGCAAATCGATTTGTATCGATAGGCATGAGGAAGTTATCGATCAAAAGAGACGCTTGGTATAAAAAAGCAATACAAAATTTGAAGTTTCTGCTTCTTACAGATGATTCCGATTATGGGTCGGAAATATATATAAAAAATAATATATAAATTTATATTTTCTGGTTTCCTACTTTCGCGTAACATTTTCAATGAGCTTAGGGTATATTTAAAAAAAAATGTTTTTAAGCCCTCTCAGCCATAAAGTAGCCAAATGGCTGGCAGTTTGCAACAAGTTTCGAGGCCATTGCGCTAGAAAAAGTTACTTATTTCATTGTGTTTTATATTTATTTTAATGCTGATATTTAATAAACAAACGAGCCGCACTTGCCAGTCGCCCATTGTTCTTGCCACAATGGCCGGTCGCCGACTCTTAAGAGACTCTTGCTGGCAGAAAAATCACAAAAATCAATTCATGCCTCTGAGCGGCGGAAGAGTGCCTTTCAAACTGCGCCCAGTCGATTTACTTGCAACGCGCATTCACCGAATTGATTGCCACGTCGACGCGCCCAAAATGGTGGCATGCAATTTGCACAGACCCTGAGCCTAGAGAGACCTATGTGGGGTCTTCACATTTCCATGCAGACATTTCGATGCAAACAAACTTAATTTAAGTTTATGAATGATGTACATATTTTTTCATAAGCTTTTTTAATGTAATTTTTTGCAGATTCTCGTTTTTTTATACGCAACATTTTTAAAAGGGTATCAAAAATTGGACTAATTGAATAAAGTTGAAATTTTCACACTTGAGTATCAAGTTTTGTGTGCATGAAATGCAATTGTTTTGAATTGGCCGGCATCAGGCATTGCCACACCCACCACACAACAATAACTGTGTGTAAGTGTGTGTGTGTGTGCGAAAAGTAACGAGCTTGGTAACCAATTTGATATATATATCAGACAGATGCCCCAAAGCCAAATTGTTAACAAGCATGCAAAAAAGTGCAAACGTCAGATAATTTTTATGGCTGAACGAGTTTATTTTATTAGAGATAATTTTGTAATAAAGATAAATAGATAGATAGATACAAAGATAGATAGATACACATTCTTTTTTTTTTGGTCAAATTGTGCATTGTAAAAGCAGAGAAAAGTTTTGTAAACGCCGCAACAAATGCATTTCAAGTTTATCTCGAAGATACAAAAGTGGAGTTTGCTGCAGAAAACAGCTTGATTAGCTTGTTACTATTTGTGACAAGAGTTAAAGAGAGAAGAAGATAGAAAGAGCGAGAGGGAGAGGGAGAGGGAGAGAGGGAGAGAGTGAGTTGGAGTAACGTAGCTCAAAAGTCAGGACTTAGAAATGTGGCAGCTGCAGCTGCAGCGGGAGAGAGCCATCAAAAGTGATAAGTTGCAACAACAACTGTAACAAAAACGGATGTGGCAACAGCTGGCTGTGTGTGCTGCACAGTTGCAAGTGCATGACCAGGTCACACACAGCACATTGATTGGCCAGAGCCGGAAAAAGAAGTTATAACCATTAAGGCGGAAACGGATGTGGCACAGACGTTTCCGCCTTTTGCCAACTCTAGCAAAGGCACACACACACACACACACGCACATACAATTCACACTCAGTTCAAGAAATTCCCCACACCCTCCTTTCCCCCTTGTCTATCAAATAAAATCATTTTGCATTGCAAATGCGCATCGAGTCGAGCTGTGTTTGAGTTCTTTTTGTGTCGGTCTCAGTTTGAGTTTAGCGGTAAGCCGCATGCCACATCTAATAAAAATATTAAAGAAAATTTTCCATTTCCCTTATTTCTATTTGTGTGTGTGTGTGTGTGTAAGTGTGGGTGAGTGTGTGTAGCGAGCTGAAAATGTTCAATTTTGCAACATTTGTTCCACTTGCGAGCCCAATTTAATTAAATATATTTAATTTGAACCAAGCTGCTCAATATTTTGGTTGTGTTTAAGTGTGTGTATGTGTGTGTGTGTGTGTGTGTGTGTGTGTTTGCAATTAGAAACAGTGCGCCTCATAAAAATACTAACTAACGCCTTTGGCGCTACTGGAATAAATAACTTGCTTTGATTGTTGGAATTTTTCAGTGTTTTTTTTTGGGTTTTTTGCGAAGTTGAGCTGCCTCTGCCATCTGCCACAATAATCTGTTCACTGGCTTGTAAAACTTTTAAAGGTTAAGCAGAACAAAGCAAAGTTTTTACTAGTCTTAGATTTTCCAATATAATTACTTTTATTGCTATGTATTTGTTTATTAACATGTCTGGTTTACTTTTGCTAATCTTATCTGCTACTCAAAGTTGTTTAAACTGAAAATTTGCGTTTGGGATTAGTTTAATCCATAATTTCTTTAACAATATAATTGACTCAGATAGTCTCTTTTATTTATTTTTAATTAATAAATTTATTTTTTTATTTTTAATAAATACCTATACCTATACCTATATAAATACATACGAATTTTACAGAGCTGAATTTGGTCTTTTAATTTTGCAACACAGAGTTGGCTGTTTCGCATTTGACTTGCCCAGGGTTGACACTAGAGCTAGAGGGGTAGTTAGTTGGGGAGGGGTGGTGTGCAAAAGTTTTTGTAGCATTTGCCGCTGGCTGCTGCAAGGCTGGCAAGGCAGACAGGCTTGCCGCATAGCGCCTATGAAAACTAATAAACTGTGCAACGTGCTTATTTGCAAACAGCACTGGAGTCGCTGTAATACTTATGAGCAGCAGGGCGTGCGGCGGAGGCGGGTGCGGGGAAGCACCTAGGGAGCCCTAGAGGTCCAACAACTTTGGCGTAGGTATTAAAGTAACGGGCGTTGAGCAGAGGAGCGCCTATTTTTGTGCTCCCCAGCGGCAGTTCCAACGGCAACTTTGAGTGTGGCATTTTTTTTTTTTTTGTATATATACCCTGTAATCAGATTAGAGTTGTAAGGCGTATTTTGAGTGCTGTAATTTACCATTCAAGTTGTTAATATTGCCTTAGTAAATATAAATATTCTTACATTTGAATGAGCCTCGTCGAATTATGCCTGATATTTTTACTTAAAGTTGCAAGCAAATTTTCTCAACTTATTTTATATTATTTTGATTAAATTTTTTTTTCCCCCCAACGCTAGAGTATTTCTTGGGCTATATGCACAGTGGTTATGTGATTCCAAGTTGCTTTTGCTTAAAATTGCAACAATCAACATAAAATTGCTTTCATTGGCAGACAAATTAGATCAGAGTCGTTTCGCAGCTGCATTTGGAAAAAAATGCTCTCAGCTCTTTGGCTTCATTTTTGCAAATTTCGAGAGTGCCGTTTTTTCCTATTACTTATTTTCTATTTTCCGTTATTTTTCTTTTTTTTTGTATTTATTTTTTTGTTGAATTTTTTTTGGCAGCTGCTGTTGGAATTTATGGGCTGAGCAAACGTTGCCAAAAAGCGACATTTATGCCATTTGAGATAATTGCATTTTATTGCCTTTTATGCACTGCGCGATGATGAAGCGCAAAAAGGCAGCAGCAACGACTCTTGCCCCCTCCCCTCTCTCTCTCCCTCTCTCTCTCTCTTTGACTAGGACTAGCTTACATAGTCTGGTCTGGAATCAGGCACACAGCGTGTGGCAGTCAAGACAAGTTAATGTGCTTAAAGTGCAGCAGCATTTGCTTGTTTCAAGTTTAATGTGTCGCATTTGAAGCTCTGCTTTTATGGCCTTTAACAAGTCGCAACAACGAAGCGCGTAAAAGTGTTGCAACTTTCGCACAGACGACAAACCAAAATCCAACAAAACTCGTCCCAACTTCTAAGCTTGTCAAGTGCTGAAAGCAGCTGACAAAGTAGTCCAGCAAAAGCCCTCGCAAAATTTCGCAAATCAGCAAATAATGTTAAGTTATTTATTATTTATACATGTTTTTTTCAATACTTTTTAGGTAGTTTTCATATACTCCAATAAAGTTTAAACCATCAGGAAAAGATCTAATTTAGTTATGGATTATTTAAATATATTTTTGTGGTTTTTCAGAAAAATATAAAATTTAAGTCAATAGTCTTAAATTGACTTTACAATAATCGGTCAATAAAAAACTTAAAAAGCTAACAAATGTTATTAGAAATATAACCTGAAAAATTGTATAATGAATTTGAATAAAAGCACTTCACAAGCCGTAACCCATAATAAATATCTGATTAAAATAAAAAAAAAACGTATTGTTTTAGACAAGAAAAATATCTTAGAGAGAATCTTTAAATATTGAATATAAGTTCATGTTTATTTTTATTTCATTCCCGTCTTGGGATTAACAATACAAATCGATATCCGATGGCAATTAAAGATACATTTATAAAAATGTAGTAATAAAATCTATAACAAATCTTGACAATTTTTAATAATTAAGTTTTAGATTTTCATTATGATTTCCTAAAAATCACAGCTTTTGCTAGTTTCATATTGAACAAACTAATATCAGAAAGAGCATCTAAATATATCCAACTTTTTATTTATATCAATAACTACTTATTAAGCCAAACAATTGTAATTGCAGCGAAGTAATTATAATAATTTTATTTGCAGCTAAGTAATTAAAATCGTACTAAAATTTAATATGATTTGGAAAACAAAACGTGCATTGTTTCTTTTCTTTCAAACTTCATTTCAAAGCACTTTTGTATAATCTTTTCAAAGTATTATTAGTATTTTCTAGACACACACACAAGCCCACACACACACACACACACACACACACACTTACTCATGTAATTTCCTTTGCGAAATTAGCAGAGGAAGCATTTTCATAATCAAAAAGTTTTTGGCCACAGAGCTGTGCTTATTTCTTTGTGTGTGTGTGTGTGTGTTGCAAGTAGTACTTTGAGTGTGTGCCAAACCTATGTGGCACGTAGCGCAAATCCGATGCCTGCAAAGATTGCAAGTGACTGCAGCTAATTAGAAATGGCGAAAAACGGAAAGAATGTTATGGCAACCCCTGAACGTGCCCCAAGAAAATCATATTTAAGCTTTGACTACTTTCTGCAAAAGGCCTGCTAATCTGTAATACGAAATAATCAAACCAAAAAGTGGGTGTGTTTTGGGTGTGCAGCCTGTTTAGAGCTGTCCAAAATATCAAAGTCGTTATTAATTTAGACAGAACATTGCCAAAGAGACTGACAGACAGGCAACCTGCCACATGAGCCATGTTGAGCCAGCAAATCCAAAATGCGACAATCCCAAACATGGCCAAAGCTGCTGCCATCTTGGCCCTGTCTTGAGACAACGGAGAAACTTAAGTGCATTTGCATCAATTGAAATCTGTCTGTGGCCACATGTCTATTTGATTTAGTATTGTGAGTGTGTGTGTGTGTGTGTGTGTGTGCGTGTGTATTATCCACCTGTCTGTTGGCCTTAACTGATATGGCACAAATGTAAGGCATTGTCCTGCATCTTATTATGGATGAATTCATTTAGAACAACTTCTGTTTGCTTCCTCGATATTTGTTAGCTCAATTGTATTATTTTGAGCTATTTTGACATGGAGCATTCATTATTCCATTCCATAATTAATTACTTTCATTGGAGCAAGTACACTGTGCACAATATTCAATTAGCTCGTTATTTAAATGTTAGCTAATCAGTTTGTGGATATGTAATTAAGTTTGTTATTTAGCCGGCTGCAGATAAAAGCAGCGTGTCAAACCGAATCGCATTTCATTTCCGGTTCCGGTATTCGTTAGGGTTAGCAATCACTTTCGATTCACTTCTTAAAAAGTATTAAATTCCCTTCTGCACTTTGCTAATAAGGAAACTTTATGAGAAAAGTGAATAAAAAATAGCAAATTTTAGTATAAACAAATAAAAATTTTCTATATAAAATTATGTTTATATATATTATTTTTTAGGGTTCTCTTTTTTTTTCTTTTACTTCGATATTTTATAATAATAGCTTAAACAAAGTCAGTTCCATTTTAGCCTTTAAATCTTTCACTTTTATCTATAAAATCTAATTTTTTTTAACTTATGCTAAGGTTAATTTGCACACGACACTTTCACATTTGGGTAAGCGTATTTCGAATTTTATGAAGCAAAAGCAATTCGATCGTCACTTGAGACTAGACTAGACATCTGCTCAGGTTACGGCCCACAACAAGAGAGGCTCTTAAGATAACAGCAACAACAACAATAACAACAACAACAACAGCTTGTAAATGACATGGTATTTGTGAGGACGCCAGGCACTTGGCCAACATGAAGTGGCTGTGCGCTTAGAGGTGTCAAGGAGTAGGAAGGCGTTGAACAATGGCCGTCGAGGTCTTTTGGCCGCTTTGTGGATATTGCCCGCTGCATTGTGTGTAATTCATTCCATTTTATTCGCACTGACCGACCAGAAGCTGAGGCACTTTTATGTGCCGTGCGATAATTATCAAACAATAAAAACAATAAACTGCGATGACACCATAAAAGGCGCAAAGTAAATGCCGCCTCACCCCGCCACCCCCTCCACCACATCCCACCATCAACAAAGAAGGTGCGCCAAAGTTTTATCTTTTGCTTGGTTCCGTTGCGTTGCGCTTTTTTTCTTCCATCTTCCATTTTCTTTTATTCTTTATTTTATTATTTTATGCTTATAAGGGCCCCGTGCTGAAAGCTGTGACCAGCAGCGAGGAGGACCGCATCAAAAGGACGCATCAGCAGCAGCGGGGGGAGTAGCAGCGACGACAAGTGCACTTTGTAAGCAGCCGCATAAAAGAGAAACGACACAGCAAAAGTGAAGCAGGAGTCGAAGTAGAAGTAGAGGAAGAAGGTGCTGCAAAAAAGAAGATAGAATAGCGGGAAAAAAGGGTTGACGGAGCGATAAGCAGAATTTATTTGTCTGCGGGTATATTGACAAGCGTAGAGCAGCAAGGTAAACCGAGGGTGGTCTGAGAACTTTCAATGACCCCAGCCAAGTTCATATTATGTGCAGGTGGAATGTCAAAGACAGGTTTTATTTGCTGGAGCAGTGGGTGGGGTGGGGTGGGGGTGTCGTCAACTATTGGCCACTGATTAGTAGCAAATTCAAGAGCGCCACTTAAAATTCTAACGGCACATCGATAATTTATTATGCAACTCTGTTTTTCACAGAGAGAGAGAGCATAGAACCTTTTGCCTAAGCATTTCGTGCCAATAAAAGATTTACGCAGCCTGAATTTGAAATCGGCCCCAAAACATTGCCGCATCCAAATACACCTGGGAATTTTGTTAATTACGCTGAATAAATGCTACGAAATGTTGAATAACCCAACTCCAAAAGCGGCGAATGAGGAAATGTAGACGACTACGCCAATTCCACCGAGTGGGGCAAAGTTTCTCCCAGAAAGTCCCCAAAGATAACTCATAACGTAAAATGCGAATATTATTTAAGCGGAAATGCGAGAAGTATAAATAGAGAAATGCTGACTAGCTGAGGATATAAATCAGTGAAATCCGGATTGAGTTTAATGTACAAAAACATTTAGTTGAAAATAATAAAATAATGTTGAAATGTCGTATTTCAAAATAGTGCTAACAATATGAATTTTAAGCATTTAAATGCAATATTAATCTTGACTTTACACCACTAGAAAATTAATTTATATATATCGAAAATCGTATTAATATTTTAGTATTTGAAAATAGTTTTCACAATATTAATTCTCAGCATTTAAATGCAAATAGATGATAATTTATATATATCGAAAATCAATTCGTATATTAAATAAATTTATTGCTTAAATTTATAATATTAAAATCCTAGGAAATCGCTTCGTAAATTAAATAAATTTAGTGTTTATAGAATTAAATGTTAAATTTAATAACAAGAAGTTATTAAAGTTCCAAGTGTGCCAAATATGATCTTTATGCGTGACTCGAGCTGAAATTCCATTCTGGTTGGATTTCATTAGGAAATTCCTGTGTCATCGTTAAATCGCGTCTCCGTCACCTGCTTCCCCATCTCCGCCCAGTGGAGCTTGCTTGTGTGCGCATACAGAAATCAATCAGGCGGCACAATAAGGGGGCGTGGTCTGGCTGGCGTTGGCGAAGGCGTCCTCTTCCCCAAAATGACTCGGCAAATCGGCGTTTAATGGTGCGTGAAACGTGAAACACTTTAGCCATCGTCGGCCCCCAGCAGAATGTGGTGTGGCAGTGGCAGTGGCAGTGGCAAGGGGCGTGGGTGGCAGGGCATTGGCTTTGTAAAGTTAAAAAAAAAAAAAAAATATGCTCAGAGCAGCTCACATGTAAATGGCGGCTGTTAATGGCTGTTAACTTGGCTAAGTCAAACACTTTTGCGCCCAGTCCACTGAATAACCCTTGAATTATGCATTTTAATTTGGGGCCGGCACGTCAAAGCGAACGGCTTGGCACATTTATTACCGGCTCGGCTATTCTCAACACTTTCATTTAGCTGCTTTTGGTCCCTCATTGCATTTCCTTGGGCCATTTCTTAGAATTGAGAATTGTGTGTGTGTGTGTGTGCCTGGCTAAAATGGCGCCCAAGATGGCCGACCAGCTGCGCTTAGCGTACGTGTGTGTTGGTGTGTGTGAGTGGGTGTGTGTGGGTGTGGGTGGGTGTGGGTGTGTGTGAGTGGGTGGGTGTGTGTCTGCGGGCGTAATGGACATGTTAGAAGATTGTGAAAATGATATATGACTTTTTCATTTCCTTAATAAAATTAACTTTTCCTTGCGTCCGTTTTTGGCTCTTGGCCACTTTTGCCTCTTTGGCTTTGGCTTTTGGCCTCTTTTTGCTTTCGGCGTCGGCGTCTGTCTTTACATAATGTGCGCCAAATTGCGTTGATTTTTGATATATTAACAATTCATTTTAGCTCATTAGTCAGCAGGTCAGCATGCTGCCCGTCTATATATCATTAGCTCGATCATATATATGAGCCATCATGATTTAATATAGCGCACATGATTAAAGCCATGGCAAAGAAGTCTGGTCAGGCTGATAGCAGAGCATGACTCGACAACGTATTTAACACTCTGTTGGCTTTTCATTATTTTGGTCTCTACACATTTTAATTGGACTCCTTCGTACCTCAAATACTCTGCACAAATTCCAGATGCAAAAATATTTAATATTAATAATGCTCTTGCTGTGCTTTGTCATCGAACATAAAGAGTTTTGCCGCACGATGGGACTGCAACGTGTAAACTATTCGAATTTGTATAGAAATAGAAAATTGTTGGCTATTTTGAGGGTTTGAAGCCCATTGTGCAGGGCTGGCTTAAAAACCTAGCCATTTATTTAATTGAAAATTGTCTTTACTGTCAGCAGCAGCAGCAGAAGAAGCAGCAACGGAATGCAGCTACTTTTGCTGCATAAACTTAAGTGCCACTTCCAAGCACAATGGCACAAAAAACAACACAGAAAAACAGCTTGGAAATTACAGGTGGATTTGCTATAAGTAAAATAATTCAAATTCATAGTTTGAGGAAAAAGCTGCAGAAATTACAGCTGGATTTGCGATAAGCAAATGAATTTAAATTCAAACAAGGTTGCAATCAGCGATGGCTAATTAATTAGGTAAGAACTCTCTAGTCGAGAGAGGTCCACTAGAAAATACTTGTAGTATATTTTAATAGGTTTAAAATCGACTGACAAACAAAATAAGATCGACTCGTTAAGTAAAATTAGTTCTAAATTCCTAACAAAATGCAGACAATTCTACAAAGCTTTTATTAGAATAAAATGATTTTTACTTAATATTACTTAATTTAATGTTGCTCTACAACTACTTGAAAAATTCTTATATTCTCAACAGAATAGTTGATAAAACAATGAAGCAGATTTCTCATCGTTGAAAATGTGCCAACACTTGCCTAAGATTTATATACATTCTGCAAGTTATTAACATATTTTTGTCGTGAATAAAGCGATAATTTTGCACTGTGCCAGAAAGTCTTTTGCCATTGCACTTGAGCTGCATTTTTTTTTGCCTCGAACGCCTCTGTGCTGAGCAAAATGAATTTGAAGTGCGTAGGGTTGAAAGGAGTGGAATGTAGAGGGGGGAAGAAGAAGTGGACATCGTCTTGACAGAACTGCAGCTATTAGTTGTTTATATGCGTATGGCAAAAGCAGACGCGATGTCTCCATCATGAGGCTGCCTGCCTGCCCCTCAACCACTCAACTCTGCTGCTGCTGCTGCTGCTGCTGCACGTGGCTGGTTTATTATGCCCGGAAGTAATCATAAATTCAGCTCACACAGTCACCCACACACACACACACACACACACACACACACACGTGCACTAATGTATGTATATAGCACCTAGTGTGTCAGTTAGTGAGCTGACAGCAATTGTAGCAGCTACCTCTTATGGGTGCTGGGGGGTGCTGAGGGCAAATGGAGGCGTGTGTTGTCTAATTTATGGCCGGGGAATTGAAAGTGATAGAGCTGAAAGGCAGCAGTCAACCTGGCTGCTAGTATGGCTGGCTTACACTCTACTGTATTGTCCAAGCGGCCATTAGAGCTGCCGTTTGGCCAATGCCATTTGCTATTGTTGGCCAGAAAGTGCGCAGCTTGACAACTGAAGACAGTAACAAATTAGCCAAGTACGTGGCTCCTGCACAATTTGCATAATGAGCCACTGACAAATATGTGTGTCTCTATGTCTATGTGTGTGTGTGTGTGTGTGTGTGTTGAACACATAGTTAGGCTAGCTGCTGACAGCATGCACTGCTTAGATTTTGGGCGCGTCCAAGAAACGTCGGCAATAAAAGCCAAAAACGACACCGTCAACACCTTTTGGCCAACGACCCGCACACAAAATGGGAACAATCAGCAGCTGGCAGCAGTCAAAGCCTAAATACACACACACACACACACACACACTTAGACACCTACAATTTGAGTTGATCTGTAAAAAGGCATTGCTAAGCTGAGAAACTCATGATTCGTTTTATATGCCAAGTGGCAGGAAACGAGCATCGAAATGTGTCACAGTCAGAGAACTTTTTATAGAATTGTTGTAGTACCTGTTTTATGTACCCACTGCTCTGCTTAAGCCGGATATTACCGGCAAGTTAGTTAGTCAGTACTTGCCAGGTAAATGCACTTAAAATTTCTGTTATTTTCACATTGATCTAAATTTCCAAATTTCTACTTAATTTTAAGAAGTATTTTTTGTACTTGGCTAATTGCTTGACTGTAGGGTATGTGGCAGCCGAGCACGTTTTGCCACATTCACTGCATGACTTGCTTTTTATTGAAGTCGTTTAAAGTCGCTTAACTTGGCGCTCATAAAATGCGGCAATCAAACAGCTCAAAAGTGTTGCAAAGCGCAAAGCGCTTCAGATTTATATTATTTTTTTAAGCATGTTAACCCAAAATCATCAAATACCAAAGCAAAATTTAACTTTCTAGCAAATCTAACAATTATTTTCTGTGAGCTTTTGCATTAAGTATTTATCAGTTTAACCTCTTCAATTGTTGATTAGTTTGAACTGTTTTTATGAATTATTTATTAGTTTGGTTTATCGAATCCTTGTTAAGTAATTTATTAGTTTGTTGTTTGAAACAATCGAATTGGAATGGAATACTTTGAAATCAACACTTGAATGGTTGATTGAGTTTGAGTATGCAATGCAATTGTTTGTTGTTTTGTTTGGCCACAAAAGTATGTAAACAATTTCAGCATTTAGTTCATTAGTCGAGCGCACACATTGCGTATACGTTATTTAGAGAGTTTTAGCCGCAGCTTAAATTGAACAAATTTCTACAATTTCTCGTTAGCCAAAGTTCAAAACGTAATTTCGCACATTAATTTTCTAGATACAGATACAGTTTTGTTGGCTGACCCACAATTTCTCTCTACTACAACATCATTTTTTATTTTTATTTTTTATTTTTTTTTTTTGGATGTGGCCCACATGTTGGCCAGGAGGAGTCAGCTTTTGGCTCTTTGCCTACGATGATGATAATTTTCGTATAATCATTTGGCAATCACAAACAACTTGTTTGCCGACTGCTGCTGCAAAAAACCAATTATTGACCCGACTAACATGACCACGCAACGTGCAAACAATTGCGTTTGCGGCCATGCTTGTTGGCCTGGTCAACAGAGAGAGAGAGAGAGAGGTGGAGTTAAGGCTACAAATACGGATACAGATTGAAGCTAAGGCCTGGCCTAGGCAAACGTGTTAGCCACGTTTTAGTTTATTGATTTATACGGCCAAAGAAACTTGGCAAACAATGCACCACATTTGCTCATTTCGTTTGTAAATATTTCACATACTTCCTCGTTTTGGCCAGCAAAAATTGTTGGCCATAAATTCAGCACAGTGCCAAAAGTTTTGACACAACTATCCATCTGTTGTACGGTCTCAATTTCATTAATTTATTCAATAGTTTAAATCATTCTTTTTAAATTTTCAAGTATTTAAATAAAGTTGCAAAACCAGAAATGTCAAAGGCAAATATTATTTGCCAATAGAATCTAGCTGGGTTTTCCATAATAATATATTTACCTATATATATATGTACACGGTGCAATTGGAATGGATTCCAAAGGAATATATATATATATATACATATTTTTGATTAGAAAAAATTATTATTTAAATTTTCACAAACGCCAAATGAAGAAAAGATTCAAGAAATTACATTCCAGGTAAGAATTTCTAGATTTGAAGGTCGATCAAAAATCTATATAATTATTTTTATATATAACAGTTGGTTACAGGATATTCAGTCACTCAATTTCTTTGCCAAAGTAATGGCGCTGATTGACCTCAAGTTGTGGCTGCTTTGAGCCGCAGTCAAATCCGCGTTTCTATATCAGCTGGTCTGGCAAGCCACACGCCCACATTTATTGGCCCAGTTAGTTGCGCTCATCAGGCAGGCAGAGAGTCTGTCAGTCTGCCAGTCAGTCAGTCTGCCAGTCAGTCTGTCAGTCTGCCAGTCAGTCAGTCAGTCTGCCAGTCAGTCAATCAGTTAGGTTTTTATAACCCAGACACTTTAGGAGCTGCCACAAACTGACGACGAGCGAAGGCTTTAAGCCATTAATGATTTGCCAACAAATTCCTGCGGTTCGTATTTAAGTTGTTAGAATAAATTATTAGAATATATAATTCTCGTGGTAATTGTGGTTTTTGTTGCTCTAACAGCTATGATTACTGAGCAAATTAAAGCCAATTAAATTAGCATATTCTACAAAACAAGAAACAGCGATTATCTTGGGCACATCGAAGATTTGATACCCTTCAGGAATATAGTCAGCCTGGCCACATTTGTTTTGAATAATATTTGTTTATAAGTCTTTTTTCATGACAAAATTTTAATACCCTCTGCAAGGGTAAATATTATAGTTGACTTTGAGAATTATGTGCTTATATTGATAATTTCCATTACATTTATTAAAGATCATTTAAAAATCATCAAATTTTATATAGTCTTTAATGCTCAGAATTTAATCTTAAATTTCTCGTTAAAAAAAAACTCTTGGCTTTGGCCTTATTAGTCAGTATTTAGTCAATTTGAATTTTATTAATCTGTATCAAAAAATCCGTTTTAATTAGCTTCTGTTAACAAGACACACTTCAAATAATGATGATAATTCGTGAATACATCTGAACTTGTTGGCATCACACATAAGGCTCTGGTTAATTATAAGTAAATATAAAGAGAGCTCACAAACTCAAAAGTATCAGCCCTGACAAATTAGCTTTAAGCCAACTTAGCTCTTAGGCAATTAGCCATGGCAAGCCCAAACTCTTTTTGAGCTCATATATTTTTTCTTTAGCCTGGTTGAGGAGACTTTGAGATTAAGAACCCAGCAAGATGGAAAACCAGAAGGAAACAGGATAGAAATACTGGCAAGGGATAGAGAGAGAGAGAGAGAGAGAGAGAGAGGAGTGAGAACGGAAAAGCGCTTATGTTTTTTTTATCAGTCAGCAGACAAACAAAACTAAAATAAGTTGACAGAATACAAGGGGTAAAATGGCATTCATAATTAAGAAAGAGTTCTGCAAAATATCATCAAAAATGAGCAAATTAATTATGCAATTTTTTATAAGTACTTTATATGTGAATATATACATATTCACATAGTACTTATCAAACATTTCACCCCTTTATACCCTGAGACCACTTCAAATGGTTAGTTGTGCAATCGCCACTTAAAATATATATATATATATATATATATATAAAAATATATATATTTATAAATATATATATATATATATATATCTATATATATATAAAATGATCAGCATTAAAAATCCGAAGAATTTAGTCATGATCAGCTGTTTATGCAAGAGAATCAAAAATCGGTTCTTAAGAAAATTAATTCATATATATATATAAAAATGTTTATATTTAGCTGTGTAAAAAGTATCTGCCCGTCGAGCTCTCTCGACTAGAGCCAATTAATATTCTGTTTTTTTTTTGCCCTTCTGGTTTGCAAAGTTTTGAGGAAATTAAAGTTGGCGCGTTCGTGTGGAAAAGTTCAGCGCAAAGAACAAAAAAAAAAAAAAAAAAGGTGGTGAGAAAAAAAAAATGGCAAAGCGTTGTTGCAAGCTAAATGCATTAACTTTTTAGCTGCTGCGCCTTAATCCCATAATTAAAATCATTTGCAAAATGTATTAATTATGTTTTTTCCATAAATATTGACTGCTCTTATTAAATGCGATTTAACGAGCGGCAAACGCCACGCGTCGTATGCGTCATTTTTTTACCTTTATGCGCAGCGCAATTCAATGCAATTTAAAAATATACATTTCAGCTGCAGGGTCAGGCGACATCATGTTGTGGTTTCATAAACATTTTCATTCATATATATATTTTATATATATGTACTAAATGCATGTGAAATTGGATATGTGTTAATCTTGCAACAACTTTTCTTGCAATAGCAGAAAATTTTATTCTCTTATTAAAAAAAATTTAAAAATCATTTTCATTTTTCTCCGCTGCCAAAAATATTTATGTTTGACTATTTTAAAGGGTATTTGCTAGTTTTAGTTACACAGCGGCAGTTTGCTCGATGTTCCCTATAAGACATAAAATTGGATATGCTTTAATCTTGCAAACATTTTTATTCTCTTACCAAAAATTATAATATGACTTTAAAAATCATTTTCAAAATTTCCGCTCAAAATAATATGCCAGAAATATTTATTTTTGACTATTTTAAAGGGTATTTGCTAGTTTTAGTTACACAGCGGCAGTTTGCTCGATGTTACCTATAAAACTTAAAACCAATTAAAAAATGGACTCGCGTTGCATAAGTGTAAAATGCCTTAATTACTTGTAGCTTAATTATGTAAGCGATAGGCAAAAGGATTCCTCCTCCTCCTCCATCTCCTCCTCCGATTGCTCCTCACAGAGCGCATCTCATCACATCACAAAAGGCGTCGCCCAGCTGTCGAGTGTTGCTGTGTGTGTTCTCCATGTGTGTCCTGAATGTGTGTGTGTGTGTGTGTGCTTCTTGGTTGGGTTTGGGTCCTTGTAATGTGCGTTTGCTAAGTGCATTACACAATGCTCCAGATAACTTTATGTACACATCATTAGGTGTCTTGTCAACAGCAATCAGTGTCCTTTGTTAACAACATACGCACTAAAAGCATGTGATTCCCCCCCCCCCCCCACCATCCACCACCCTTCCAACAACCAAGTCTGATGGCACACAAATTAAGTTAGACGCGTAGCGAAGCCGCTTAAATTTACTGTTAATTTGGTTAGTGAATACATTAATGATGGCGAATTGGATTGTGGAAATGGGCAAAACGGGCAAATGCTGAGGTGACAAATGCCTAAGCCAATAATCGCTAAATCGCTCTTATATATGTCTATATATATATATGTGTGTGTGTGTGTGTGGAAGTACTTGGAACTTGACAGGCATGGAAAATGAAAGGCTTAGGTTTCCACATGTGATATGTGACGATAAATGGCTGCCAGGACGAGCTCCAACTAACTCTGCCTGTCTGAGGTATGTATATATATATATATATATATATATATGTGTGTACATATATATTTGGTGAAAAGACGACAAATGCATTATGCAAGAGCTCACACAATTTCTTGTGACAATTTGAGTGGTGCAGCTGCCGCAGGATTTGCCCTTGTGTATACAGTTAGTTGACATTTATTGACACATGCCTCTAACACATATTCTGGGAATGCACTCGCGAACACCCCCAAAAATTGTGCAGCACTTAAAGCCAAAGCACTTGCAAGGCAATGGCATAAATAATGAAGTGGCAAGCACTGCGAAATGTTTGAAATAGTTCTACATATATATACATCTATATATATATATATATATATATATATACATATCAGATATTGCGAAAGTTGTGTGTCAATTAACTATGAGCTCAACAAGCAAAAGATCTCGAAGGACAAGTTGAAGCTTAGGCGACGACTGAATAATCTTTCAAAACTATCCCGTTTTGCAATTACTACTATTATCGATAATTGTGTAATCGAGATTTTGGAATGTTTGCGATTTATCATAATTTTTGGCTATTTGGCATTTTGAGCCGAGTTAGTTGTGATTTGCAGCTGTGGCAAGCAGATTTGACGGCTTACTTTGCAAAACTATGAGCACAAACTGAAGTGCCCTCAATTGCATTAGTGTATGCATGAATGTATGTATGTATGTGTGTGCATGCAATAACGCAAAGTTGGCACAAAACCATCAGTCCAGTTGCACAAAAACTTTTGTCAATTAAAATATGAAAAATACGCCCTGGCAGAGGGTCTGCTCAGCTCAGAGAGTGGCAGCTTCAACTAATAAAAGTTTTTGCAGGCCAAGACGCAAAGGACACTGCAACTTATACTCTATACATACATACAAATATACATACATATATATATATATATATTTGGTATATTTGGCAAGCTTGGCAGAGCACTTGCAACTGTTGCCCCGCTCTGGAGAAGGTGTGGGAGGATAGAGAGAGAGAGATGTCTGGGGAGCATTTGCATTTGCCCTAAAATGAGTGAAGCAAACTTTTGTAATTAATAAATTATTTATGAAGAATAAATGAAAAGGAGAAGCTGCCACTGAAGCACTGCCCAACTGCAATTCACTTCGTTTTAAATAATGAAAAATTACTTTGGCTCTCTTGGCCGGCGTCATAAATAAACACTCAATAGACGATGTCGTCGTTTCCCCCCTCCGCACACCTAGAAAAGAAAAAACCGTCGGAAATAAAGGAAAAATGAAAATAATACTGTTTCCATTCAGAATGAAAAGGACTTTCCCACGCTGCATGCTCTAATCAATGCTGCAACGTCCATTCAAATATCGAATCTTTTATTTTATATTTTATGTTTTATGTTTTCTTGATTTTTCTTTTCTTTTCCTTTTTTTGTTGTGCTAATCCATGCGGAATTGTGCGACACTCCAAGGGGCATCTCGCTCGATGCCGATTTGACTTTCCTGGCTTTTGTACTAGTGTGCCACAAATTAATAGCAAAAAGCCAAAAAGAATGCGAATTTTACTCCAAAAAAAAATTTGATTCGACTTTTTGGCATTGGAATTGAATTGAATGCGGAGGCGCGCAACCGAAACGATACTCAATATCAATTTCAATTTTGATAATTTATTGCGATTGCGGCAAATTGAATTTTGAAGTGATTGACATTGAAAATATTTGAAACAAAATCAAATCTAAAAATTCTTTGAAGTCCCGTTTTTAATATACAATCTATTTTTATCAAGTGGCAAATGTCAAAGCGAATCATAAGCAACAATTGAATATTGCACATGAATAATATAAATTTAGCAATAAATTGATGATTTGTCAATCTTAATTTTAAGCAACATTGAAAATGAAAGGGTTGTAAAAATGTTGTGCATGTGTGACTACATAATATATATATATATATATATATATATTGGATTTTTAGTCAATAAATATCATAAGCCTATTCCTATCCATGGATGTTGACTTCTTAAATGGATTTTATTTAATTATAGAAAATTATTTTTGGCCTGTCGGAGTCCAGGTGTCTCTTCCCAGTTCCCTAATCTCATTTGTATTTTTTTTGTTCCTAAAGACTCTTACTTGGAAAACAATTTCTCGAATGTATTCTTCCTTTCATTAATACAAGTCAATTTTTGCTAAAAATAATATTGAAAATTTTAATGATAAATTTCTCTAAGCAAAAATCTATATGTATCTCCTTTTTGAGTCCATTCCTTTTGCACTGTGTACATATTTAAACAATGTTTCTGAACTTTATCGCTGCAGCTTACATTTAGTTACACTGCGCTTGATTTAAGTAAGAATTAAAGTAAACAAAAGAGCAATCTACGATCGACAAGAAGAGGGGAAACAGCAGCAGCAGCAGAGTGGCTTTTGTTATTTAAAAGTTGTTGGCCAAAATGGTAACGACAGCGATAAAGAATGGAACTGGAACTGCAAGTGCAGTTTTGGAATATGCATTTTATGCACTCAACTGATGTGCGAAAAGAGATCCTGTACTAATGACACAATAATTGCCATTGTTTTGCCGAGGCTGTGTAAATGATACCTGAGCTATCATTGTCATCATCATCATTATCATCATCAGCATCGTCATCATTGTTGGGGTAGATAAATGCTGTCGCCGCTTAACGTAGTGCATGATTGCGTTGGCAGACAATAGCAAAATGTCCTTAAAGTCCTTTGTCCTATGCCCAGCAGGCAGTCGGCAGCGGAAAACGAAAGTATCGCATTACGACAATGAGAACAAGAACAAGAACCAGAACCAGAACATGAAGAAGAACGACTCTGACAACGAAAATGGTAACGACGATAACGGCTATGCATGGAAAGTTACCAAAAAAAAAATGCTGGCTGCTGCCAAAAAACCAAAGTTGTATAAAAATAAACCAAAAAAAAAAATGAAGAAAAAAAAGACGCGTCTGTCGCATAAAAGTCAAAAAGTGTTGCCAAGGCAGAAAATAGACGGCAGTGCGTGAAATTAAATGTCAGCAGGACATTGAAAGCAAAACTGCCCTCGGGCAACAGCTATCGGCTACCAGCTACCAGTTACCAGTTACCAACTCTGGTTTTGTGTTTTGGCTTTGGCTCAAAAAACTTGGCAACATTTTGCAGCTGCATAAAATTCACGCACAATTATTTCGCAACGACAAAAGTCATTACGGTTTGTGCCAGTTTTACTTTTTCGCTTCTCTTAAATTTATTTCGTTTCCGCTTAAAAACAATATATATACATACATATATATATATACATACTGCACTAAAAATGTTAACTAAATAAATTGAAATCAAAACTCCGAAACCGCAGTAGAATTGCATTGCCAGCTGCCTTAACAATTTCGATTCATTTTAAATATTTATTTATCAATTTAAAAGGTTTGAAAAAATTCATTAGCTAACTAAATTGAATGTTAGTTAAAAATCTGTTTTAAATTAACCATTTATAGAATTTGCAGGTATTAAAAAATTGTCCATTTGTTAATTAAATTGCTTCAAATCGAGTTTGAATTGAGTCTAAAATATCGCATTTAAGCCACTTTCGCATCATCGATTGCTCCAAATTTAAATGTTTCATCATAAATGTTTTTACTTGTCAGCTGAAGTTGCATTGATTTATTATTGCTTGTCATAATGTGGCAAACTAGTGCAACGTTTGTTCTTCAAATTCGAACAATTCCCATGAAAGAGGACAAGTGATTTCCCCAGCGGCAAACTTGCAACAATTTACACATAGACAAATTCAAATTATATTTATCTAATTTTGAGCACTTTGAACACACAGAAGCAGCTGGCTCTCAGAGGCTCACAAAATTGCAGCAAAAACACTTAAACAAAGCTGCATTTGATTTTTATTTAGTTGCTTGTGTGATTTCCCCAGTGTGTGGCCTGCAACAACATGTGGCATAAGCTACAAAAGGAATTATATAACATTTTAAAAAAATCCATTTAAAAAAAACATTTGAACAGTTTTTACTATTAAATTGCATATTTTTTCTTTTGTAGTTTCCGTTTCCAAATTTTATTCAGGTTGTCTGCTAAATGAACTATTAATTTTGGTCAAATTTAAAGCAATATTTTGGTTTATTTAATAATTAAATTGGGTAAATATTTTAATTACATTTTCTTATAATAATAATGTTGATAATATAATTTGCATTACAAATATTGTGAAAATTAAACTTGCGTTCCAAAAAACATTTGAACAGTTTTTATTATTAAATTGCATTTTTTTTTTTTGTAGTTTCCGTTTCTAAATTTTATTCAGGTTGTCTGCTAAATGAACTATTAATTTTGGTCAAATTTAAAGCAATATTTTAGTTGATTTAATAATTAAATTGGGTAAATATTTTAATTACATTTTCTTATAATATAATTTGCATTACAAATATTATGAAAATTAAACTTGCGTTCCAAATAATTCTTGAAAAACCATTTGAACAGCAAAACAAAATAATAATAATAATTGTGAGAAGTAAACTTGCATTCCAACAAAATCTGGCAAAACCCATTTAGCCAGAAAATACTAATTGGTGGCTAAAAGGTGAACTGAATAATTAAACAAGAGCTGTCAGAGAAGGCTTTTGGATCATCATTAAATAAACACAATCGATCATTTAGACAGCTTTAGCTGGTTGCCAACATTAGTTGGCCATTGTTTGTACTGTGCCTTGTACCTGATACACCAACACACACACACACACACATACACACAGAGAACAAAAAGCTATTGATTTGCATGGCCTTGTTTATAATACAGAGTACATCAATAGGACAATGGTACAAAATACGCGATGCAGTTCAACTTTTGCAGCTCATCCATTTCAATTTCCATGCAGTGTTTTCAAGGCTGGAGGAAGAAAGAAAAAGCGGCCGAGGGGGGAGAGAGACGAAGCTGCTGGAATTTGCTATTCATTTGATCTAAAATCCACTCGTCGAAACGTGTGCAAAGCGAACAGGTTCCTGTTTCCTGTGTGTGTGTGTGTGTTGGCCATGGCCATAACAAAAAAAAAAAAAATAAGCAAAACATGAAAACAATAAAGCATTGCAAATTACTAGGAAAAGTACAGTTTTATATATGTATCGTTGTATGTATATATGTAATTGTAAAATGAGCCAAGTTCTTGGCAAATGTTTCGAATTTAGCGTTTTCTAACCTGCCAATTATAAGCCTTGGTAAGAGCTGTATTCCCAATATTAAAGCCACATTTTTTTATTGCTATTTAAAGCTATTTCAATTTTGTGCAATCAGCGATGAACTGTGATTTCTGACTAGTCTTGGTTAATCTTTGTCGAGCACTGTTTGCCAGTCCAACTTTTATTCGTATCCTGCTCACTCTCAATCTTCCGCTCGATCTTAGACTCACTCGCATTCTTGGTTATATCGATGGCACAGCGACTGGGAAACCAGCCACGAATGGCTGCCTTAGATTGATCCCAGCTGCGCTTATCCAATCCATCAATGACACGCTCCCCAAACAGCCAATGTTGCCGTATGCGTGTAACCCGTATTAAATCCTCCGGTTGTAGACTAATTCGGGGATCATCTGTGCAGGGTATGAAGATGGTAACCCACAAACCCTGCGAACAAATGGGCAGCCAATGTCCTGTGAAGCTGCGAATGCACTTGTAAATCCGAGTTCGCTTCCGCTTGGCGGCCTTCTGGGCAAGCTGCTCGCAGCTGAGATCATACCGACCACAGCCCCATCGCAAGTTCCAGTAAATGCCCTGGTTGCGCAGATGTGACTCAGTGTGGAACACCTGGCCCAAGTTTGCATACCAGCCGAGATCGTAGGGAAACACAAAAGGTTTCAGCTTGGCCAAATGGCGACGAGCGCTGGCCTTCTGCAGAATCCAATACTCGACATCTGTTTGGTTCCTCAGAATGCCAGAGATTTGCATGAGTAGCAATTTGAGCATGCAGAGCACAATGCCAGCGGCGAGGCCAAAGCCAAAGATGCACATGGAGATGCTGAAGAAGTGCAGACGCAGCATTTCCTCCAATTGGAGAGCTCGACCCAACTGGCGTCTATAAAACGTGCCGGAGAAGAAACGAAATCCGGCACAGCAGAGCACAACAGCCGCATGAAGATTACTCAACATGTAAAAGAACAGAAAGTAGACAAAGTTGGCATGATTCGCCCAGCCGACGCAGCAGTTCATCCACGGGCAATGGTGATCCATTTTGAGGACACACCGATCACAGCGGCGACAGTGATGCGCACGTGGCGCCTTCCAACCCGCACACTTCCTGCAGTACTGCATCAGCTTCGTCTCCGCGTTGTGCAAAGGCTTCCATTTCAGTGGCAATAAGCCGGAACCCAGCAGCACGGCCAACACAAAGTTGTAAATGGCCAACAGATTGAGCAGCACAAAGAGGCCAAAATGTGCTCGATTCGAAAATGTTAAATCCGCTGGCCACCAGCTCCACGTGGTCAGTGTAACGGTTAATGTGATAATCAGCAGGGTTATTGGTCCCCAGTGCACCAAGCGACGCACCTCAAGCGGATCATCTTTCACTATCATTTCGATATTTTAGTTTATATAAAAGTCAATTTTTTTGTGTGTTGAAAAAATCTAGCAAAGACTACTATCTAAAAAAATTAATTTTTTTAATTCTACTTTTTCGTTTTTTTTTCTATTCTACTTTCTGTTAATACAATTTTTAAGTATCATTATTAATAATTATAATTTTACAAAATCGGTCATCCTTCACTATCATTTCGATATTTTAGTATATATAAAACTAAATTTTTTTGTGTGTTAAAAAAAAGCAAAGACTACTATCTAAAAATATTTCTTTTTTTTAATTCTACTTTTTCCATTTTTTTTATTCTACTTTCTATTAATCAAATATTAAAGTATTATTATTGAAAATTATAATTTTACAAAAAGTCAATAACAAAATTGATCATATTTCACTATCATTTCAATATTTTACTAAATAAAAAATTCCATTTTTTAATTATTTTGGTGTGTTTAAAAATTAAGAAAACACTACTAACTACAAAATTATTTTTTTTTAATTCCACCTTTCGATTTTTTTGTTCTGCTTCCATTTAATCAAATTTTAAGTATTTTTATAGATAATTATAATTTTTATAATTCACTGTCATTTCAATATTTTAATAAATAAAAAACTCAATTTTTAAAAGTGTATTTAAAAATTGAGCAAAGACTACTAACAAAAAAAAAATTAATATTTTTGTAATTGTACTTTTTTTTGTGTTCTGCTTCCAATTAATCAAATTTAAAAGTATTATTGTTGGTAAATAAAGTTTGAATGAGCAAAATGTGGCATTGCATATAAATTTGCAACTTAAGCCCGAAAATGAAATAAAATACCAAATAATGAATAATAGAAAATGCAAATTGTAATCGTTTTGTATTGTTTTGTTTTTGTTTATGGGGGGGTGTTCCCTTTTAGGGGTAATATCGCTGCTTGTTGTTAAAAATTAATAGCAATATTTACGCGATGAACAAAGAGTCGCAAAAACATCAATTGAATTCTGAATATGAGCAATAAATTGAAATGCATTTTGTGTGACAGTGGAATTTTGTATATAATTTATGGCGAAACATTTATATAACAAAAATGGCATATTCTATGAAAAACATTCACTAATGCAATTAAACGATGACAACTGCAAAATACACACAAACAATTATTGAACATTCAAAGCTTAAAAGGGATTCCATTCCACATTGATATTTGGAGGAGTATATTGGTTTCCTCTCTAACAAAAATCACCAACTATATATATATATATATTCAAATAGTGATTAAATATCTCGAAATTGTAAAGCTAAATGGTTTTAAATTAGTTGCAATATATAAATTGAAATTAAATTCAAGTTCTCGACACAATTTGAAATAAAATGTAATTTAAGACAATTGCCACCTGCCTCAGCTGCCACCTTTTCAGTTTTCTGCTCTGATGCGCAGCTTTTGCAAAGGAGTGCAGGATACACACACACACTCACACTCACACTCACACACACACATAAGCTTTATCTAATGACTCCATCTTTGCGGTGTGGGGATTTGTGCGACTTGTGACTCTTGTTAGCCTGCACTTTTCTTGCCACACATGCCACACACGACGCCTAACAAGCACTGCCATTTATTTATGTGCAACATTTGAGCCTAACAAGCGAAAGTGGCAATGGCAAGCACAATGGACTGTCCACAGTATGTGTGTAATGGGCCCAAATAAAGATGCCACATTTGAAATTTTAAATCTTTTCTGGCTATCTTCATTTCAGTTGCAAAATGCTAACTGGCAAATTGGATGAGGCCTATTAGCAATTTTTATTTAGTTATTTTATATTTTAAAGAAATTGATTGAAAAATAATTACATGCCAAAACAGACTTGCATAGAAAAATAAACTTAAATTAAAAGTTATTTAAATCGATTAGGTACAAAACAAAATGCTGAGATTGAAATAAAATAAATATGCTTTGTTAAAATTTTAACAACCTTGAATTAAATACGTAAAAATTCCATTAAATCTTAAAACTTATTTGCATATCAAAATATTTTCTTGCTTGATAGGTGAAAAATTGAAAGTGAGAAAAAAATCATAAGCAGATTAAATGATTTTAAGCCTTGTTGCAGTGCTGATTGTTATTATTCTCACATTCTCTGTCTCTCTCTCTCTCACACACTCTCTCTCCATCTGTGTATAGCTCTCTCTTTCTTTTCACATATTCATAAGCTTAAAAGCAGACTAATTGATGTCATAATTTTCTTTGGAATTTTTATTTTGCTTTTATGTTTCTTAAGTGGTTTTCTCTTGAGTTTTTCATTTGGCCTTACTGACTGATGAGAAAAGCTTATGAAAACAATAAATGGACTTGATAGTGCAGCTATATATACTCTATATATACACTATATATATGTATATATATATATATATATATATATATGTTATATATTATATATAAACCCCCCATTTCTTAAGTTAATTTGAAAATTAAATTCCCAACATTAAAACGCATAAGTGACACTTAAGCTTGTATGTGCCGCAGCTTTGCAGCAGCCTCACTCTCTCCCCCTCTTTCTGTTTATCTATCTCCCTCTCTCTCTCTCTCTCTTTCTCTCTGTTACTCTTTGTATGACTAAAGCGCGCTGTTTGTTTTTCTTATCAAAATGCCTGCGGCAGAGTGCTAGCAAACACAAACACACGCACACACACACGCACACACACACGCACACACACACGCACACACACACGCACACACACGCACATTGAGTGTAGAGAGTCGGGGATAGCTTTGGTGCACATATCCCTTAAGACAAACAACGCACAGAAAACGAGCTCTTGCTGACGAGGCAGTCAGCCAGCCAGGAGCAAAGGACTGGAGGAGGAGATGCCTGGCTGGCCAAGTGCACGCTTAAGAGTCAAGAGTGCAGAAAAATGCATAGCATACAAAGCGGCATAGCGAAGGATGCGAAAGAGTAGACGCTTCAGTGGGGAGGGGGGCAAAGAGGCCCGTTGCGGCTAAGACAGCCAAAGATGCTGCCAAGGCAAACAAGAAAACAGCTGAGGAAAGGCAGCGGAAGGCATATAAATTGCGATGGGAGTTGGGCTGGGAGGGGGGGTGTAGGGGTTGTAAACGTTTTTGGTGTTTGACATACGACGTGCATTAGCAGCAAAGTCAAGGATTAGCGCCACTTGTCTTGAGAGCAACTCGGCCTCGAGGCAACCTCAACTCGAACTGAGTAACTTAAATTTCAGAAAAAGCATCAGTTAATCCATTAAATTCAACTGTGAACCAATTTGCAAATCAATTCTACAAACAGCACAGAAAAATGCAAACAATTCAATTTCAATGGAAATGAGACAGAGACAGAGACAGAGAGAGCGAGTGAAAGGAATGCATTAAAGAAAGTTTTTTAAAGTATTGAACAACGCGTCAGAAATGAGAAACGTACAACGGGAAAAAAAATTGAAAAAAACAAAAATTGCTGAAAGGAAAAAGCAAAAAAAAAATAGAGAAAGAAGAATAAGAAGCAGAGAAATAGACGGCAAAAATATGTAGAAATGCGAAAAGCGGAAAACGGAAAGACGTCAAGGAAATGCCAAAGCTATCGCAAACGCGTTTCGCAATTTTTGAAGGATGTGTTAAGTCAAAAAATATGCAAATTTCAAGCACACACAAACAGTCACACACACACACACACACACACAAAGGCCTGGTAGAGTTAATACGCCAAAAAGGTACAGCCAGCTACTATGTATAGCTATGCTCTCTATTTGTATGGGTGTGCGTGTGTGCGAGTGTGTGTTACGTACGTGTTATGCATACGAAAGTAGTGAAAATATCATCAATGGCAAAAATATGAATATCTAAAAAGCATAACACAAATGGAGCAAAAAATGAAGCTACTGTCTCTGCAAGACCCAGCCACGCCCACACATCTCTCCTCACTTATGTGTGTGTGTGTGTGTGTGTGTGCAGAAACTAGAACAGATGTCGATATAAAGTTTACGCGTTTGACTCTTGAACTGAAGGGCTCAATTTGATAGAAAACCAGAGTAGCTAAACGAATACTCTTTGATTTTTTTAAAGCACATTTCAAATATACATTAAAGTATTTATCAAAAAAAATAAAAACTTAAGAAATCATGTTGAAATAGTATATTATTCTTCAACTTTAAAATGTCAAATAAAATCGTCAAATGTCATCGAGATTTTTTAGATATGGCTTAGTCCCTTCTTTTTGGATACTTTGTTTATAATAATAAAAGCTCAATAATAAGTTCAAATTAATATTCAAAAATAACCATTCCAAAAAGTGCAACTACTTTGTAAAAGTAATTAAAATTTTATAAACTGGCATTTTTCTAGCTCGAAATTAATGTTAAAGTTTTGCTCTGCAATTTAAAATGATCACAGCCAAAACTGATCTGATTTTGATTAAGAATAAAAATTAAATTCGAAAAAACCATTTTTCCAACATTCTCTATAATATTTTCGTCGTATAAATTTAGTGAAAAGCAAAATTTATGTGCCGACTTTCCCACATTAGAAACCCATAAAAAAATATTCATATGGATTATTGATTATCTTAAAATAAAGCACATAAATAATAATAGCAACAATAAAGAAATATAAATATTATTCGAATAGAAAATCGAATAATTCAAATTGTTTGGTGATTTAGAGAAAAGCATTCAACAAAACACTTAAAAGCAAATTATCATATTCATTTGTATGCAATAAATTAAATTAATATAAAACTGCTGCCCCAAAAAGTATGCTATGCATTTTGTGGCAATATTTTTACGCAAGCGAAATTGCAAGTTAAAATTGGATTATGAATTGCTCTTTAGTTCCAACTGATGGAACAATTAATATATATAAATATATATCAATAATATATATCCTGTCTAACTGCAACTTGCAGTGAAACGTGCCAGCTAAAGTTAAAGCATGCGCTTGCAGCAATTGTTGCAACATGAGTTGTTGCAGTGCTGCACTAACTGGATTTACTACCAAACGGTAGCTCACGCGTTACTCCGTAATTCCATGTGAATTTCATGCTTGAAGTGCTTTGCAATAGCTCAATTTTTATCTAATCTATAAACTCGATTGTTATTCAATATTTATGGAAATTGGGTTCGATTATAAATGCGAAAAGTGTTGCACGATTTATTTTTCTTCTCTTTCGAATTGTACTGAAATTGATTTAACAACCAGACTCGATTCGATAGATGTATGTATTGTGTTTTTATTTTAGTATACGAATTTAATTGTTGAAGTGTTTTGGTGCTCAGTAGACATAAATTTGCAGAGCGAGTGCTGTAAATTACTGTTGAAGCAGCAGCAGCAGCAGCAGCAGCAGCTCGCACATAAATCTTTGGTCGCAACGATGGACAGTGTTAAAAGAATGCAGGCTATGCAAAAATACACAGCTACAAACTGACACACACAGCCACACACACACACACACACAGTGCGACACAAAACTAAAACATTCACAACTGATGCTTTTGCTGCTGCTTTCGCCAACGTGTCCTGTTCCTCCTCAGTCAGCCCACATCCTCAGCCTCTGTCCGCTGCTCCCTGCTTTTCCTGCTTGTCCCTGCGCCAATCTGAGGCACTTGAATTACGTACGCCACAAGTGAAGTAATGAGGAAGTTCCACAGCGCAAAATGGCAACAGAAAAGCCAAAAGCGAAAAGCAAAAGCAAAAGCAACAACTGCGTAAACGACGAGAAAACGGAAATAAATATTAAAGCTTAAGGCTGTATATATATACATATATATAAATATATATATATATATTACTATATAATTTAAAAAGTCTAACTAATAAATAAACGTTTCCAGCTACCCGCATTTTAAGCAAGTGCAAAACGAACGAATTTTTTCCCAGTCCACAGTCCAGAGCAGTCCACAACTGGGTGACTGATAAACGATGCTAAGTAAATAAAAAATGCTGCGCAATTTATGTGGTCTCAAAAGTTTTATTATGCCAACAGTCCAACATCAATAAAAACCCAGTAAGAAGTGTGCTCAACGCCGAGTTACCCCCAAAATCCCTCAGCTCTCAAAATCCATTGTATTATTTTTGTTTCAATATGAAATCTGCGTTTCTTAACCCAAATGAAAACTTTAGAGTCGATTAATAATATAACAATTGAAACTTTTCTTAAGTGCTGTTTCGCTCTGCCTGTTTTTACAGCATTTACAGGGTATTCCCTAAAATAAGGCAAATTTATAAAATATGTAAGGAAAAGCGAAAAAGACACAGCTCGCAATTGATGTATTTACCCAATAACATGACAAAGTTGATAGAGAAACACTTTAATAGACTTCTTTTGAGTAATTTGCCGCTGGCAATGAGAAACAACAAATTGCACAAAGAATAGAAAAGCTGAGGAAAAAATAAACAAAATAGAAAACAAAAAACATCAAAACTTAAAGCAAACTTTCTCTGTGAGTAAAATTAACGGATGTATTTTGCCTGGAATTGTAATCCGATGACTTTTAGTTTGTTGCCCACTTTAAGGATCTTCGATTGTTAATAATTCTTTTAATGAAAGTTTTGCTTTAATATGAACTCTTTAATTTCATTGCCATAATAAGATGATGAACTATAAAGCCAATTATAATTGAGCTATTGCCATATGAGGCAGTTTTACGACTTATTGAAATATGGCATTGTTGAGGGTTCTGGCTGGCTTAATTCTGGGTTGAATTCTTCGTATGAGTTGAATTATTGAAATTGACTAGCAGCATTCACTCAACACACAACATTCACAGTCACATTCACATCCACAGCACATCCACAGGATATGAGAGAATAACGAATAACAAAAAACCATTTCGAATTGAGTTTACTTCCATTTGTCTGCAAGACACACAAGTGTTGTCAGTGTGTGTGTGTGTGTGTGTGTGTGTGTCAAGGTGTGTCTGTGCGAGTCTGTTTGTGTTGCATGCAGCATTTGAGATGCCACACTAAATGAACTGCAAGTCAAACTAGTTAAGTGCGGCTGCCAGGGCAACTGGAGGCTTCCTTGTAATCCGAGCCAATGGAATGGGAAATGGTAAATGGGAAACTCGTTCAAATTGCTTAAGGCCAAATTGAAGCCAGAACGACCCAAAAGGCGTTGACTTAAATGCAAAAAAAAAAAATATAGAAATAAAGAAAAAGCGTTAACAACGCTGGCTTTTGCTAACTGCTGACACAGGCAACAACAACACGTCGAGAAAAAATTGCTATACTTATTAAAAATAATATTTTACAAGAAATTATATAAAATCATTTCACATTTTGCTTTTTTCAATGTGAGCCATAATGGAATATCATCTCCAATTCCTATCACAATATATGTTTCTGCGCAGGATGCTTGGAATGTTCCTCTATCGAATGTAAAGTTAGCCTACACAGTGAGAATTACTCCAAGACTGATCCTTCTTGGCAAAATTAGATTTTTGATATTTTAAATCAAATTTACGGGTTTTTTTCAGCATATTTTCCAGGAAATAAAAACGTTGTAAGAAGTAATTTTCAGTAGTAAAGTTTATCAATTATATTTTTTTATTTTTTAACACCTAGAAAAATAAACGAATTTTATGTTTAGCAAACGAGATTTTTTTTGTTGCACACAAAATATGGTTTTTCATATTTTTAATAATATTTACAAATTTTCTCGACATTTTTGCAAGAAGAAAAAAACGTAGTAAAAATTAATTCTCAGTATCAAATTTTATAAATTATATTTGTAATTTTTTAACACACTTTTTCTGCTTAGCAAATTCTACGCATTTTTTTTGCAGTGTATGCATATTGGCAAACAACATGTTGCGCACAAAATATGGTTTTTGATATTTTTAATAATATTTACAAATTTTCTCGACATGTTTGCAAAAAGAAAAAAACTTTGTAAAAAGTAATTCTCAGTATCAAATATTAAAAATTATATTTGTAATTTTTTAACACACTTTCTCTGCTTAGCAAATTCTATTTATTTATTTTTTGCAGTGTATGCATATTGGCAAACAAAATGTTGTGCACAAAATATGGTTTTTCATATTTTTAATAATATTTAGAAATTTTCTCGACATGTTTGCAAAAAGAAAAAACTTTGTAAAAAGTAATTCTTAGTATCAAATTTTATAAATTATATTTGTAATTTTTTAACACACTTTCTCTGCTTAGCAAATTCTACGCATTTTTTTTTTGCAGTGTATGCATATTGGCAAACAAAATGTTGCGCTTGTATGCGGCATGACTATTGGTGAGCATATCAACGGCGACAACCAGTAGCTGAGCCTCCTAGCTATCCCTCTCTCGCTCGCTCTCTCCTCGTGCTGCTGGCTTACACACGAGCACCCCAACCCCCACTTCTCCATCCGGCACCCTATTGTCGGCAAACATTGTTGTCGTCGTCGTCGTCATCTTTTCCTAGTGCTTAAGGGCTGCATAAAAGCATTTATTATTAGATTTGATTCAATTTTCTATTCACTTACGTTATGAAAATGTTGCGATTGTCTCACCCCGCAAACACAGACAACCCCACTTCCCCTCTCGTTGTGTGTGTGTGTATTGCACTTAATTCACACAGCGGTAAATAAAAATCAATGTTTTGCTTCTTACAAACCAAAACCAACAAACCAGAAAACCAGCAAAACGAGAGAAATCGCATTATTTTATTTGCATAAAAGTCAATTGGGTTTTTTCGGTGCAATAAAGCTGTTTCAATATTAAAAGTTGCATAAAGAACGAGCCAGTTCACAGATTTATAGCGCGCACTGTGTGCAACTATTTATAAACACACACACACACACACACCTATATATATATATATATATATAGATTTATATATATATTTATGCTGGTCTGTTCCTGTTTCTGGATTCAGTTTTTGGCTTCAGTTTTTGGTACAGTTAGCGACGCCGCTGTGGCGCACGCCCACTAAACAGTAAAGTTTTCTGGCCAACACACACACACACACACAACACACACCCAGCGACACAAACATTGACAAGGAAAAAAGCTAAGGGCGACATCCATAAACTGTAATCAAAAGCTATTATATCTGCTTGGCGCTGTTTCTAACGGACACAAACCAACCCCCCCCCCCCCCCACACACACACACACACATAGCACTCATTCCACTCTATGTTTTTTGGCAACAGTTTTTTTCTCACAACGAGATAAATTTAGTAGATTCAATGGAATTTTGTTTGCCAAAAATCACAAGTTTCCAAGCTTTTCGCTTTACCACTTATTATACCCAATATCAAAGCCATTATAATTTGTTAAAGGAACTCGAGTATATATTCTGTATATTGATTTGATGCTAAATAGGGCAGACTTGACTAGAGCCAAACTTGGTTTTTATATTTGGCTAAATAAAGCTGCAAATAAAGCTATGAAAATCGATTGGCAGAATGAATTTAAAAATATATATAATAAAGATTAGGCAACATATCTCCATTAGAGATCCACAGAATATATATATCTCCAACAACATTTGACCAATGTCCAATCTCGGATTTGGTGGCAACGACAATCGCTTTCGTCTTTGCGCCGATGATGAAAGGAGATGTGAGTACTGAAATAAATCGAAGGAAGAATTTTTGATAGGTGTAGTCCCCCCGTCAATGGGTTGAAATTATTGGGGTTGTGATTACACTTGATTATTGCAAATTAACAGTCGCTTTAAACTGAACATTTCAGATAACTCAAAAGAGATATCTCAAATTTATATTTATTTATTTCCTTTATTAAACAATTAAGCGAACGTGATAAAAGAGAACCTAAATTTATCGTTCTTCATCGCATTTTTTAAATTTAATTTTATATGCCGATTGTATTCTGGAACAGCTGTCGTGTGATGAATAATCCGGTTGACTAACGATCTGCTATAAGAGCAGTCCCATTTTTAGTTGCAAATCAGTTCAAACTTGGCAGAATTTAGCAAGCTTATTCAACATGAAATTAATTCTTATCCTCGCTTGTCTGGCGCTTTATGTGTCTCACTCGCAGGCCCACCGGTACCAGCGTACCTGCCGGGATATGTCTGTAAACTGGGCAACTGTGTTCAGGTGGTTAAAATCATAATTTTATTCAATAACAACATCTTAAAATAATACGTATTAAATCAAATTATTTCACTATAAGAACAATATAACAACAATATAATATAACAATAATTTCAATAAAGTACACTCAATTAAATAAAAATAAATGGAACACATTTTCTTTGTTAACCGAAGTTATTTTTTGATATCAACGCTTCGCGCCGCTCTTTATTCTTGGAATCTGGTCTGGTTGATGGTTGATCTTGATCGATATGAGCCTGATTCAGTGATTTCTAGTTCTTTCTTGAATGAAATCTGAAAGAAGCGGTTAAACAAATAAATTGCAATAAAAAACGAAATTAATAAGGATGAGGGGAAAATTTATAGAAAAGAAAATTAAATAAAGGTCTTCGAAATTAACCTTTACCAATTAGTATATAAAGGGATTGAGATTATCTAATAAAAGATAGTTGGTCCGAACTGTTGAGAACCATTCCTTTCTTGGAATATAAGTTCTTTTTCAACGTCTGTTCAGTGGGTGCCGCAAATATTTAAGAGGAACAGGCTGAACCTAAATAGAAATATATTTACATTGGGAGTTCTCACTTACCGCTCGAAAATCAGGTTAAGCACTGTGGGCCTTAAAACCAAAAGTATGAATATAATGATTCCCTGGGCACAGTTAAAGTAATCGAAGATTTTCAAGATTTCTGCAAGCACGGTAATATGCATTTTCTCTGATAGATATGAGAAGATTTCAAAGGTCCAGGTTACGCCCATAGTGACAAATAAGCGCAAATATGGAGTAAAGCTGAGTGGAGAGAATAAATTTAAATTTAAAACATTTTATTTTTTACTCAAAGCATTACTTTTGTTTATGTGAACTATTCGATCGTTCATTTTGTGTTATATGGTTTCCAATATCTCGTTTCTTCTGTAGAATACTACAAGCCTTTTGACGAGAGAAGATTATATTAAATCAGACCGAAAGTTAATAATTCAATTGTCTTACCGTTAGTGTAAACATTGTTGTATTAAAAACGATCAGAATTGCGATTGGACCGTAGAAATATATCATTGGCGCCCAACTATAAGCTGTAAGAATATAAGTAAATATATATATATATGTATATTTGACTAGTTCTTATCTTGCGACAAGCTCTATGGATATACTCACTATTAATCCAACAAGAGTAATAGGCGACTCCTGGCATCCAATTCGTGTTCTCTTCATCAATTTCCAAGACATTGTCGACTACGATTGCAATGATCGTTAGTAGAGCGGCAACTCCCCAGGCACATAAACTATAGATTACAAAGCGATATTTTTGCCTATTTTTATGCTCATAGAAGTTCTTGGCACAAAAATTGGTCCACAGATCAAAGCTGATGACGCTCAGCCAAAGGAAGCCGGCCATTGCAGCATAGTAACCCACATAGCCTGAATGGATATATCTTAGTAAGATTGGATAATTTGGATAATACTATGAAGTGCATACCATTTGCCATGCAGATCGCCATTGACATCTCTTCTCTTATCCAAGAATCAACTTGTAGCAATGCAAATGCCAAGACAATGCAAATCATGTAGCAGGTGCAACAAAAGCCGTGTAGATTTCTGAATTTAGGCAGCCAAAGATAAACGATAATTGTTAGAATGAAACAAATTATCGAGAGCACTCGAACTGAAAGTGATTTAAGACAAAAATTATGCAATGCAAAATAAATAGAAATAAAATAAATGGATGCCTACGTGTATATTTAAGCCATTCACTAATGTGCGGAGGAGGGCAATTATGGGGCACCAACATTATTTTCGTTTCATTTTCGGTGACCATGATTCGATGAGGTTGCAAACAGTATTCCTGCTTTGACAAATTTTTGTTACCATAATGACGATTTAATGTTCCATCCTAAAAAAAAAAACAATTTTATTTATTTTCAGCTGACTTCACAATTAATTCCAGTCAAACCTCAAACAATGTCCAATTATCGTCTTTTCCATGCTCAGCATCCAAAAGATAATGTGCCGCGCAAGGAACCGGCAGATGTCGTTGTACGATAAAATCTTGGAGAATGTGTTTCATCACCTGCCTGCCATCCCTTTGAGTAATGCTCACATTTGGATTAAAGTCAACTGCCTCGCTTATATCACCGTTGCAAGTGCGTTGATCTTCCACCAGGCGCAGATTCTCATGACAACAGAATCGCACACAGTTGGCCAGCTTACAGGCACATCCTCGCAGATGATTCTTCACCGTTTCCCTTTCACCATCCACCAGAATTTCATAGTCATATTCACCAGTTTGGTCAGCCGGAATTATCAGGCTCTCGTACTGATATGATCCATTTGTATATGGTGTGCTATTCGTTAAGTCAACTGTATCAAAGTAATCGCATCCCGGTATATCTGCTACTATAAACCCTGCGATTGTCAGCGTTAGCAAAACTGACCCCCACATATTTGAGGAATGCGAGTTATATGCTGAAATATATAAAATAAATCTGATATCAAATAATTGCAAGGACTGAGATGAGCAATGCTAAGGCACAGGTGACTACGGGTCGAAGCTCCATTCATGTAGATAATGCAAACATTTCCACCCTCATTTGAAAGACCAAAGAATTATGGATCTAGTCGAGTTATTAATCTGAGAATGAGTTCAATCTTTTCAGAGTTCAAGAATGCTGAAATATTTACTCTATGCTTGCAGCACAAAAGACACTATCGCGATGATCCTTGATCTGACTTATTTCCGTCTGAAAGCCAGTAAGGTTTCCAATGGATTAATCAGGGTTTTAAGCACTTTAATCCCTATTTGTTGCATACGCAGATTAACTCCTTGAGACACTTTGTTGTGCACTGCGACTATTTTGCACTTGCGCGTATCCTTCTTAATTATGTTGCGTTAGTCTGATCCTAGCTGGAGTTCCATTTAACTGCTTCGCATATAACACAAACCGACTTTATCGAAGTGAACTTTAAAACTGAAATATGAATTTATAATTCGCCGCTCGCCGCTGACTCTGTCGTAGTAACCGCAAATATAAATGGTCATTGGGTGATGCATATATATATATATGCGTGGTTAAGTGGGTTTTTCAAGATTATTATATTTTATAAATAACAAGCCTCGTTTTGAAAAATAATAAAATAAACAATTTTATTAATACAAAAACTATTACTTACCCAAGGGAACATTTCTTCAAGTTATTTTTATCAGCCTTTTGATAATATCAACCCACACGATGATTGTAAAAGGGACGTTTATCATTTTTGCTCGCTTCGCTTATTATGATACATGATACTTATTAATCATTTATACGGAACAATATTTTATAGAACCGTTATTTTATTTAGCACCTTATTTAATTTTAAATACCTTTTGTATTCTGGCACAGATGTTCTTTTAAAAATTTCTTTCTTCTTTCGACTATAAGCGCTCAAATTTTTATTTCGAAATCAGTTCAATCTTTCTCTAAAATGAAATTCTTTCTGATTCTCGCTTGTCTGGCGCTGTGTACTCAATCAAGGTTTATTCAAGACTGATCTATAGTTAACATTATAAGTATCCATTTAAGAGAGACTTAACATATGTATAAATTAATATAATTTTCTATAAATAATATAAAAAAAAGTATAAATAAATAATCAAATTAATTTTTTCAGTGCAGTTGCCTACACAATTATATATATATTTATTATATATATATATATATAACTATATTATCTGTCATATATATTAATTACAACATATTTTCTCAAGATTCTTAAGAGTTGATGTCAACAGCAAGTTTCATTATTCATAGACTTAATTAAATTTGACTTGATTAATTAGCAGCTAAATAAAGCTGCAATATTTTATTAAATATTATATATAATATATATATTTTTGATGAATAATTATAAATATTATTTCACATCAGTTATAGTTAATTATTAATTTGATGTGCAAATTTTGAGCATGCTTTTAATGGCATTTTTTATTTAAAATAGTCACAGACAAATATAAAAATAATAATTTCAAAGGAATGTTATTAGTGCAGTTGCCTACACATATATACATATCTGTCATATATATATATATATATTAATTATAAAATATTTTCTCAAGATTCTTGTCAACAGCAAGTTGAATAATTCATTGACCAAATTAAATTTTGTGGCCAAGGCATTTGCGTGTTTTAAGCGTTATTAATATCGAAATTTTGGCGACCAAAGACCTCGATGCATATGTCTATGCATATTAAGCCATAAATATTAGGCAGACAGACAGAGCAGCAGGGGCAGCAGGGGAGGGGCGGGGCAATAAAGAAACATATGCTAAATGGACTGAATTCTTAGATGAGCTATGTGTGCTGAGAGAGAGAGAGAGAGAGAGGGAGAGGGAAAGGGACTTGAACATTTGCCAAAAATTACAGTTATTACTGCAGACAGTCGTCCTGCAATGTCCTCGTACACGTCTTGGTCCTTTGCTCAAAAGCCCCGCAACCCCCTCGAAGATGCATTGGAAATTTAATTCAATTGTCAGGCGGGCGCAAGGACATAAATTCTACAGTTTATTGCATCCGCAGTACTGAAATGTTCACGTATGTCCTGGCCAGGACTATTAAGAGGGGGCGGCGGGCAGAAGTTGGGGGCAGTGGCACTGCAATTTTAATGAGCCGACACGAAATTTGTTTTATTAGTGTGGCATCAATTTGTATTTGCTGCAAGTTCAATGCGCCACACCAAGATCAACCGGAAGTGCGATGCGTTTAATGACATCCGGCAGCCATTTTGGTTGCCTGCTTGCTGCTTTTGGCCTTGAGCTTAACTTAACTTTACTTTACTTAGCTTCACTCTGCTTGCAGCTGGCATTGAGTTAATTTCTGATACGCTCTAATACGACAGGACAGCGTCCTGCGAGTGTCCTGTGTGTGTCCTTGGTGTCCCCAATCGCAGCATTTCAAAGGGCTTAAAGTGAGGCGCTTAGCCTAAGTCGCCAGTGAAACGACGACGAAGCGAAATATCATTGTGCCGCAGCACACAATGCTCCTCAGCAATTAAACTTAAATGCAAAAGGTCCTTGCCGGACCTGCCTCAGACAACCGAGCAAACCCAGCACCAAAACAAAACCAAAAAAAAAATAGTGGAAAATAGATGAGAAACTCGCCAACTGCGCGTCGCAGTTTAATTGAAAATGAAAACAAGGGTATCATAAAAAACTAGCCGCGAGCGAAAAACATCAGCTCTCGCAGGAATTCTACATAGATTCAAATTACAAAACTCGCATATACCCTATAAATGTGGAGACTAACCAAATCGGAACAGACTTGGAAAAAATTGATTGACATTGATTTAAAATCGAACAAACTGCAAACAAGATTTATCAAGCCACATAAAATGATTAACTCTTTGCAAAGAGACTAAATACACTAAAAAAAATTGCGCATATTTATGACAACTAATTTAAGCGCCGACATAAATACCCTATAAACCTCACCAAGTCCATAAAGTCCATGATAATCGTGCAAGTTGAGCGTCTTTTTTAGTACTAATAATAATATAATATTTATTTGTCATATTCAAAGATAAGTTTTATGCCACAACAACAATTCGTAAGTGAAATAAAAATAGATTAATATAGGCAAGCCGAAGATTTAATACACTTCAAAAGTGAACAATTTTTATTGTACATTTATACAAAATTCATCAAAATCGGTCTACAAAAAAAAGGCTGTTTTACTTTTGTTTCTTTTGCAAAGGGTATTTAATATTCGGCATTTCAAAGTATTTATTTTTACTTAGTTTGGTTGTTGTTGTTGTGCTTTTTCATCATTTTTTGCATTTATGTGCCACATTCAGACAGTGTTCAACTCAAACACTTAACGCGTTTCTTTTAGCCAAACAAATGCAGGTCAGTTGGCAACTGGGTCAAAGTAAGTGCCAGCAATAAATGACGGCAATCAACAAAGCCTACACTATATATATATATATATATATATATATATATATATATATATATTCTTATATATTCACTCAATGTATTTTAAATGTTAATTATTGCTGTCGAAAATCACACAAATTCAGACTTCAAATAATCGCTGAACTTACTCATTTTCCATTTAGCTTTTCTTTCTGTGTAAACTTATTCAATTTGCTTCCTTTTCGCTTATCTGATTTCGAATTTGCTTTTTCACACGTCTCAAGTTCTGAAGTACCCGTGGCTGCTTCAGGAATCTTCCATAATGAACACTTGACTAATCTGGCTTATTGCTTTTGGTTCACTTCTCAAATAGCCAAAAAAAAAGTTCTCAACAAGTTTTTACTACTTATCATAACTTGGCAGAAAGCACCACAAATTTCTTGGGTTTGCTACATAATTGATTTGGCAAAAATGTAAATGACAAAAATACATATTATTTTTTATAATTTTTGATTTATTTTTACTGTAAATATATAATATTATTTATATTTGCACAACAACAAAATATGCAAACTGAACAGATTTTTGCATTTTAAATAAAGACAGAATTTAAAGTTGAAAATCATTCGAGCGATGTAGCAATTTGCCAGCCATAAACTGCATTAAGTAAATTGATGAAATAACTTTAAATAATTGATTTAATTCCATGTAAGCTATTTTAAAATAAAATTAGCCAAGCTGCGATCAAAAGCAATTGCAATGTTTTTGGCAGTGTGGCAAAAAGAGAGAAAAAGTTGGTTCAGTTTGGAGTTGTAAGCTGCTTAACAGTTGCTTTATTGGCCCAGCCTAACTTTTGGCGTTTCGATGCCTTACAGCACACACACACACACACACACATATAGAGTGAGCTTATTGAAGCGCTTCGTCTAGCCAAACTCCTGGTCTGATTCTGACTCGGAGCATTACCTTGTGTGATATCCACATACATATCTCACTTAATGTGCCTGCAAGACTTTTTTCATTAGGATAAGTCTATTTTATGTCAAACACACACACACACACACACACACACACAAATGAAAACACTGTTTGCCCCAAAAAAAAAAATGTTTATTTGGTTTCTTGTGTTATTTATTTTATGGCACCTTTTTTGCCATTTCTTATTTTTGCGACACCAACGACGACGACGACGACGACGACGACGTCTGCTGAATGTGCTCCTTGGCTTGACTTTGGCCTCATCGATATAACAATATCCTTTAGATGTCATTTCCGCTTATGGCTTATTTTCAAAATGGCAGGTGTAAAGGTAATCGTTGATTGTAAGTGCCCTGCCAAGCCAAGTCAGCCGGCATTTTACACATGTGTGTGTTAGCCATGTGTGTGTGTGTGTGAGTGTGTAAGTCATGTGTGTGTCTGTCTATTTATTTAGCTTTTATGTCAATTCTCAATTATATTTCAATCAATTTTATTACATCACCTAATGCCCAAAGAAGATTACTTTCTGTCATAAATAAGTTATAAATTTAATTGGAAAAGCTTTTTGCACAAACTCCACAATTTGCCCCAAAGAGCTTTTTCCCCGGACGCCTTATCTAGTCATTGTTTCAGGATCTAGGCTATCCTCCCCCCCCCCCTTTACCCACTACCCTCCTACGCTGCTCATTTCCGTTGGTTAATTAGTTGCTTAATAATTTGCATGCTGACTGACATGGAGAGTGTGGCATGCTCAAAAGTGACAGGCAACACACAACACACAACAATGACAACCATTTTAGTGGGCAGACATTGTCCCTCAACTGATTTCCATTGATATCGCAAACAATGCCAATCATGTTGAGCAGCATTCAGCTTAATTTCCACCAGGAATATAACCAAAATTCACAATTGCGTCAATTTCACTAAGCCGCTAAAACACGCGGCGAGTGTTTGGCTAGATTACGCATACGCACCATTAAACACACACAAACACACAACCCATTCTCATAGTGCGACACTTTCGTAATTATAATAAAGTAAACCGAAATGTCTGCACTCTATATAAATATATATATATAGAATAAGCTGCATTTGGTATGAAATTGTAATTAAGAATTGTTAATTAGCATATAAATTGCGGCACCTTCAGCAACTGCGAATGACTTTAACACCAGAAAGCCGATTAAAATAATGAGTCGATTTATGTTTTTTATGCTGACAAAATGTGATAAATACAAATAAAAACTTTTCTTTCTTGAACTAAAATTAGCAGCTTTAAATAAGTTAATTAATCTTATTATTAACAAGCCTTAAAAATAGCCGTTTTTTATTATTATACAAATACTTTTTATTACTTTAAGCCAAATTGAATATATATTGTTTAAGGAATGGTGTTTTTAAGCCAAATAACTTTTTTTTATTGCGTTTAGCTTAAATTCAAATAAGCAGCTTTTAATGAGTTAATTTATTATATTATTAATAAACAAAAGCATTAAAAATATCTGTTTTTTTTATTATCCAAATACTTTTTAATACTTTAAATAAATTTTTAAGGAATGGATTTAAAGCCAAATAAAAACTTGTCTTCCTATTGAATAGTTTTAAATAAGTTAATTAATCATATTATTTATAAATACAACTGTTAATTTCTTAACCTTAAAAATAGCTGTTTTTAACATACATACACTTGAACTATTTTTTATTACATACTTTAAGTAAAACTGAATATATTGTTTAGTATTTATTTCAAGCCAAAATGGTGGCAAAATATTTTAGAATTTTTATCGCACTTTTCAAGTCTTTTTTTTCATTATCTTTCAGATGATCCACCAGTTATTGACAATTTATGCCTTATTTAAAAGCGATGATTCCATAAATGCTTAACAATAAACAGCTTAAAAAGAGCTGCTTTAGCTTGAAAAGAGCTACTTAGATTTGATGAGCTATCAGTAAATGAAAAGCGTTCTTTGGGTTAAGATTTGTCTATTTCGAAGTTGGCGATAAATAAAAAAAAAAAAAAACACATGTTGTAAGCAAGCACACTTTTTGGTCGCAGCTGCCACACGTTGCCAAGGTGTTGATTGCAATTACTTGTGTGCGAAGGGGGGGCGGGTTGGGGTATGGGGTGGATGTGATTCTGAATGAGAATGAGTTTAAGTGGGGTTCTCTAGCAAGTATTTATTCGAGCATGCGGAAGTAGGCCGACCACATCAGCTGCGTTGGTGAGTGAGTGTGCACACACACGCACACATATGCATAAGTGCGGTAACAGCACGTCTGTCAGTGTATTGGGCACCCAGCACTTCAGGCTTGCCAATTGAGCCAGAGACCGCCCATTAGCAGGGCAAAAAGCAACAGGCAATAATGCCAAGGATGTGCTGTTATCGAGGTCGGCGGGTGGCCGGGGTCAAATTGCGTGACTGTGCAACTGTAGCAGTTGATATACATATTTATACATATATATATATATATATATTTATATGTATATTATAATAAAAGTAATTAACAAGTGTTTGCTCTGCATGATGCGGAATTTCAGGCGCGGATAAGCAGCAGCAACCTGTATGCCATTTGCCATATGTCAGGGGTTGAGTGGAGTTGAGTAACGCACACACGCACACGAACACACCTGGGCACACACCCACACACACACACACACATTTCGTAAGCCTCGAATCTAATAAAAATAAAAAAGGGAGCCAAATCAGCAGCTGGGCACTTGAAAATCTCTCGACAAATACTTTTGACAGCTCGCCGGATATTTGATGCTACGAAACAAAACGTAAATTGAAAAGTTTTACACTTAATGCGGCATCAAGTCCTACACACACACACCTTAGTGTGTGCGAGTGTGCGAGTGTGTGTGTGTTGAAATCAATTTGTGTGCATTTACTGAAAATTGAATTTCCAATAAGTATCGACGCGTGCACACATGTTGCTCACATGATTGAGCATAACACTGTGTGTGTGTATGTGTGTGTGATTTTTTTTTTTGCTATTTTTGCTATTCTTATTTCCGTTTCCGTTGGCAATGCTTTTGCATGTGGCAAATGCTAAAATTCATTGTTCAATTTGCTCGCACACAAATTAAAGCAGACAATCGAGTAGTGGGTGTTGGAGGGGAGGGTTGGCTGGCGGGGCAAGGGCAACTAATTAACACTTAGCGCAAATTGTGTTGCATTTGCTTGGTGTAGAAATTCAATTTGATTCGATTCCGAATAAAGTGTTTAAGTATCGAAGCTGACAAATTTAATTGATCTAATCAAAAATTTGCTTGTTTATAAAAACGGATATCATTGGAAATATATTAATTTATTTTGTAAAATTTATATTACTTCTAACATTTTAAAGTCATATTTATTTATATTTGTTTATTTCTATTCTTTTAAGGAGTAGAAAACTATACAAATAGTCAAAGCTAAAAAATAAAATGTATTTGAAAAATCCATGAAAACTTATTTGGATTGTAAAATCCAAATCATTTAAAATTGTTAAAAAAAAAATAATAATAAAATATATAATAAATAAAATAATTTTAATAAAAAAATTATTCGAGTAAAGCTGAAAGTATCTTTATAAATTAGCCAATTATTTGTTTGTATAAACATATTTATCTACTATATTAATACTACCATGCATCAATCAATGGCTAGAAAATATAATAATAGAATAATATTAATATTTTTTAACCTTTGCAAAAATGTTTATAATTCGCTTATCAAACCCAAAATATAAAAGGTATATCGTTTGTTTTAAATACACAACTGATGTTGATAATTTGTGGTCCAAATGTAAGGTTTTTCAAACAAGAATTCATATTACAAAATATTATTCCTATGGCAGCTTTATGACTACCTGCAAAAAGAAGACGAAAATATTCCGATTATCAAAAGGCAAGTTTCAAAACTACAATATTTGTGTGCATTGCAATAGATACATAGTCGAACAAGACTTAATATTAAACTGACTGAACTTGTGAACAATATTTAAAAAAAAAACATAGTTTTATGTTTTAGTTCTGCTAACAAACAACAATTGCATGAAAATTTGCAAACTCAAATTGCGCTTCAGGCTTAGTATAGAAATTTACTCCGAAATTTATCAGAGAAACATGCATCACAAATTATTCACTTACAAGATTTTTGGAAAAACAAAAAGTCTGCTTAAATTGATTGCAATAACAGTATAATTCCCCTTTGGTGTACAGGGTATTAAAGAGCTAACGTCCTGTTGTTGTTACTGTTATTATTCCCGTTTGTTGTTGCTGTTATTTTTCCTGTTGCTGTTGTTGTTGTTACTTTTTTGTAGCAGCCGCAACGAATAAACTTGAAAAACGGTTACTAGGTCAGTAACACCGACAGTTAGCGCTTTGCAGACTCTCTCTTATGCACTCTCCTTCAGAGTTACTCACGCTCTCTTTGTTTTTGCTCTCTCTTCTTGAGCGAGCCGCCCTTTTTTAGTACATTGAGAGATTTTGTAGCTTTGTCGCCGGAGATGAGTCGCTGGCTGTTTGGACGACTCGTGGATGCTGCCGACAACAGCCGCCAGTCAGTTGACAGTCGTGCGCGCGTCGAACAGGACGATAACGGCGGATGGCAGTGAAAGCGTGTTATCAAACAAACCAAAGTTGAGTAAAAACAAACAACAACAAAATAAAAAGCGCTCAACGAAAGCTGGACGAGTGCCGAGTACCGTATAATCGCTCGACTCACAAAATATATATAAATATATATATATGTAAAGGGAAGGCCGTGCTCTGTTGGAAATTCGAGTGATAAAAAGTGCGTTTGCTGTGTGTATGTTTTTTGGAGCTCGGTTCCTCTGGCTCGGCATTACGTGATAATAAAGAAAGCGGCGATAATTTGGCTCCTTTTCCTGCTTTTCTTTCGGTTTGCCAGCAACTTATGCAAATGTAAAACTCGCCCAAGCGCCAATTTGGCCAAATCATTTTGCGAGCGCTGCCAAAGCCGGCAAATGCGGCTTTACAATTTATAAATGTGTGACTAACAAGACCACCAACAACAACAACAACTATTATAACAGCAAAAACAACAATAACAACTACTAACGACTATAAAGTAAAGATAAATTGCTGTTACATTTTTGTAAGTCTTAAAAAATCGTCTGCTGTGAAAATTCTTCAGATCTGATGAGCTGTAATATTAGTAACGGAATTTGTGCTCATCGCTTTAGTTATTTGTTTTGTTGAAGGCGACACTTAAAGAAAAGAAGAAACGGAATTTTTAATAAAAACAGAAAATACATTTTAATGCTGATTTAAGCAAAACCAAATTTATTTTTAATGTTTCTATAATTTTTTGTTGAACAATATCTGTGTTCCTAATCAATTTGTCAGATTGTACCACATACTCGTATTAATAGAAAGGATGTCTTGAATTGCATTCGGTAATCGATTTGTATCGATAATTGTAAAACGAAAGCAGTTAACAGATTAGCATTGCGAGATCGTCTTGGCTTTTTATGCCATATTCTTTATGGACAGATATTTGATATACTTTCGAAAACTTTTACTTTTAATTTTTTAGTGTTTGCAATGAATAATATTCTAATTTCTTAAAAAAATACGTAAAAGCCTTTTCCAGTTTCGCTAAAAATATTATAATTAAATGATTGAAAAATTCTATAAACATTTTGGCAATAAAAAAAATGTTGAAAATGATGATTATATATAAAAAATATCAACACTAAGAAAATAAGTGATTTTTATACGCAGTATAAATTACAATACTAATAATACCATATTTCTGCGGCTGTTTTCGAATTGCATCGGTCAACAAACAAAGAACTCAACATGAAAATCATTGTTACTAAATTTCATGTTAAACTCAAATTATTTGCGAATTTTCTTTGATGTGTTGCAATAAAAAAAGGCAGTTTGCCAATGGGCAGGACATACGCATACTAAGCACCTCATTAAAATGCTAATGAGCTGGTTTACATATCGCCAGCATTTAGGCCCTCATCATTTGTGTTTTTGCTTTCGTTTTTTTTTTTTTTTGTATTTCTTTTATTGTTATTTTTGGCCAGCAGGTGGAGCACAAAAATATGTTTATTTTTTTTTAGGGATCTGTGAAACGACTGCAGTTCAACGGCAGCTGAGGGCTATCATTGTGGGTGCAATTGGATGGAGTATTTGGGGCATAAGATAAATATCTACTTAAATGTGGCAAATTGCGAATGAATGGCGGGGCAAAGTCAAAGTCGGGGTTTAAAGTCTAAAGAGTAAAAAGTAATTAGCAAGTATAGCAACAAAATAATTATTTAATTAACAAAAGTGGATGTTGCAGCTACTGTCCCCCTGCTCCCTCCCCCTTCTATCTCTGTCCCTTTACTGTGCCAGCTTTAGTCCTGCCTAACATCCTTGGCATTCTTCTACTCTAAATGTTCATTCATTCGTTTCATTTATCTAACTTTTGTTGTTGTTGTGTTTATTTTTGTTTGCCCTATAAATAGGCAACGGAAACCCACAGTGACTTGCAACTTCAGGCCTCTAATTTAAATTTAATTAAGTGGGCTTAGCAAGAGAACTGACTGCGGACACTCCACGTCGGCATTAGTTTTGCAGTCATTATAATGAATAAAGTTCCGAGTGCCTCAAATGGCTGCGACTGCGGCCAAACTTATGAATATTAAGCGTCCTGTGTTAATCTATTTCGCAAATGCCACACTTCAGGCCAACCCGCACCCCTGCACCACCTGCACCCCTTTGCCTGCTCCATGCTCGCTTGAGCTGATGAGTTGGCCAATTTAAGGCCTCTCATCGCCCGTTGGCGCACTCAAAGAGTTAAGCAGCGTTTCAGCTTAATATTTGACTAATGATTAAATGAGCGTCAAATATTCATAGCACATCTTAAGCCATGATTAACTCTTGTCTCCGACGAATATTTTCAGCTCAACACCAAATTGAATATTATTCTCTTAAATATGAATAAATTCTTTAGAGTGTTAACAAAGTTGTTTTGCAATTATACAAAGGTTTGCCGAAGAGGATCAGCTCCACATTGTGACAGAGGAAACAATGCAGCTGCAGCTGAGAAACTGGGCAAAAGAACCAGTTCACAGCTAGGTTAAATGTCATTTGGCCAAGAATCAATCAAGGGCAAGAAAGGAAGACCGAGTTCTCAGCAGTTTCTAGTAGGCCAAGAACTAGAAGAGAAAATCTCAAAGCATTCTTGCGTTATTAAAAGAATTAGAGTTAACAAAAATAATAATAATACTAACAAGTAATAGATTATTGAATACGTGAAAAGTAAATTTAATTTCTTCAAATAAAGTAGACGGCTTAAAAATGATATGTCTGACATAACTTCAAGTATCTGAGTTCAGTTATAAACCAGGTTGGCTTAATATATATGCATATATTTAATATATGAAATAAGAAGATTTCGTTTCCAGCAGATTTAGTAAAACACAAAAGGGTCCTTGAACAAACCCTTTTTGCACTGTGGCCAAAAATAAGCGGCTTAAAATACAATTTAACCAAAATTGTACGGCAAGAGCACAAAAAATGAAAATCATAAGCCAAAAAAAAAAAAGAAAACACACACACTGATTGCAAAAAGTTGTGGCGCCCCAAAAAGAACAAAAATCAATTGTATTTTAAATGGCGATTTAAGCAGCTGGTCAGCGAAACTATGCTTTAAATAATTAAAAAGCAAAAACAAAGGATACTTGAAAATTGTAAGCGCAAAATCAGCACAAAACACTCAGCGAACCGAAAGGATAACGAAAGCGGCAACAGGACCATAAAAAAGAGGTTATTGAGGGAAGGAGATGCGGCAACAATAAGGACACAAGTTGCACGCACACTGAGTGCCACACTAGCAATCAGCACAGTGGGGCAGTGAGAAGAACACACACACAACACACACACGCACCTGAATGTTGACAGAGCTGAGGCGCAGAAATTGACGGCGGCCTGCCAGATAGGCAAAACTGAAGCACAGGGGATTGATGCAAACCAGACTTGCCAGATAGCCGACTCTATGCACATATTTACATACAGTTCAGTGAGCGAGCCACAGACAGACACACACACACCCACACACACTCACACACACTCACACACACACTCAGACATATGCATACAATCGCGGACAGACTTGGACAGTGGATGAAGCAGGCTCATAAATGTGAACATCAGTGGAAAGTGAATGGCGACTGTTGCCAAACAGAGATGGAGTGAACGAGAGAGGGGAAGAGATGAAGAGAGAATGAGAGAGTGGGAGCGGGGAAGAGTGAGAGGAGGGTGTGAGGAAAAGTGAGGGTGTCGGAGACACGTGCGTTTCCAGCGCGTGAATGCGAACCGAATGTGCGACAGAGTGTAAGTTTAACTGGCTGTCAGAGTGTGTGTGTGTGCATGTGTGTGTGCGTGTTTGTTGTGTGTTTGCTTATCGAGCAGCTCAAACCGAAATCATTCAAATTAAGCAGCTCAAAATGTATGCCACAAGCTGGTCAATCACATAATGACCCAAAAGTAATCGATATCAACTAGCAGCAAATTGAATATTTCAAGTCAAGCTTATTTCAATGAATTTATCACTGAATTCATGCATAAAATATAGACAGACATAAATAAACAAAGTAATTAAATGGGTTAAATAAATCAAAATCAAATGGAAAATTCAATCATTTAATTAAATCGGAATTCAAAGATAAAAGTATTTTAGGCTTATCCAACTAAATTCTTAATAATACATTCATATATAATCGACTACAAGGTTATTAAGTAGGTTAAGTAAATCAAAATCAAATGGAAAATTCAATCATTTAATTAAATCGGAATTCAAAGATAAAAGTATTTTAGGCTTATCCAACTAAAATCTTAAAAATACATAAATATTTAGTTGATTAAATAAATCGACACGGCAAATTGAATAATCTTTCAATAATTTAAATAAGCTTAAATTGAATTAATTGTAGGCTTAGCTCACCAAAAAATAGACAAAACAATAGTTTATAATGATGCCATTTTTAATGACTTAAAATGTTCTTTTTTTTTAAATATGATTGTTGATTTTATAGACTGAACTTTAATTTATAATTAATGTTTTGTTCTAACTTTAATGCATTGAACAGATTTTATCTGATTCCCATAAAGTAAACATGGAGCAACAGAGTTTGCTATCGAATATAATATAATATTTATATTCGATAGCGACAAATCGGTCGGTTATATTTCGATATATAGCGAAAGTTAGAACTTTTTTATATTATCTTTTTTTAATGCAATAAAAAATTAATAATTATGTATAATTATATTAAACACAGCGAGTAAAAAAGTGCCACAAATGTTAATGTCCAAATTTACGGAGAAATTAATGAAGCCAAAGCAATGAACTGCAAACTGTCAACAACATCGAGGTAAAAGCCATAATGCAAATGCCCAATTAAGTGCAATAAAAAAAAATGCTCAAAATGCCAATAGGCAATGCAGGCAGAAACGAGAAATAATTGAACCCAAACCAAATCGACAAAAACAACAACAATAAAAAAAAGCAAAATAAAGTTTACAAAAAAAAAACTGCAAGCAAGAAATCGACACAAAATGCGCATTGGCCAAAAGCTGAGTTGCCTTTGGCCATATTGTGCCTTGACATGGCTAACATGGACTACCGTTAATGCGCAGCCATCGTTAACCGAGAAAATACCGTTAGGTAAGTGGGTAACTTGAGACCAATTTGTAATTGATAGGCCCTGGCCAATGCTGCTGCTACTCCTGCTGCCTGTTGGTGCCTGTTGCAGTCAGTTGCTGCTGCTGCAATCTGTGGCAACTTGAAATTGCCAAAGTAGAAAATGGCAGCAAAAATGCCGAAAGAGCTGCAAAAACTGTTGAAAATTCTGTACAACCTGTTTTGGGCTAGTTTTAGGTTTTCTTTTTCTTTATTATTTTTTTTTTTGTGGTTGGGGAGGGTAGGGGGTTGTCCACTTTGCAAACTGAAACGGCACGCTTATTAACTTGCTCAAAATTTGCTCCAAATTGGCCACAAGAGCAACAAGCAAAAAAAAAAAACAAAACAGGCAACAACAACAAGGAAGTAAGCCAAGTTTTCTCTACTCAAATAAAATTCAAGCGAAAAGCAATTACAAAGTTTAAAGTGCCTTTGCTTTGAACCTAATTGACAATTTCACTCGCTGCCAGCAGCAGCTTTTGGCTTTCAGCCCTCAGCCCTCAGCTCTCAGCCAGTTTGCCAGTAAAAAAAAAAAAAAAAAAAAAACAACAGCAGCAGCAACTACAAAATAGCATACAAAATTATTAATAACTGTTTTTATTCATTTTGTGTTTGTGTGCAGGCGCCATCTTTGAGCAGGGCACCGACGAGGTGCAATCCGCCTTCAAATATGCCATGCTCAATCACAATCTGAATGTGAGTTCCCGTCGCTTCGAGCTGCAGGCCTACGTGGATGTCATCAATACGGCGGATGCCTTCAAATTGTCACGGCTAAGTAAGTCAAAAAAAATAAGCCTAATAATTATAATAGTAATAATGTAATAATTAAAAATGTAGCTTAGTTAAGTAAGTCAAGAAAAGCATCTTAATAATTATAATAGTAATAATTTAATAATAAAATTTTATCTTAGTTAAGTCAACAAAATTTGCTTAATAATTATTATAGTAATAATATAAAAAATAAAATTGTATCTTAATTAAGTAAGTCAAAAAAAAAATCTTACTAATAATAAATATTAATAAGTATAAAATATTACCTTAGTTAAAGTTTGTTCTACATGTGTCATTTTAGATCCACTCAAATAAAAATAAACAATTTCATTTACGATATAAACAAACAATAAATAAATAAATTCATTAATAATTAAATAATAAATTGCGTAATCTAAATGAAATCGTTTCTTTTACACAGTTTGCAATCAGTTCTCTATTACTTCTTACTCATTTTAGTTCCACTTTAATAACATTAAACAAATTCTTTGACAAATTAAATAAATAAATTCATTAATAATTAAACAATGAATTGCGTAAACTAAATGAAATCATTTCTATTACACAGTTTGTAATCAGTTCTCGAGGGGCGTTTACTCAATGCTCGGCGCAGTGTCACCCGATTCGTTTGATACGCTTCACTCCTATTCGAATACGTTTCAGATGCCGTTTGTGACGCCCTGGTTTCCGGAAAAGGTAAGTTTCTACGTCGCACCCAAACCACACAAAATATTAAAGTCGTTTAGCGAGAGAGAGAGAGAGAGAGAGTGAGAGCGTGTTGCGTGTCGAGCAGTTGGCAATTTTAATATAAAATATTAATCACACGCAACGTTGACTCAGGCAAATAAAATTTGATAACCTTGAAAATGGCATGCGGAACTTTTTGAAAAGTGCCCAAGCACAATTTATGAGCAGCGCTGGTACCCCCAAATCATTATAAATACAAAGCTCACTCGCTGTCTCACTCGCACACTTACTCGCTCACTCGTTCTCTATCGCCCTCTCACTCTCTCTTTCACTCGCTTGCTGCATTAATGATGTTCTTTTGGTGCTGGTCTTTAAAAATTTATAACACACTTTTGCCCTCGTTGGGCTGCTGCTCTATAAATCAAGCAGGCAAATGCCCAAAACGAGCGCAAAAACAAAGGGCTCCACAATAACAACAACAACAACAACAACAACAATAACAACAACAAAAGGGACAACAAGCTCAATAATGATTCATGTTTACTAACTTGCCAACTAGCAGCTAGTCTCCCTCCCTCTCCCCCCTCTCTTTCTCTTCCTCTCTCTTTCTCTCTCTATATATGTTTATGACCGCTGTTTTCCATAATTTGCGCTTTTTTTTTTTTAGGTGCTTACGCCATCGTCTGGCTTCCTGGACTTTGCCCTCAGCATGCGACCGGATTATCATCAGGCCATCATTGATACAATACAATTTTATGGCTGGCGCAAAATAATTTATCTCTACGATTCCCACGATGGTGAGTACCATAGATCCCCTGCTTACCCCCTGCTTACCCCTGCTCCAACCCTTTGGTAAACACCAAACATACATTCTTAATTTGGTGCGAAATTGAACGTTTGCCCAGGAGACTCAATAATCTTTACAAACTTCATCTCGTTATATGCAAAATGAGTTTCTCTACACTCAAAGAAAATTGTGATTTTAATTCATACAAGTTTCTTTCGTGTTTGAGTTTTAGAAAGCCAAATCATTTTTATTAACATATTTATAAATTCCTAAGCTGGGAAAGTAAGTTGGATGTGTGGCAACACTATCAAAGCAGGTGGCATGGAAAACACACACATTGTGGCAGCAACTGAGCCATCTGCGGAAATCGAACTGAGCGAAGCTGAAGAGAAAATTAGGCAGCTTTAATCAAATAAGATTTAAGCAAACAATATGGGAAAGAAAAAGTTGACTCGAATGAAAGATACCCATTATCATAAGAGGGAATTCAAATTCTGAGAAATCTACTGCAAAAATTAGAAGATTTGCCAGAAACTCAGAGAATGATAGAGAATTGAGACTTTTGTAAGCTATTAATTTTTACTAGCAATTTATGTGACTAATAAATAAAAGAAACAAGTTTAATAGTTTTTCGTTTGATATACTTTATAAGACTGAAGATATATTAATAAATATAATGATATATTGGAGCAAAAGAAATACTTAAAGAATCCTGGAAAAATTTATTAAAAATCAAAAAAAAAATCGGAAAAGAAAGAAACCCACTAGAGTTCAGAAGGAGGATCAATGGGTGCCACAAATAAGAAAACAATAAGTTACTAAATACGACCATATGTTTAAGTATTTATTTCTCTCAGTGTATGTATGCCAACAACTCATCGTCATTGGCTATGCCAATTTGCTTTGTTATAAGTTTCCGCGAGGATTTTCCATTTAGTTGCCTTATAAATAAAACTTGATGACATCCCCCCCTCTCCAACCCGTCTGCGATGACAGACAATTGGCTTATATGACGTGCTGGAAACAGACTAAAAGCCAAGAAGGACAAACAGACAGTAGCGGGTTGAGGGGGGCAGACGAAGCTTGGACAACTGGTCGACGTCTGCATTATGATTATTAATGAATGCCACGTGAAAATCTTTTCTCTTTTCTCTTCTCTGTGCTCATCGCGAGGAAACAGCACTCAATCAATTTGCAGACAGCGAGTGTTTATGGATGTTTCACTGTATGTGTGTGTGTGTATACATAGTGTGTGTGTGTGTGTGTCTGTTTGTTTGCTTGTTTTTGCTTTTGGGCAATGTTTGTTTGAGTAGGCTCCATGGAAATATTGCACTCAATCAATTCCACCAAGCAAACAACAATTTTCAAACAGGTGTGCGAAATGAATATTCATTTGTGGCCACAAAACTTGAGTTTTCAATTATGTGCGAACCAAATATTTGCGTATTGAAAACACTTGATGACATCATAAAAAATTTGAAGTGCAAATAAAATAAATATTTATGTGTATATTCAACTTCTTTTAAGAGTCGACTTGAAAATATGCAAAGAACCATTTCAGAACTTAACCAAATAAAAACAAATTTTGAGTTATTCATATTAGAAGCAATCAAACATATATATATGTAAAAAAAATATATATATATATATTTTTACAGTTGGTCAATTTTTGAAGAAATGCTCTCAAAATTCATCTTCAAATTGATGGCTTTTGTTAATCGATTGGAAATATAAAGTTAACATTAATAAAGACGCTGAAAAGCAGTGGCAAAAACTCAATGAACGTGTCAGCCATGTTATTTTTGAAAAAAAAAAAAATTATAAAAGTCAAAATGAAGATTTAGCCGCCCAAAAAGCGAACGCCTTTCATTTTTCTGCCATAATTGTAGCTGTTGAGTTTATGGCCATGTTTACACAGACGGCGTATGTGTTGAGGCGGATGGTGGCTAAGGACATTGGAATATCCTTATCGTGTTGGCTTGGCACGTACACATAACGGCAGCGGGCAGCGTTAACGGCTTTTGTTTTTTTGGCTAGTTGGCTGGCTGGTTGGCTGGCTGGCTTTCTCGCATGTGGCTCAGTCGTCGCTGCCAACTGTTTATACAAAAATGCCTGCTTTTCCTCGTTTTTCTTATTATTCTGATACTATTTTGTGTTTATTTGCGCCACGCAAAACGAGTTTATTACATAGAAATTGGAGAAACATTTTTCGCCTATTGACCCCACCAAAAAGTATAAGAAAAAAAAACTATTTATGGCCATTGGCAGCGCTAAAGCAATCACCACAACAACAACAACAGCAACAACAATAGCAACTAATAGCCACTTTATATAGCTGCTTCGCCCTCAATATTTTCTATATTTTTTCCTATTTCCTATTTTTTTCCTGGGTGGCACATCTCTACCCTAAATCATGTGGAAATGCCCGCCAGCTTATGGGTTTATTGTCGCTTGTATTTACGACTTTGACTTGGATTTCGACTTGCACAAAATTGGCGTACACCCATTTTAATTTTAGCTATACGATTATAGCATTTGTATTGCAAGAACATTAACCATCCACAGCCAGAAATAGAAAATGTGGGAAACAATATATATATTTTTAAGCATCTTCCACATTTTCCATTTATTCTATTTCGAGTGTATTTTCTCTGCAGTTTTGTTTCTTGTTTTTTGTATATTACTAGAAAATCCTAAGCTGAATTGAAAAATGGGTAAAAAGGGTAATAATGAAGTTGAGTTTCGTCTGACTTCATTAAATATATTTATTTCCATTTCCCTCTGTTTGTCTGTATGAAAAACACTATCGAAATGACTATAAAAATCATTGACTTATTTTCATATCAAAATTCATGTTCACCAAAATCGGTTTATATTTTATTTATAAATTTCACAATTCGCTAATTTCAATTGAAATCCATTTCGGATAGCATATACAATTTTTTCAAATTTTTCTAATCGATTTAATACTTAGCAGAAACGTTTTACAATTCACCGAATTCTGTTCATATCTGTTGAATATTTAAGCGCTTAAAGTATTAATATTTTATTTGCAATTCAAAAATAGAATACAGTTATATTTTATTTATTTATTTGTTTTTTTTTTACACAGGGTTGGTAAAGTATATATATATATATATTTATATATATTTATAGATTATTGTATTACAGCATTTGTTATTTGAGTCGGCAAATAGCTCAAATTAGTGTGAAATATTTCTGTGAGCTATTTTTGGACTGGTGATTTGATATTAAAAGCATGCCATCAAGAGACTTGCTGCAATGAAAGTAAATGTCTCACTTATTTTTTAGCACACCCACGCACACACATACACACACACACACACACACAAACACCCACACACACACACACACACACACATTATATATGTTTGCATATACAATGCGAACAAGAATGAATTGTTGGCAGGACGTAGGCAGTTTGAGCTGTTTGTTTTTGCTCACAAACGAGAATTTATTACATGTGGCATGTGGCAAGGTGTAAGCACTGCTTTGGGCGACCCATCTGCATTTGTCGTCTGGTTGGAAAGCATATCCAAAAACAGTTCAGTTCTTGCCGGGAATCGGATAATGAGTTTTTGTTTGCCTTCCGTTCCGATCCAAAATGACTTTGCCCAAAGACTTGATAAATATTTTATTAAACATCCGACACAGCACAACAGGTACTAAATCCTTAAACGAAAGTGCAGATTTATGCAAATGGAATTATTTATAGATTGATTGTCATTGATTGCCTTTGACTGTCTTTGAATATTAGAGAAGGCAACAAACTCAAATGTATACAAATTTTATTTTTGCATACCCATTGACTATTAAAGGACGAAAAAGGGATATGCCTTACTAAAGTATGCATATTTCATATCTTTATTTATATGTGTATTTTATGGAATCCAATTTAAAATTGCATACAAAATAAATATAACATTTTTAATTATGTTGAGTGATGTATTTATTGAAATATATATTTTAAAAAAAGTGCCTTAGGAATTTAAATTCAGAGCCTGCACAAAAAATCAATATTTTCTTGGAAAAAACATTTAAAGAATGACATTAAATACTGACTGAAAGACAGCTTTAATATTCACAAGAACCTTGTTTTTATTATTACGTTTTTTACAATAATATTCGATTTAATATTTTTTAAATGGAGTTCCGTTTTTTTCCGTATACCCCAGTTTGACGAGCAGATCTCAATGTTTACACAATTTGACGTCAAATAAAAATCTGGCACAAAATCTGATTGTAGGTGGCATTATGAATAACAATGAGGCAGGAAGCGTTCTGCATGCGTCTTATATGACTAGAAATGGTTAAGTAATAATAATAAAATCTGAAATAGACAAAAATGGATTCAAACAGGACATCAGCCGGGCCAAGATGAAGATGGTTGCCTGTGTTAGCCATGCCAAGACAAGCCACGCCAAACCAGGCGTCGACTGTTGGCCATTAATTTAACCATAATGGGCTTTTTCAGCGATTTCACTTTCATGTTACTTGATACTTTTCAGTCCGCCTGCTGGCAAAGTCATTGAAAACATATGCGAGGGGCGTTGTTTCCCTTGCCACGCCCACTGCTTGCCATCTCTCTGTGTGTGTGTCTATGTAATTAAACAAAGTTTCTGATAGCACAACAAGTGGGAGGAGGGGCCTCAACCAGAAAGCTGTTAAATTACTCAGTAAGAGTTAAACATCTAAGATTTCCTTCAAGGATAATAGTTTCTCCTCAAAATCTTCACAAATAAATGTTGCAAGCAGAATTGATTTTTCGTTTCTAGGTTACCACAACTCGAGTGTGGCAGCAAGCTTAGCTGGGTGAATTGTAGCGTTATTTAGAAATATAAATTGTGTGTGAGATGTATTTTAATTTCAGAATCATTTCATGAAATGTCTAAAACAATTTAAAGTATATATATATCCCGATAAACGTAAAAAACAGTTTCGTTATCCATCAGACTTTTGCCGTAAAATGTATTTAATCTGACTTAAAATTTATTTACTTAAGACTATTAAAATATGTCTTATTTTTAAGCTGTTAAATTATTTAGTCAACTACTTTTAAAAGTTATAAATAGCTGCGCTGTTCATATTAGACTGAATATATTTATAAACACTTTTTTTGACAATCCAAACAAAATTCGTGCAAAATTAATAAATATTTATTTAAAGAACTACAGCGATAAATTTGTATAAAAAAAATTTATGGTTCCCTTAAGGCACATTTTAAATGTTTTAATTTGCCTATCTAAGTTTTTTGTGATTATCATAAATGAATTATTCGCACAGATCTTAACTATTCTATTCTATGTACTCTGCATATGCTTTCAGGGTTGAGGAGGCGTTGGGGGGAGGCTCAACTTGTTTATATTAATTCCATTATCTTTTACATTTGTTGTTAGGCATAAAATATGTACACAAATGTTTTACTTGTTCGCCTGCATATCTGTAACTGAATCTGCCTGTGTGTGTGTGTGTGTGGGAGTGTGGATATATTTCATGGCTCAGAGTGTTTTGTGTGAGTGTTACTGCCGTTGGTAGGAAAACTTCATTTCCGCAAAACTAACTTTTGTTTAACATAACAAATTGTCTTGTTTACTTTTCGAATGCGAGTGCAAATCGAGTAAGTTTCTCAGACCCAAAACATGAAGTAAATAAGCAGAAAACAGGCAGTCAAAATATGACAGCTGTTTTTTTTTTACTTCTTTTTTTTTAATTCACAAGCGAAAATACAAAGATAAATATATGAAAATTATAAGAATAGAAATAAATTTACAGAATTGTTAATCGATAAAGAATCATGCACAGATGAATTGATAGATAAATATGTGAATACAGATATAGAATCAGAAACAGATAAAAATTCAAATACTGATATAAAGATACATAAGTATATAGATACAGTCACAGGTACAGATACAGATACAGATACAGATACACATTTAGATAGACAATTGTTGGCAAAGTTTAACTCCCAAAAAAAATTCAATTTCAATGAATTTCCTATGACGAATTGTGCATGAAAATAATTGAATTTTCTACGATAGGCCATCAAAAAAAAAATAGATAAATATATAAATAATTGTAAATTAAATTCGTTACATAAACAAACGAAAAACAAAGAATAAATAAAAGGAAAAGAAAAAAGCGAAGAAAAAATGAAATAAAACAATAAACACAAAGCGGAAATACGCCACATAAGCAAACGGGGCGTACCGAGGGACAGACAGACAGACAACAAAGAGAAAAAAGTAATACGAAATTAGGGGAGGAGAGAAAGAGTGTGAGTAACGGGAGAGACAGACAGAAAGAGAGAGAGAGAGCGAGAAAATAAAGCAAAGCAAGCTGCAACTGCTAATTTAGGCACACCAAAGCTGAAATATTCTTCTGTTAACTTCTACAAAAAATACAAAATAAAATATCTATGAATTTATTATATATTATATATATTCCATATAATATATAAGTATGCAGTTATTGATTGCCCAAATGTGAGGAGCACTTTGATAAGCATATTTAGTCGGAATAACTTAATAAATAAAAATGTTGTTTCTAAACAAACCATATTTCGAACTATTGTTCCTATGGCAGGTATATGAGTGAAATTTCTAATACAAATCGGCTTCAATAAATATGCATAAATATATATTTATATATATCTAACATATAACAACAAGTTAGCTGAGACACTCAGCCAAAACTATATTGACTCGTCAACTGCTGCTGAACAGTAATCAATTCATCACATCTACTTTACAACAAAATCATTATACCTATTGTTAGAGTATTAAAAAAAATCGAATTGGAATCAAGACAAAAGCCAATTTCGGGCCATCAATTCGGGGAACATACATATTATGGGCGCTTGTTGAGTGCGGCGGTGGTTGGGGTTTCGGCTGTGCTGAGGAATGCGTTGTAAATGTTTTTATATCAAAAATGAAATAAAACAAAAGACAAAGCTGGCAGCACAGTGTACGCTACTCAATTACACACCCACACACACAAACACACACACACACACACATTGCGAAACGACAAATCTCAAATCGAAAAACACAAAACCCAAAACTCAAATCCAAAGACAAGACAAGCATGTGGGACTGATGGGGGACGCAAGGCGCCAGAGGGCAGGGGAATTACACAGCGATTGAGTTAGGAGTGGGCATAGATTATAGTTCGGAAGAGTGCCGAACGGAGGGGGGCTGTAGCGGGTTGCGAGGTAAAGCAACAGCAAATGAAATTGTATAAGAGACAAAGCAGAAAATTTATTACAATCCAGCAAAGCGCACAAAAAAATGCGACAAAAAAATGGGGCGAAAGAATGCACTCAACGATACCCTGTTAAAAGTGAGTTATTAAGTTCTTACTGTGACTCAGCACTTAAACAAAGTGCGCAACAAACAGCTACCCTGTAAAACTCGACAGCAAAAGCATCTCAAATTTTGCAAAACACAAATACCATTTATCGTTTAACTGTAACTTTAGGCAATTGTGAGAAGTGATGGACTTGGAAATACCCCATAAACAGTTTTAAAGTAACTAGAGTATTCTTATAACAACTGTTTTAGGATGTAAATCGCTAGAAATACTGTACAAAAAATGCAGAATGCTACTGGCTAGCGTATACCCTGTAAAATTAGTAATTTTGTTAATAATAATAAATTCAAATTTGTTTCGATAAACTGTTGCATTATAATACTAAATGGAATAATATAGGTTTCTCTCAAAAGTTGTATTTGAAACCAGTTTCGATTTAGAATTTCAATTGACGAATTGCGTTTCGGGTGTGCCTCGCCTTTATGCAGCTTTTGCGCTTAACAGGGTATGGCTGTAGTGTAAATCAAAACAACAACAAATTGGATATATGTGTGTGGTGGGAATACGCTTTTAGCCTCGAGCCGGGTGGGTGGCAACGGGCGTGTATTTGGCCGTAACGCCTGATAGAGCAGTCATAGCTGAGTTGGCTGCCATTGCGAAAGAGAGCCCCAAGCAAATTCCATTTTATCCGCAAACATAAATTGAAGCCGCATTCACAAAACACATGAAGTGCTGGCACAGGAGCAGGATTGGGAACAGGCAGAGGAGCAGAGGGGAGCAGTCGGAGCAGGAGTGGATTTTTGTGCACGTTGCGTAGCTGTCATACAAATCATCTGGCCATCTAGCTGACTTGCTGCCTGTGTTTGTGGCTGTGGGTGATGTATCTGTTTAAGTGTGAATGAAGTTGCATGCAACATGCAGTTAGTTGCACGCACAGAGAGACGGAGAGCGACAAATAACTCAATAATCGTAAATGCAAATTGCACTCGCACTCAAATCTTTCGCAAGGCTAATTTCACACACACACACATGTGTGTAGTTGTGCGTGTGTTTTAGTCGTATTTTTCCCTTATCCCAATTTAAGCTTCTCATTTGCCTGCCTCACCCATATCTGCCACATGCGTTTCATAGGTGCATTTATTGCAAAAGTTTACTCTTGTATTTTACTAGCTGCTTTTTTTGTGCAGTGTATATCTTGATTGTCCCCCTGATTTAGTTATTCCCAAATCGTGCCATAACTTGTAGCACAGTCGAAAGTTTTTCCTGTGCAGCCACATTTCGAACATTTTACGTGTTTGTTGTTTCTACGTGTTAAAAGTTAAAACTAAGACTTTCTATCTGGGGACTTATTCATATTTATCACATAGCCAAAATGATTCTTAAGTGGCATTTTATTTTAGATATTGCTTAGATTAATACTACTTTAATATTCAAAACAAAAAATAACTTTTATTTTAAGTATTCAACTAAGAATTTGGTAATAATGAATACTTAAAATAGTTTTTTTTTAATAAATCCCGATTTTTTTATGTATAGAAAACATATAAAAAAAATGCTGTAGCACAGATTTAGGAGCTGTTTTAATAGATTACAATCAAATTAATAAACTGAATAGTTTCTACTTTAATATTTTTATAAATTACTTAAGAAACATAATTTGTTTTTTTAATCGTATTGAAGTTTAAATATATATATACAGCTGACATTGTAAACTTATTACAATGGCATCGGCTATAATTAGTGTTAAATACTATCTACTCGCAGCTGTTTCTGAGATGATTTATTACACACTTTTGTGCTCTGGATTTAATCTGCTTTCTACCTAATTTGCATACATTTCGAATTTCTAAAGACTCAAAACTCAAACTAATCTTTTGCCTCTTGAAATGCGTTCTGTGAATTTTCCCTTGATGATGGCCATGATTTGTGTGTGTGTGTGTTCCAGTTAACTGTACCGCTATGTGAGTGTGTGTGTGTTGTAATTAACACACACTCTCACGCACACACACATACACACACACACACATTCTTCGTTCGTCGCATTCGTTTCTCCTAATGCTTCTCGCCCATTGTTTTCCTTCTACTATTTTGCAGGCCTACTGCGGCTGCAACAAATCTATCAGGGTCTCAAACCGGGTAACGAGTCGTTTCAAGTGGAGCTGGTCAAGCGCATCTCGAATGTCAGCATGGCCATTGAATTTCTGCACACGCTGGAGCAAATCGGTCGTTTCACCAACAAGCACATCGTCCTCGACTGCCCCACAGAGATGGCCAAACAAATACTCATCCAACATGTGCGCGATTTGCGTTTGGGTCGACGCACCTATCACTATCTACTCAGTGGATTGGTAAGTGCTGACCATTATTATCAATATTATCACTATTATCATTATTAACATTATTATTCTTATTATCAATATTGTCAATATTATTATTTTTATCATTCTTGTCAGAATCTTATCAGAATCGTATCAGAATCTTGTTAGAATCTTTTTAGAATCTTATTAGTATTATTAGAAATAATAATAATAATAATAATAATAATAATATTAATAATAATAATAATAATCCTCTTACTCAACTGTTAACTGCAACGGGGCGTTTACTTTCACTGCTACAGGTCATGGACGATCGGTGGGAGAGCGAGATAATCGAATTTGGTGCCATTAACATAACCGGATTTCGCATTGTTGACACAAATCGGCGACTCGTGCGCGAATTCTATGACAGCTGGAAGCGACTCGACCCACAGACCAGCGTCGGCGCAGGCAGAGAATCGATTTCGGTAAGACTCTAACTTTAACTGTAATTGTAAGTGTAGTACAGTGGTCGCTCGCATAGACCAAGGGTGGGCATAAATTATTATTTTTATTATAATCGTTTCCCTTAATTTATTTATATATTTAGTTGTAATAATCAGTTAAAGTTTTATTTGAGAAATCTCTTAATTTAAAACATTTTGCATACAGCAAAATAAACACTGAGTAGCCTTCAACTCGAGCGTGCACTGTAATGAAAACAGCATCAATGTCATTGCTGCTAGCTGTTAAATATTTGCTGGTATTAAATGTTTACCGTTAGGACTCGCTCTTTCTTTCCGTCTCCGTCTCCGTCTCCCTCTCATTCACTCTCACTCCATCGTACGCTTAGTGCCTGTAGTCAAATAGCAACACAAACAGGCACTATGGGCGACAGATTTCACTTTTTACATAGTTCTTCTTTAGTTCAGCGGCAACTTTCAGTCAAAGGCATACACACACACACATGTGTGCATGCATGCATGAATGTGTATGTGTGTGCCCTTGCTACCGTTGTCCTTGTCATGCTTAGCACACATAGAGTAATAGAGAGACGGAGTGGGGGGGGCCAACAACATCTACTCGAGAGTTGGCGAGCAAGGTTTAGTTTGCGTGCTGTTTATATTTGTATTTCCTTGGAATTATCCCTCTGTTGACAAAGATTTCACTTTGTGGCGCTTAAATGTTTGTTGTATTTTGCTTGAGGACTTCAAAATCTGCACTGCTTCTCCTTCTCTTTATCTCTTTTCCAGTACACACACTATTTCTGTAACTGTTGTTGCTCTCTTTGACAATGCTTATTTATTTATTTGACTTGTGCGAGTCTGTTCTACATACAAATACTCTCATGCACACAAAAACGTACTCAACCACACATGCTTTGCCTTTTTGTTGCAAATTTGTTACAATTATTTACATTTTCAACAGAATACGTAGAGCATAGCGCTGTGAACACTACAATATGTCCATCAAATTAATTTGCTGTTTATCAATTAAATCCTTTGAGCATTTTTGCTCAATATATGACAAATAATAATAAAATTTATCGATTAAAAAATCAATCAATCAAATTAATAATTAATCATTTTTACAGACTTCTGTTATTTAACAGTTCTGTTCAGTGTTTTACAGCACCAATCGATCACAACTCTTGCGATTAATTTGTTGCCATGTTGCGCGCTAAAAATTGAAAACTTTAATGAATTTTGTTAGACACTTAAGGCCCACAATTAACACGCTGTAAAATAAGTAATAACAGTGAAAATTGTGGAAAGCAGCGTGTAATGCTCTCATAACTGAAATGTGAGAGGAGCAGCAACAACAACAACAACAACAACCATTTAAAACGTATGTCATTTTATGCAGGCTCAGGCGGCGCTGATGTACGATGCGGTCTTTGTGCTTGTTGAGGCGTTTAACAAAATTCTGCGCAAGAAGCCGGATCAATTCCGGAACAATGTACAGCGACGCAGTCAAACACTGATGGTTGCCGCCCAGGCAGCCGCATCCACATCCAGTGATGGCTCCAGCAACGGCAACATGAACAGCAATAACAACAACAATGATGGCAACTCCGGTTCCAGTTCAAATTATGGTTCGCAGCCGCCGCGTGCCTTGGACTGTAATACGGCCAAGGGCTGGGTGAATGCCTGGGAACATGGCGATAAAATATCACGTTATTTGAGAAAGGTGCGTTTTAGGAAGCATTACTGTCATGATCAGACCGATGCTGATGATGATGATGATGGGAGCAATAACAACAAGCTGACACAGCAATTAAAAACAACCCCTTCTATTTTTTTTACATTTTTTTGTTGTGTTTTTGTCAGGTGGAAATCGAGGGACTCACCGGAGATATCAAGTTCAACGATGATGGCAGACGAGTCAATTACACGTTGCACGTTGTCGAGATGACCGTAAACAGTGCCATGGTATGTAACCATGTAGACCACATAACTAAGTATCTGTGTGTGTGTGTAGGTGTGTGTGTGTGTGTAAACTAACTGACAACAATGCTGCTCAGCTCGTTTGCTATCTGAAGAATTTGTGCAATGGGAGTAATTAAAAAGTGTGCGAGAGAAAATAAGGAGTCAACTTCAAAATACCGTTAACTAAATACCCTAACAAAAGTTAGGGTATATATATAGTTAAATTTAGCACATATATGATATAGTAGGCCAATGTGATTAAGGCTTAAATTGGAGTTTTAAATCTTGGAGTTTGTTTAAAAACTTACATATATTTTTATATATATAAAGGATTTGTATATATATACATATTCATAGATACTCATATAATACCGAATAGTGAAAAGTGAGCATAATAATTAGCCCAACTATTTAAAGCATTTAATTATTTAGCCTAGAAACCCTGTTCAAAATCTCAATTTGAAAAGATTTATGAAAAAGTTTTCTTTTTTCAAAAATATATTTACCTATTAATTAGCGAGTTTTATCCAGAAATACTGTATACAAAAGGGTTCCTCACACAATTTAATATCGTTTTTTTATTCGGATATAGAAGATCTTGGCTTAAATTATATCTCATAAAAAGTATATCTAATTGTAAAAATAAAATTCTAATAAGTTTTGGACACGCTCTTCGTCTTATATGGAAGGATTAAAAATATCTTATAAGACTTCTGTTTAAGGGATATGTCAATAATAAAGAATACATATTCCGACATATCTTAAATACTCAATAAAAAGCAGTTCTCTCAATTTTTAATATTTATTTCATTTCCATTTGACATATTTGCGATGAAGGTGAAAGTGGCTGAGTGGAACGATGATGCCGGATTGCAGCCGCTAAATGCGAAATATGTTCGATTGCGTCCACATGTGGAGTTTGAGAAGAATCGCACGTATATTGTGACCACGCTGCTGGAGGAGCCGTATATTATGATAAAGCAGCCCGCGTTTGGGGAGCAGCTGCATGGCAATGAACGCTTCGAGGGCTACTGCAAGGATCTGGCCGATTTGCTGTCAAAGAAGCTGGGACTCGAGTGTAAGTTGGCAAACCGTTGGAAATTCCACTTCAGCTCAGCTTAAATCACACGTATTGCATTCCAGATGAGCTGCGTCTGGTGAAGGATGGCAATTACGGCTCCGAAAATCCATCAATTCACGGTGGCTGGGACGGCATGGTTGGGGAACTGGTGCGCAAGGTGAGATTATCAAACTCACTTTATGAGTTTTTTTTTTGCAGTGCATCTTTTAGTTTGAAAATTCAAATTAGTTTCAAATTGATTTCAGCTCACATTATTTGTTCAGACGCGTAATTTAGATAGTTTTATGATTTAGTTTTGAAACAAATAAAAATAAAACTTTTATCAAACTTTTCTTTTGCATTATTACAACTCAAATGAGCAACTGTTCTATTTTATACCAAATTTGATCAGACTTAAAAATTAAATAGTTGCTTCAGAGTTATTGCTTAATTTAAAATCTGGATTTATTTGTAAAGTAAAAAAATAAATATGAGAATCAGAGTTAAGCTCAAAATCAGTCTAAAACTAAAGTTAGTTGGATTTATTTGTGGATTAAAAAAAAAGAAGAAGAATCACAATCAAACTAAAAGCTATCTGAATCAATTTAAGAATATTCTCAACTTTAGCTTTAGATTTATTTGTAGAGTACAAAAATAAATAAAAGAATCAGAATCATACTGGAAATCAGTTTAAAATTAAAGTTAGTTCAATTTATTTGTAGAATAAATAATCAGTATCAAACTCAAAATAAAATCTAGTCTGATTCAATTTAAGTATAGTTTTTTAGACAGCGCTGCTTTTTTTTACAGTTATATCTTACTTTACTCAGTTGTAGTAAATTTAGTAGTTAAATAAATGATATATAAAAAGAATAGTTTCTTTTATAGAGCCACGAAAAGAACGCGAAAGCAATTTCAGCTCTATTCTGAAATTGAAACTAAAACAAAAATATTTTCTCACTCTCTTTCGGTCTCTCGCTCTCTCTCTCTTTCTTCTTCTTACAGGAAGCGGATATTGCGATTGCCGCGATGACGATTACCGCCGAACGGGAACGTGTCATTGACTTCAGCAAGCCGTTCATGTCGCTGGGCATTTCCATCATGATTAAGAAGCCAGTGAAGCAAACGCCCGACGTGTTCAGCTTCATGAATCCTTTATCACAGGAAATTTGGGTGCGTATATACAACTACAAATATACTCAATATATATATATATATATATAGATGTATATATATGTATGTATGTGTGTGTGTGTGCCTGGCTAGCGAAACTTTAGGTTCCACTTAGTGACTTTGACTTGGGCGCTGCATTCCAAAATACGTTGCATGCTACAAGCTGCAAGCTACAACAAGCTGACTGCATATTGCTCCTTTTACCAGCTGGTAAAACACATGCCCTAGTTTTCAATATATATATAAATATATATACATATATATATACATATATATTCGTATATACAAGTCTACGCTTGGCTGGCATATTTACTCTTGTTTAGCATCTAAAATGTTTGCTAAAGAAATTTTACTTATCAACTTTGTGACTGGAGGAAGTCAGTCGTCTGAAACTTTAACTTTTTCAACTATAGACTGAGTACCGTTGGTTCATGTTTTTATAAATAAGTTCCTACAAAAATAGGTCATATATATCATTTTATATATTTTGCCATTCAACCAAATAAATCCGATACAAAATTGATTTCTCTGTTTTAAAACGAATGTTTCCTGTTCAGTATTTTAAATAATTAGTTAACAAAACAAATTCGATTGCTGGAATAGCAGATACCCTGGAGTCAGATGTTAAATACATAATATATAAGATTTAAATATATCCGACCTTAATGAACATATATATATATAACAATAATAGATTTTTCTCACTATAACATATTTTATATATATATCTACTTGATTGATTATAAATCAATTGAAGAATATTTTTGAATTGTGTCTTTAATCGGTAATCGATTAAAATATATATGATTTATAAGCTTCTTCTGCATTTTTCATTATGTTGTTTAACTGTTTTACACCATTTTGGTAGCTCAGAGTTAAAGCAGATAATTTAAAAAATTAAAGCTATTTCCAATTTATTCCGGTAAATTTAATTTAAACTGAAAAAAAAAACTACAAAATCGTGGTCTAGACTAGGGCAATTTATTTATTTATTTGTTTATTTTGTAACGAGTCAAAAAATAATGTAACATTTTGCGCTGCATACAAATGAGTAAAGTTTTTTTTAGTTATTTTAATATTTCGTTTGATTTTTCCCCGCTGCGATTTTTTTTTTTTTTTGTATTTGCTACTGTGAAAAACTTTGCGGTAAAGTTTTGCACTTTTTTTTATGTGTGTGTAGATTATTTCTTCTGATTTTGTGCTACCTCGAAAGCTTGCCCCAAAGTTTAATAGAGTAAACGACAAAGTTTTTTCTTCTCTGCTACTGTTTGTATTTTTTTCCTCTTATTTTGGTTTTTTTTTATTATTTTTTTTTTGGTTTTTTTTTACCGTATAAACAAGGAACTACGAAACGCGCTGGGCGAAAAATTACGTAGCCGTCAAGTTGGAGTATTAAATTTGGCGTTAGTCCAAAGTTGGTCACTCGGCGCTTGTTTAAATAATGGCCAGCCATCAGAGTTAGATGAGCGTTTAGTTGATGATGTGGATAGTCGTCGAGTCAAAGGAACTCTCAGCCTAACTGACTGACCGAACGCCCGACGGATCACCTTCAAAGTTGAGCCCAGTCAGTCAAAGTGGCTCTTAAAGCAAATGTTGGGGAAATGTCAACTTAAGCACAACAAGAAGAATACTTAAATATTTGGTAAATAGTGTACAAAATATATATCAAAATAAAGCGAGGAAATTTCGTAAAATGATAAATGATACAAACTATTTTTATTGATTTTCATAGCTGAAAGAAACGATTTTGATTTTGTAAGAATTCTTTGGTTCCAAATTTGAATATAGTATTAACATAGAGTTCAAGCCATGATCAAAAATACCTTGAAAATCGACTTTTGAATATGTTTCGATTATGGAAAGAATAATTTCTAGAAACACCATCTTAGCTCTGAGTTTCAATCTGTTAATTATGGTTCCGGTTCAAATATTTAGTTGTATAATTTAAAAATTAATTTCAAATCAGAGTTGATTGAATAAAACTCAAGATTATTGCAAAAGTAGCAAAGATATCAGAATGTGAATTGACAGGAATCGAAATGTAAGAAAGCAATTGTAAAATATACTTAAGAAATATTTTATTTATATATATATCTAGGTATATATATATATACATATATACCAATATTTAGCCCTACTTTATTGTTGTTTCTGTGGCTGTTTCTGTGTCATAAAATCAAGACTACTCTATGCAAATTTTATTAAATTATTTATTTTAAAGATATTTCTAAGCTGACTATGCCCATCATATACAATTTGTGGGGGGCTTAAGCAGTCGTCAGACCCAATTGAAGTTAAATTAGAGGCTTAGAGGGGGGCTGCGGGGTGCTCAGTGGAGAGCACTGAGAAATCTTACGCTTTTGTTGACATGAGCTCCGACGACGAATTACAAATGCAAATTGCTTGCGCGCAAAGAGCAAAGGTGCCTGGCATGGAAAGCATAAATATATTTATACATCATATATATATATAAATATATATATATAAAAATATATATATAGACATATAAAAGGCTACATAAGCAAGTCAAGCGGCGACGGCAAAGTTAGCAAGCTAATATAAAAAGACTTTTGCAACAACAAGAATTTATCATAAATTAAATGACGCATTGTTGTACACACACACACACACACACGGGGCAGGATGGAAACAACAACGAGGCGCCTCAATAAAAACCAGGCTACTAACAAGCAGGCCCTTGCGGGAGTGCGGGTGTGTGTGTGTGTGTGTGCTCGAGTGTGTGCTGTTGTGTGTTCAACTATGACGACGACAGTGACAACAACACCTTGCCTTTTTTTGTGGCAAATGGCGCACAAAGGCGCGCCTCCGTGGCAGCTAGTGAAGCATTGATAACGACAACGCCAGCGACAACAATATGAACAACAACAACAAAAATTACAACAACAACAAAAACAACAACAACGGCTACAACGGCAACAGTTGGCTGTCTATAAAGGCAACAGGCTCTCAGGCAGCAGACATCCTGTCAAAGTCCTCCACACAACATCGTCACCTGGCATTGTTTTTTAATACCCTGTAGTCACTGCAAGGCTTACAACGGGTAGCATGCCTATAGCATAAAAATGCTCATTAAAAACAGCAAAAAATATCTGCTAATCCTAATATATATAAATAAATATAATTAAATACTAAACATTGTAAAACTCATCAACAACTCAGGTTTAGTTGAAAGCAGAGTATCAAATTGGAAACGGAATCGTTAACCATAAATAATCGATTGATATTTTGTACCGGAAATATACAAAATATAACGGAACTTGGCTATATTACGAAACAAAACATTTAAGCCATATAGCTTTTCGATCATTTTTACTGGTTTTCTTAAACAGAATTTCTTGACTATCCAGATTTGATAAACTGGTTTCTAGCAATATTGGAAAGATTTTTCAGCTATAAAAATATACGTACAAATTTTCAAAAAAGTACAAATATTTTTATAACGATTAAATTTTACCATTTTTACTCAATTGATGTAAAAAAAAATGGCAGACCTTTAAATCTATTTCAATTTAATTTAATTCTTATAAAATATATTTAAGTATATTTTAAGTCAAATGTATTGCAGGGTATTTGCTAGTCGGTCACTCGCGATTTGGTTTGTGCTGCTTCTCGATTCTCCCATTAGGCTAATGTTGCGACGCTTTTCTGTGAAGCCATTTTGTTGCTTCCGCTTCAATTAGGGCAAAATTTAATGAAACAATTCTTAGCCCAAATTATACAGTTTACAATGTGCTACTGCACGGAATATATATTGTATATATATATGTGTATGGAAATAGCAGTAAGGCAGCTACTGACTGAATTCTTAAGCAGGTCTTAGAATCTTTCACGCTTTGTGCTTCATTTTAATACACTTAAGGCAAAGCAATAAGGTCTGTAAGGATTGTATAAATACCCATTAAGCTATGCGCTTCAGTCGGGGAATATATTTATTAAAAGTTTTGATTCTAACGATTTTTCATGCCCCTTTTATGCACCCCGAGGGGGCATGGGAAATCAATAACATCTCTAAAAATTATACAGCTAGAAGAAAAATATCTTTCTGAAGACCTTCTTAAAAAATTGTCAAACATATTTTTGATATTATTCTTCAAATAGAAACGTGTTACCAACTTTTAATATAGTCTTATTAAAATAATTACTTTAAAAAATTAATTCAGTTTTAATGGAAATTATCACTTTTTGAGTGCGGAAAAATGCTCTTAAATTAATTATAAAAAATTAATCAGTATTATTACACGGTTAGTGGCATGCCACAAGCAGCGGGCAGGCTGCTTGAATTATGTCGCATCCGTGGCTTTTCAGCAAATACGTTTTCACATTTTCCCCTCTCTCTCTTTTCTCTATTTTCTCTGTTTTCTACAGGTGAGCGTCATCTTCAGTTATATTGGTGTCAGCATCGTACTGTTCTTCGTGTCGCGTTTCTCGCCACATGAATGGCGTGCGTTGCAACAGCAACAACAGTCTCAGCTACAAGGTAAATATACTTATTATACACATACTTCCTCCCCCACCCCTTAAGCATCCTAATTTCCCTTGCAAGTTGAAAGGGTGCTGAGCATTAATGGATATTACATTTAAGAAATCTTTAAACTATTTCGAACTAGATTCATTTATTAATTGAGAGCAAACTTTTAGTTGTAACATTGTTTTCCATTGATAACTTTCTACGCTTTTATAAAATCGATAAAGATCGATTACATTTAGCAACACAAAGTTGTGTTAAACCTTAAAGTTGAAAGAATGCTGAATGTCTATAAAAATATTCTTATTTTATTTATATATTTAAATTTCGGAGTCCAAATATAAAAATGAAATATACAATATTAAAAATCTTATTAATTTAATAACTGGTGATTCCGATATTGTTTATATTAAAAGTACAAAACGAAATCCTGTTGAAGCATTTTTTAACTGAATTAAGATTTTACGAGCTCAGAGCCGGAAATAGTCAAACAGTACTCCAACGAGGGGGGTAAGAGTGGTGTATGTGCGTGTGTGTGTGTGGAAAGGGCTGAGGGTGAAAAGGAGTACGATTTATACAAAGTGGAATTTTTTCAGAGCTTTGAACTTGTTTTGCATGCGTTGCCGCATAATTCAATTATGGGATTTCATTTTTTTGTAGCCTTCTTTGCTGGTTGGTTGAGTTGTGGCTTGTTGGTGGTGCCGGGCGCTTTGACTGGCAATCAAAATAGAAAAATAAGAGGCTCATAACAATCTATTGGCATCCTGCAAAACATCCTTAATGTAATTTTAGCGGAGAGTAAACAACATTTTGTATGCAAGCAACGTGATGCAAGAAGCATAAAAAAAATTGTGGGGCTTGGAGGCACAGCAAAATGCGAGTGCATGAAAATGTACAGATATGTCTGGCTGGCTGCAAGTTGAGAGTCGATGCTTTTACAATTGAAGGAAATGGTAGCTGAACGGAGAGCGGGTAGGAGAGGGGAGGAGGAGCAGCTGAAACAGCAGCTGCAGGAGCAGATTTTGCTACGCGCCTGATTGCATATCAATTAGAGCAAGCGCAAAAAGTCAAACCAGACGAAAAGAAACGAATCAGAAACGGAAAGCAACACAACGAAATGATTGACAGTTGCCAGTCGTTTGGCAGCCGAAGGATATCTATTGTACATGCATGCATGGCAAGCATACACTGAGCGAAAAAAAAACACATACAACATACAGCAAGAACCATTAGCAAATCGCCAAAGGGCAGCTCGATTTTGCTTTTCAGAAAATGCAAGAGAGAGAAGAGAGAACAGATACACTTGCAGACCTCAGTTCATCTACTCATATTGAAGTTTCATTAAAATTATAAGAGAAAATCGGAGAGTATCAAAAATACTTTTTGGAAAATATACACTAAATATTAAAATTTGTAAAGGCAAAAATACAAATTCTAAATTCTAGTCAATTATTTTTATATAAATTTTAATTTAAATTCTAAATATATATGAATTCTAAATTGAATTTAATTTTTAATTTAAAATGGATATCAAAACAAATACAAATATGATTTTCTTCGAGTGCAGATGCATGCATGCACATGTTCTGCCTTGTCTACATTCAGTTGCTGTCTGCGGTTACATATTTTGTGAGCCCCTCTCCCGCTCTCCCTCCTTCAACTTCTATCTATCACTTTTTCACACTCACTCTCTCACACACTCTCTTTCTCTCTCCGCTCTTCTTGCAGATCCGCATGCACATCACGAACAGCTTGCCAATCAGCAGCCTCCCGGCATCATTGGCGGTGCTCAGTTGCCCCCACCACCGCCGCCCGGGCCACCCACGCCGGGCGTACAGTCGGCTGCCTGCGCCGCAGCGCTGCAGGCTTCGCTGTCGGCGGGCAGTCTTGCGTCTGGCTCAACAGTGGGCGGCATGGCGTCGCCGTCGTCGCTGTCGTCGTCGACAGCAGGCGCAACTGTCAATGAGTTTAGCATTTGGAACTCTTTCTGGTATTCGCTGGCTGCCTTTATGCAGCAGGGTTGCGATCTTTCGCCACGTTCCATTTCTGGACGGATTGCGGCCGCTTCGTGGTTCTTCTTTACGCTCATCCTCATCTCGTCGTACACGGCAAATCTGGCCGCTTTTCTCACCGTCGAGCGCATGGTCACGCCCATCAATTCGCCAGAGGATTTGGCCATGCAAACGGAGGTGCAATACGGCACCTTGTTGCACGGCTCCACATGGGATTTCTTCAGGGTAAGTCTTCCCTGGTCTTTGACATACGATAATTCCCGATTATTTAAGTTACACAAGTTACGTAAGCGAGTCAGGCAGTGATAGACTAGAAGGTAATCTGCATTTCGTATTCTAAAAGATGTAGAGTTTTTTTTTATCAAATAACAGCATCATTTATGTTGCATTTAAATTATATTTTATTTTTGCAATAATTAATTGAAATCAACAGAGTTATTGAGCTATTTAAATATTTCAACACATCGCTGTAGCCGCTATAGTAGTTATCGATCAATGTTAACATGTTGTTTGTGTTGTGTTGTTTGCTTAACATGTTAATCGATTTACTTTAGCTCAGTCTGTTATTATGCTGTGATCAGTGCGGGTGTGGAAAACTTACGCGGCGCGTTCTCGGTTTTTATGAAAATGCTATATTTGTAATAAAAAGTGAATTTAATAGCAGCAATTGTACAATATAACTTAAATATGCGATTAGCATTACATAATAAAGCCAAACAACTTACTTGTGTGCTAAATCGTGTGCTTGTGCTTATTTTTTTTCATTTTTGTTTTAAGCGCTCTCCAATTGGACTGCATAACAAAATGTGGGAATATATGAATTCGAGGAAGCACGTCTTTGTAAATACATACGACGAGGGCATTCGCCGAGTGCGCACCTCGAAGGGCAAATATGCCCTGCTTGTGGAGTCGCCGAAAAATGAATATGTAAATGCACGCGAGCCATGCGACACAATGAAAGTGGGGCCCAACTTGGATACCAAGGGATTTGGCATAGCGACGCCGCTTGGCTCAGCACTCAAGTGAGTACAATACACATACATACATACACCTACATATGTATTACATATATACCATATACTGTTAGAAATTGGCGTGGAAGCCGTTTGAAATGTATGTGAAACGGGCAATGAATGGAATGAATGTTATACGTGGGCGTAAAACACACTTAGAAAATACACTGGTGGCAAACAAAATGACTACGCTTTAAGAAAGAAATTAAATAAATAATGAAAGCTTGTATTTGAATGAATGAATAGGTGATTGCGAATTGCACTTATTATGAGTGTAATATTATGCATCATGCAACTATTTAAATGTCCAGCATATCACGAACATTGTGATCACAACTATTTTACTGTAAGCGTGTGTGTGTATATTCCTTGCCACCATTGTAACTATAAGCAAAGACATTCATACGAAACGTACTTAATAACCGTTATCCTCTGTTCCAGAGATCCAATTAATTTGGCTGTGCTTTCGCTGAAGGAGAACGGAGAACTGATTAAGCTGCGCAACAAATGGTGGTACGACAAAACGGAATGCAATCCCAACAAGGACAGTCGCGATTCCTCGCACAATGCCCTCGCGCTAAGCAATGTTGCTGGCATTTTCTATATACTCATCGGTGGACTGCTCGTCGCCGTTTTCGTTGCAATTATTGAGTTTTGCTTCCGCAGGAAGGCAAACAGTTCCTCATCCTCATCCTCCTGCTCCTCCGGCGGTGGATCGAATCTCGTTGGCGTTGGTAATGCGGCCAAAAGCAACGGCTCCATGATGCTGCGCCAACCCAACTCCGTCCCGGGCGTTCTACCCTCGTCACATCAAAGGAACGCGATGACGGACACGATGCACGCCAAGGCCAAATTGACCATTCAAGCGTCTCGCGACTACGACAATGGACGCGTCGGGGTGAGTAAATATTACATTGAAGTCTATTTAGCTTAAAGCTACAACTAATTTACTCTTATCCTGGGGTTGTTTTACCGCTTAAGGCTTAAAGTAATTTAGCGGAAATTATGAAAATTATGAAAAGCTAGCTTAAATATTTAAAATCATCTAATAATAATAGCTAGAATGAAAAACAAACAAATTTCGCCCCAATGTGCATTAATATTTTCAATAATTACTGTAATGGAAAACTTACTGTTGTACTCAAAGCTTATCTACGAATAATAACGTGTAACGGTTTAGTTTTCGTGGATTATGCTTTTGAGTTTTATTTGCTTGGTAATGAGAGCTTTGTCTGTGATTCATAATCTGGCGAGGGCTGAAAGAAAAGTTTCTTAAACTATAGTTGTATACAAATAGGTGCTGTTTTCGAAATTTAAAAAAAATAAATATGCAACCTTTGCATACAGCTATATTAAATGTACAATTGTATCCCAGACTAATTTTTAGTCAATTAACTCTTGACCTTAATAGGCATAAAGATTTCCCCTTTCTTATTTCGTGTTAATTATATGGTTTGAATGTGAGTCTAATCGCCGCACAGTATTTGAATTGCACCTCGTTGCAGTATTATCCGCCGGCGCAACTCTCCGGCGCCCCCTCAGACGCTGGGGAGGCGCTGCACATGAACGCGCACGGTCAGGTCTGACACGAGCACGTGCAGGAGTCGCGTCTCTGACGCACACCCTGCGCGCCCACAATACGACGCATAATGGCAAATAGCCGACAGGAGACGGAGAAAATGATGGCGGGCTGCGTTGGTGTCGGCCCCAGTGGCACCATTAACGGTGGCGGTGGTGGCAGCCACGAGGGCAGCCTAACCCTATCCCCCGTGAACGGCCAGAACACTGCCACACTGATGCGCCACTCGCCGGACATAAAGAAACATCCGCATGCCCCCCACCCCTATGACAAGTAAGTGAATTAGTTGTTTTTACACTAAGCAAAATTTAGATAATAAGCAGGAAAAAAATAAATAAATAAAATGTCCGCCAGACGAGACTTCGACAACAATATGCGAATAATTATACAATTTATGCAAATTGTGTATTCAGGGTGAATTTAGAACTATTCCAGTTTAATCAGATTGACTAACAATGTGCATAAATAATTGAAACTGAGCGTTGCAGCAGCAGCGAGTATCATCAACAATTAACGCCTTTTCATTGCATAAATCAATTAAAGCAGGCGATTTATTATTTCGTTTTTTAATAAGTGCAAACAGCATTTTTTAATAAATTTCTGTGCAAAACAACCCACAAAAGTGGTGGACTTTATTTGTGTGTCTTAGAGATGGGCACGTGAGACACGACAGATGATGATTATAAGTTATCAGACAGAAGGAGCCAATTCCGGTATATATAATATATATTCTTGATCAGCAGAGGCGATTTAATCATGTCCGTTTGCCTGTAAGAATTCGAATTTCAAATTGGAAATATATATAATAAAAATATATCGTATTTGCTGCCCATCTCTAAACTGATCCATTTGTGTTTTTTAATTTGTCTGCGACGCAATGCAAATGAATGTTATAAATTATTGTAATGTTGTTAATAGTCAACTGGGAAAGCCGAAGGGATAAAAGGGATGAGGGGTGTGTTCATGTGTGTGTGTTTGTGTAATGGAAACTTTATAAACTATTAATAGTACAGTAAATAGTGTTTTCAGACAGACACACACAGATACACATACTATATATATATATATATGCATATAGACAGCAATTCATTGCATTCAAATGACTGATTAATATTTTTAATAAACAATCAAAAAGTGAAACAAGTAAAAATTATAACAAAAGAAATATGGACAAAAAATAAATAATGGACAGAATAAAACACAAATGGAAATGCATTAAAAAGACACATTGCTCTTCCATAAACTATACTAAAGGGCTCATAATGGAACTTGTTGTCGCATATTTGTTTATAATTAAATTACAGAAAACAAATACAAGAACAAAAATGAAAAAAAAAACAAGAAAAAACAACAACAACATAAGCGAAAACTACTAAATAACGAGCAGAGGCTTAATAAAAATATTGTAATAAATTAATTAGCGCAAGAAAAATAGGAAATATTGAAAATATAAGAATAGACTGCAACAGGACAGTAAAATTTAATTAAATTTTATTTTAATTGAAATCGTTTTCATTTGATTTTTAGCATACACAACTAACAAAATGATCATTAGTAGAAATATTGTGTGTGATATTTATTTGTCTGAATTTCACATTATTCAACTTGAACTTTGAACTTGAACAACAATTTCTAAATTTCACATAGACAAACCGAAATGGGAAGTGATGTATAAATCAACTTTTGTCGTATAGTGTATATGTATATATATATATGAATATATATATATATATGAATATATATATATATATGAATATATATATATATATATATGAATATATGACCGTATAAATAGTTGCCAAAAAAATTACCATTAAATTGCTTAAGTCATATCAAAAGACATTTAAATGGTACTGAGATAAACCTTATAAAGTATACAAAAAATATATATATTAACTATTGTAAACTATTTACGTACTATTATTAACTGTTGCTAGTTAAATTATTTGATAATTCAGTTTTTCTTTTATACATAGCATAAATATACATTTATAATAAAAAAAACTAAGAAAGAAAAACAGAAAAAAAAACAAAACATTTGCAGGTAAAATGCATTTAAAGTTTAGTTCAGTTCAATGCGTCATCAAAAATATTCAAAAAGAAAAAGAAACAAAAAAAATTAAGATCAATATCTGAAATAAAATAAAGCATAAACCATTAAACATATTCAAATAGAGAATACTAATAAATGTATATGTGCAAAGATAAATAATAATAAATATGAGAAATATTTATTGCATTGACAGCATGGCAAACATAAAACTCGAACATCAAATATAGATATATATATTGAATAAATCAAAAGTTAGTTTTAGTCTTGACTAGATTATCATAAGCATTAAGTAAAACTAACGCCGAAACCAAATAGAAATAAATTTCCCAATTCCAAATTGCGTTGAAATTTCAGAGACCTCCCCTTTTGTTGTTTCCCCTCTTACCAAATAGGATACTGTACAACCCTTTTTTTATATATGTATTTTAGTTGATATAAAAGATTTATGTCAAAGCGCATTTGATATATTTATTAACATTAAGTAAACATATTGTTATCACACTGCATTTAAACATACAACAACAACAAAACAACAACAACAGAAACCAAAGTCAAAATAAAAGCGTAAAGGTAAATACAACTATTAATAATAAACATTTTAAATACGCTTGTGTTTCAATGCTCAGCCAGGGAATACCCCTTTTTGTATATATATCTATATATCTATTTTTATTGTTAGCTTTAAGGAGTATTTTAGAGATTGTGCGTTAAACACTTCTCAAGTTGCTACAACATTATTTGAGTTGACTCGGTTTCTGTAAGCCAAATGAATTAAGAGCAATTTGTGCTGAGTAAGTCGCAGAACTCTGCACAAATTGTCGGTTAGCCGCAGTTGCCACATGCTGAAGCACGAAGAGAGATGCCAAGCACCAGTTGTGTGTTGCAAGACGACTTCATTATGCGTCGTAGACGATTTGCAGCCCAACCCACCAACGCCCTCCTCACCTGGGTTTCCCACAACTATTTGCAGTTAAACTGGTTGCTATATTCTTCATTCATTTGTTGCCTCATAATTAGTGGGAGAGCGAAGAGAGAGAGGGGAAGAGCAGCGGCAACGGCAACGGCAACGGAAGTTATGATTCATGACTCATGAGCAGTGTGGCACTCGCCACAGTAATTAACACAGCTGTGACCCGGCGGGCTGCTCCCGTGCAAATTAAGGATGTCCCGCGTTTGCCGCGTTTGTGCAACTTGTGAGCCCCACATTAGCATAAAGTTGCCAGCCGCAACTTAAACTTAAGTCCCTTTGGCCATTTTCCGCCCCTCCCCCAGCCACCGGGGCGTATTTGACATTTGACGAGTGCCGTCATAAAATTAGCGCCGTTTTTTTTTTTCGTTTTCTCAACTTGACTCAGGCAACAAAGGAAACCACTGATGACTTCTCCTCAAGTCAAGAGAAAGTCAACAAAACTCATAAAAAAGTGGATCAAGTTGAGGAATATGTTTAAATTTTACAGCCATATTGCAGTATTTAATTTATGAATATTACTATTATTTTATTTATAATAACTATTATAATTTTTTTAAGAATGCTTAATTTTACTATCATTCTTATGTATTTATTTATTGTCTAATAATATTATTATATATCTTTTTTTTATGATAGTTTTATTTATATATTTTTATTAACAGTTTTTGTATTTTTGCATTATTTATTACTTCAAATTTGATTTAAACCTTTTCATTTAATTATTTTTATTCATTTCTTGACTTTAACCACAGAATTCGAATGTGTTCGGAATATAAATCAAATTCAACAAAATCACTTCAACTGCAAGAAAGTTAATCATCTGCGCATAATAAAGGTAAGTAAAAAATATTTATTATTCCATTTGAATTAACACAAATCTGTAGTGAAAAATGTGATTGCATGCATTATTCGACCGATTTGTATATATATAGAACATTCGCTTACATTTATCAATCAGATTGCAAAGCTCAACTGGAAATGAGCTGTTCTTGAATAGATTTCTTTCTTCATTTCTTTTCTTTTTTTTTTTTTGGCATAAGCATTAATTTTGGATGGATTTCTTTTCATTATTACCCAAGTGGTGGGCATCTAGCTGCGTTAATGGCTCGAATCAATCAGCGAGGGCAAATGCCAAATCAATTTGTAGCCGTTTCAAAGTGAAACATGGCCAACATGAAGCGACAAAATCACTTACCAAAATGAATAGCCAATTGACATTCGTCAATGTGGCTAATAAATCTGTTTAAAATAGCTTTCGATTAATATTGCTGATTGAATTGCGTTTTATACATTTTATCATCTTTTGATGAGTTTTTTTTAATGAGCATCAATGGAAATAGTTAGAAAAGTTGGCAAGCCAAACAACCAAGTTTGACTCGTTTGGACTTTTATAACATGTAAATTATTTTTGATGTTTTTTTTACGCTGCTCTTAATTTTTTTTCTAGGAAGCGTGCAAATGGAATGCGTGTTTTTTTAGTATTCAGCGGTTTTTCTTAATCTGCTGATGTTTTTAGCTGTTTATCTTTTCAATGGAATGAAAACAGAATAAAGTTATTATGCGCTCTCAGATTATATGCGAATTTTAGCGTGTAATTTGTTAAGCATTAAAGTAGACTATAAAGTTTCTATATTCTTGGGGCGATAAAGTCAAGTTGGTCGTTTAGTTTCTATGTGCAGTTGTTGCTCAGTTTTGTTACTCGAAATACATCCATCTTTTGACTGTAGGCAGTATATATTTCAGATACAACTGAATCGGATTACCTTAACAACAATCCTAGAAATGAGTTCTTGAAACCATTCCTACAATTGATGTGTGCTATTATTATGCTCCTCACATCTTGGCAAACATCATCAATATCACACCCCCAAAATCATATAAATCCCTTGGTCGAACTTTTCTTTAATGTATTTATTATCAAATAAGCTGCACAACTTGAATAAAAGTGTATTATTTTAATTCGTATACATAAATTATATCTATATATATATTTTCTATGCTGCGTATACGTGATGTTGCTGGCAATTGTGCTGGCTTGAATATATATTTATATATATAAAAATTTATGTTGCATATTTTATTGAAATTCCACACTCGCAGATGCGTTTAGTGTTACTGTTAGCAAAAATCCAAGTAATTTGGCAATTACGTTGCCAGCATTTCAAATTCATTCAGCGAAGCCTGTCCAGCGAGGGAACCTGAGCATTCCCACTGGATTCCACTCGGCGTACTGCAGACTGAGGACTTCAGCGCGCCTTAATTACACGTAATATTAGACGAAGCCTATTTTCACAACACCCCAATCACACACACACACAAACAGACACACACACACACACAATCACAGAGCGTATATCATATTTTCCGGGGAGTATAATTGATTTTTGGGCCAAGATGTGTGGCCGTCAGGCCAAAACGCAACATGAATATTAAATGTGAGACTTATGGCTAGGCAAACAATAGAGGTTTTTTTTTTGGGCATGGCATTGTTATGCCAGTGTTGGTTAAGGCAATAGAATAACTCTGAGCCAACTATTGGCGAGATGAGTCGCAGTTGAAATACCCTAAATGATTTTAGATTTATACAATTTATAAACGTAATCGAAATTTAACAATTGTTTAAATAATATTATTAGTTTATTATACTAACTAACAATATTGAAAAGCTAAACAAATGTGGAATCAATTCACCAACTTTAGCAGAATCTTTACACGAAGTTAAAGTTATAAGAATTAGAATTTATATAAAAATGAGTTTTTCTGCTGTCTGCAGCAAACTAATCCTCTAAATCAGAAAACCAAATAAGAAAATCTGTGTATTAAAAAGCAGAAGAAATTAGCAATTCTTGGCAATCTTTTCTTTTGTCTGCAGGAAAATACTTTTCAATTTCAGTATAAAAAATTGAGAGAGAAAGTAGCTAAAGAAAACTGAAACAGAATTCGTGTATTTTTAGTAGCAGAAGAAATGAAGAATTCTCATCGCTCTTTTCTTCTGTCTGCAGCAAACTACATCTAAAATTTAGTATACCCCACAGTAAAAAATTCAGAGAGAAAATAGCAAAAGAAAACTGAAATAGAATTTGTGTATCAAAAAGCAGAAGAAATTAAAAATGTTCATCACTTGAAAGTCGAATACTTTGTGTCATGCCCTCTCCACTCCCCTCACTTGCTCTATCTCTATCTCTCTCTCTCTATATATATTCCATCTCTTTCTGTCTCTGTCGCATCTCGTCTCTTTGCTGTGTGCGCTTGTTGTCCATTATTAAATGCTCCGTTTTGCGAACCCCAAATTGTTTACCGATTTATATATATATATATATATATATATATTGCAATTCTGATAGATAGATGGGGAAAACTGTTGTGCGGTCTGCGCTTGTCCATTCTTGCAATTCCCATGCATTTGTGCAATTATCAATTAAAAGTATTAAGCCAGCAGGAGGATGGCGTGGAGGAGGAGGAGGAGGGGAGCAGATTCAAACTAGTCAATTCGAGCATGTAAAATCAATCAGGACAACCGCATTAGCTGGCCAACTAGGCAGGATACAGACCGCAGTCAACTTGAATGCGGAATGCTGAATGCGCTTTGGCCTCGGCGCTTATAATCCGCTTGGCTGTGGGCAACGTTATCCTTCGTCCTTCGTCCTGCGTCCTTTCATCTTCTATTGTGGCCAGTGCGGTTTCTTAGCACTGTGCACGATTTAGTTGGCAACTTTTCGACATCGCCTGCCAATACAACAAGTATAATTATCGGAAATGCGGTCTAGACGTGGCTAACACACACACACACACACACAAATACACATTCTTAGTGTACCTACCAACATAATCGCGTCTAATGAGCTGCTGCTGCTGACTCCATAAGCGCCCTTGTCAAACTATGAGAGTGGGCGTGGCTTTAAATCACTGACTGCAACTGACAGACGACTGGCAGACGTAAAATCTGAAAAAAAAAAAAAAACATCAAGTTATTTTTGTCACTCAGTTAGTAGTCAAGTATCGCTGCTGACAGCTGATTGATGCATTTTGCAATTATCTCTGATGCCCTCTGACTTCATGTTGAGATTGAAAAATTGTCAGTCGCATTGCCGTCAACAGAAAAAAAAAAAAATACAAAATAAAAATAATAAACCGAAAAAATTGTGCGAAAAATTGCGCAAACATATTTGGGTTTAACAAACTGAACAGATGCTGCACGTAATCGATATATAAACCTGGCCTATTTGCAGAATATATTATATATATATATATATTATATATTATATTGATCTCTCGCAAGTCCATCAAGTCAATTTATATATAAAATAAACTACCAACAAACAGCCCAATTTATCGAGCTATCCTTTCCAAGTCTTTCCAACTCATAAATATATCATCAATAAATTCAAGTTTTGAGGATTTGAATATATTATGAAAGTTCATTTAAAATGGGATTTTTCTTTACAAAAACAAGTTGAAAATAGTTTTTACTCAACCTGAAGCCCTTTTAAGGTTGTTAGTTAAATGACTAAAACTATGAAATATATGTAGCCAATATTGTGGCAAGTGGCATTATAATCACAGCAATATTTTTGCTTGACCGCATCGTCGTCGTCGTCGTCGAAAGACTTTCAAACTTTTATATTTGCCACATTTTATCAACATTGAAACTTTCGTACAACAAAATATTACCAAAGTTATAGCAAAGATGCCAAAAATTTTTGTTCTTACCTTTAACTTTGTCTTGGCACTTTGACTCTGCCATTGCCTTAGCCTTTACCTTTACCGTTGGTTGGCACCCGAACAAAATGCATAGAATTCAACTAATTAGGACGCTGTGGCACCACCACCAGCATCAGTGGCAGGAGTGGCAAGAGTTCTTATCGCTTGTGTTGAGGTGCTGAAAAATATTAGAAAGTTTTACAACTCCCTCTTTTTGTTGCTGCTTCTGCTTCGGCTTCGGCTTCTGCTTCAGTTGCTCGCTGTTCGCTTTGCCACTTTGCACCATCGAGCTTGCCCCATCGCAATCGCCGGCTCCATCGGTGGTGCCACACGCAAACTTTTTGCGTTTGACAGCAGCAGACAAGGTGCAGGCAGGTTACGGGTTACGGGTTACGGATTGCAGAATAGAAATCCAGAACGCAAATGACAGCAAATCCTCAAGGCATCGAAGGACAGTAGATGAAGCTTCTGCTGCAGTTGCAGTTGCAGCTCAACTCAAATCTGCCATCAGCTTGAAAAACTCAAATGACAATTTTACAATTTCCGATTTGCAGTAAAAAAAGTTTAGCAAGTCAAAACCAAAAGCAATTTTAAAATTGATTTCATATTTTACTTGTAGTAAATATTCCTTTAACTATGTCTAATTGCAAGAATAATCAGACTAAGACTAAAAACTAAAATTCAAATATTATTTAGTAATTCAAATTTTATTTAGTTGACAAAGAGAAATCATAAACAAAAGCTGAGCCAAAGAAATGCGGAGCAATTTAGAGTTAGACGGAAGAAAATGGAAATTTCGCTGATTTGGATTCATGGCCCTTGCTTAAGCACAACTTGATTTTGGGTATTCGAGTGTAAATTTGTTACAATCTTCCCCTCCACCACCCCCCAAAAAGGATGCACAAAATGAAAGCCGCTTGTAAGATTAGCAGCAGCAGCAGAAGAGTTGTGCGTTGCACGCCTTTTTGGTAAAGACTAATTAAGTATTTAGTTACCCGGCTTTGCCTTGGAAATGTGAGGCGTAACAGGGAAGGGGAGTGCGGGGGAAGGAAGCAACTGAAACTAAGTGAAAAACCAATTTTTGCTTAACAATGCGCAATTCTTGATGAGGGTTTCGGTTGACTACGGCAACTCACAATATTGCCTTACACCCAGCTCAGCTCAGCGAGCTGTCGCAGCAAGTTAAAATTCCGCGAGGATTGCAAGACGAGTGGATAGGCGAGGGGAGAAGAGGGGAGGGGGAGGGGGAGCTGCTGCTCAAGGCTCATGTCAAAAGCGATGCCAACTGGCAATAAAAGTGACGCGCAAAATTTCAAGGCAAATGCAACTGAAAAGCATTCAACAAATGCGGCAACTGTAGCTGAAGCAAAAGCTGCAGCAGAAGCTGAAGCTGAAGTTGCAACACATGCAGAAGCAGAGGCAGCTGGTTGTCGTTGTTTGCGACACATGATTTTGTGCAGCAACCATGATAAGTGCCACAACTGAAATGTTGCATAAGTTGTAATTTGATATGAATTCGCAAATTACACTGCCAATTGCCATATGATATTTCTGTGTGTGTGTGTGTGTGTGTGTGTGTGTGCAGAAATTGCCATCTATATTTCTATATGTGTTTTGTAATCGTTAAAATAGTTGAAAACTATCAACTGAAACGATTTTCAAAGTTTTGTTGCGACTTTGACTCGACTTGCATTTTAATATTGCAGCCTGTAAAAGTAGTTCAGGAAATGGTTCAAAATTTTTTTAAGTGTTGCTTTGACGTCATCAATTCTGGCTCGAATTTCGAAAACAGTTTTTCAATTGATATTTGAAAACTTATCCCAGTTCCAACTTTCTCAAAATTCAACTGATTTTTTTAGGCAAAAATTCTCACATCAAACGAAAGCGATTAATTTCTAGGGTATTTTGCTAGTCGGCTACACTTAGTTCTGGGGCACTTTTCTCGTTTATTTGATTTTGTCGCTGCCACACATGTCGTATGCGTAATTTTGGCAAGGACACACAGCTTGCGGCATGCTGCAATCAAAAACAGCAATTTGTGTGTTTGCCGCACAGAGTCAAAGACAAGCAGCAAGCAGCAAGCAGAGAAGTCAGTAGCTAAGCAGCCTCAGGTGAACCGAACTTTGATTAACCCGTCGCAGGGCATTTGCCCCCCCCCCCCCCCAACTACTCACCCCTGCCCGACGCACCACAAGCAACCCTCCATTCGCTGATGAAAAACTTGCAACACCACGAAAAGTAGACTGAATATGGTGGGTAGACAAAGGGTTAAGGGGTGAGGGCTGAGGGGTATCGAAATTACAAAGCGTTTAAAGTTGCGAACTGAGTTGGTTTCCTATCAAAGACTAATTAAAAACTTTGCCCAGTGCCCGAAAGCGCTAAGAGATTCAAACACTGAAATACAGATACCAAAAAAAGCAAAGTTTTGTCATTTCGCACGAAATTTCAACAAAGAGTCAAAGTGGTGCCACAACTGCAGCTAATGCAAAGCCACCGCTCAGCCCACTCCATGTGCCACAAATTGCAAACGATTCCCGTTAACCAGAACAAAAAAAAAATCAATGCGTAAAATCATTAACCACAACCAAAAAACAAGCGGTAAACAAAAGGTAATTTTTATTTTTTACTGCTACAATTGAATCTTTTTTTTTTATTGAATTTTTGTGCTTTTCTGGCCATTATCGGTGGCCGCCACAGTGCACATCGGGCGTTGCATATGGCAATCAGAATGGGTCGTTGAGCACGATAATAAAACTGTCGACTTTTTGACGGACCTCCACTCAAAGAGCGTTTTTTGTACACTTCACAAAACTGATTGCATTACCACTAAAGAGTATTTTAAAATTGGCAAAAATAAATATGTGTGGCAGATTTATAATGCCCGCAAAAAGGGAGTGGCATGTGTCACAAACAGCAATCAACGAGTTCAATAAAAAAAAAATCCTTGCTCTTTTTTCTGTTTTTTTTTTCAACTGTCATTAATGATATGCAAAAACACAAACAGAACCAACAATTATGTGCAACAAAATGCTGACAGAGAAAACACAGGTATTTAAATATGTACAAAACAAAGTTGCAGTGTGCGAGTCGAGAGAGCTCGACTGGGCACAAAAGTTTCTAGCATAGAGCGGCAATTATCGATATAATAATGTAAACATATTTCTAATTTTTTTAAACCTGCTTTGTAAGGGTAAAATGGACTCGTCAAATAATAATTTATATATATATATATATATATATATATATATATTTATTGAGTCATACTTTGCAGTTGATGGTGAAAGTTTTGCACTGCTCATCTTGTTTGTTATTTGCTCGCTTCTGTCTGTTATTATTGAAGTCAAAGTTGAGGGAAAGTTTTGTTGGACTATGCGGCGTATGCGTAACGCAAAAGCCAACATTTCAATTTAACGAAAGATGCCGCCAAGTTTTATAGTGCCACTGTGGCTACTCAGTGGGCAACAAGCAGATCTCCTTTTTACTGCGGCTTTTCTGCTCCTCTTAACTCCCTCTCCCCCTCACCCCCTCTCCATCTCTCCTTCTCTCCTGCTGTTTGTCAAACAAATTAGCCAAGAACTTTGGGTCCCAAGCAGCGGGGCAGAGTAAAACCATTAGACATACTACAGTTGCGGCAAACTATTGCTGTTTGTTATTATTATTGCAGCGCTGGCAATTTGTGAGTATTTAATTAAAGTTTTGCCATCCGGCTTAAAGGCCACTCCAAACAAAGTACTGCTCCGCCAAGATGAAGAACATGTCAATAACACGCAAATTCCAGTAACCAAATGCGCACAGTGGGCTAAAGTGAGCGAAAATAGCTTTAAAATCCCCAAGTTGCTTAAACTTAATTAAGTTTTTTTTTATTATTTATTTAAACAAAAATTCTAAAATAGTTGGAATATTTGTATAATTAAATATTTGTATATATTTCTACGATTTTATGCTAAGTGAATAAAAAGGATTTAATGAAGTTATGCAAAAGTATGAAACAAAACTAGACATATAAATATATATATTTTCTTGATCAGCAGTAAACCCAACTTTATCTAGCCAATTCCGTTTGCCTACTCGTCTGTCTGCTAACTACAAGAAACTAAATGCTTTAAATTTACAAAATATTTTCTCAGTTAGTCAAGTCAAGTTATCGATAACTTCCTACGTTTCGCGAATATCGATATAAATCGATTTCCGATAAGTGTCACAGTAAATAAAATGATATATTTCAGCTGAATTGAGAGTATCTCCTAGTCGACTTCTCTCGCGAGAGAGATTATTATTTTGTCTAAACTGCAACTGTTGAAATATTTACCGAGAAAAGTCAATTTGCCGCCCACTGTGGGTGATTGTGTCAAGTCAGTCGAGTTGATGGAGTGACTTGTCGTTGTCCGTTTGGCCATTTTATTTGGACGCGCCACTGTCCCAAATTGTTGGCAACATTTTTTATAAGTTTTTATTGTTGCCGTCGACGATAGGCGGATCTGCCACTGGCAGTGACAAAAGGCAGCAGACATTGGACAGCAGACATCAGATTGGGTGGCAAGGTTGCCCCACTGGCTGCTCATCAATTACACTTTGCCTCTGCCCTTTGCCACAAGCGAAGTGAAGCCAAAGTTGGAGACGAGATGCAGCAGATGCAGATGCAGATGCAAATGAAGACAGTCAGTTGACCGGTTAAAAATGATGGCTGCTCATTTGCAAGCAAACCACTCGATTCGCCTGTTTATATTGCATAAGTTGTAGCTGTTGTTGTAGCTGTTGTTGTTGCAGCTGTTGCACTGGTTGTTGCAACAGCAGCAGTTGCTCAATCAGATGCAATTTGCAGCAGAAATACACACACACCGAAATTGGGCATCATCTTTGAAATGAGCTTATTAGTCAAAGTCATCCACACACACACACACACCCATAAGTACATAATACAGAAAGCTCATATGCTAGATTCTCGTTGTGTGTGTGTGTGTGTGTGTGGCAGTCGATGAAGCGTATGAATTATTCGGCATTTATTGATTGGACGGGCACCACGAATTGTGGCCAAAAATGGCATTTGAACACGTTTTGGCATTTAGTATGTATATTTATTTAGGTGCATTTCGCCCACCCCGTTGTAATGCGAATATTAATGCGAATATTTACAGTTATAGGTACTCATTATCATTCGCACTAATCACGATGATTTTACAATAAACATTTTCAGTTTACATTTTAATTGCTGCCAACCAAACTAAAATTCTACATTTTAAATTGCAATTAAAAACAAATGACAACATTTTCAGCTGGCAACTATAAATTTACTACTCTAATTGGAGAAATTAACTTATTAACATTTAAATACATACATCATGATGTATTCTATGCATATTAAAGCACTTCTGAATTTTCGACTGACATATTCACATTTTTTAAAAGCCTTTTTTTTTGGTAGGCTAATATTTTAAACATACATCGTGAAATGAATTATTATTTTATAAACATATTCAAGCATTTAAAGCACTCTTTAACACTCTTTATACATCATGATGTACGTTTCCATAAACATGTTTAGAATGCAATAAAATATCCACTCACAAATCACATTTGCTAGTTTTTCTTTTTCGAATAAATCAGCAACTTTTATCTGAGCACATTTACAAAAGTGTTGATGCAACGTCTTTTTGCAACATATGAGAAATAAAAAGAATTTTCATTTGTTTGTGATTGACCCTTTTTGACTTTTTCCTTTCTCTTTATACCCTGAACCCATTGGGTCAAAAGGGTATAAAGTTTTTTCTGCAAATGGATGTAACAGACAGAAGGAGGCAGCGCACATCCCATAAGTTATATATATTTCTGATCAGGATTAACAGATGAGTCGATATAGACATGTCCATCTATCTGAATACGCGTATCTGATAGACTATAACAGCTAGAGAAATTTGAAATTTGGAATATAGGATAAATTCCTTCGTTTTATCGATTATCGATATTTTCCATTTTTGATAGCAATGAATACCTTCATTTTATAGGCAGAATATTCTAACCAGTACTAAAAATACATATTCACATCATTAATCAACTGCTCAAATTTCATCAAGATTGGATAAGAAACACCCAAGTTAAAATATATTTCTACCAGGAAAATTTGACAATAAAATTAGAATATATTTAACAGCTGCGTATATTGTAGTCGGGCTCACTCGACTACAACTTTCTTCTTCTGGTTCTTTGTTTTTGTCATCAAGATCGAATAAGAAAACCCCAATTTATATAGTCGAAAATATATGCTCATATTGATTTTATTTCTACCAGAAAAACTTGAATATATTTAACAGCTGGGTATATCGTAGTCGAGCTCACTCGACTACAGCTTACTTCTTTTGGTTCTTTGTTTTTTTTTTTTTGCTTTGTATAACATTAACGTGGTCGTGTTGAGCACACATTTAAATCCCTACAAGCTATAACAAGGGCGTTTTTGCCTCTGCCTTGAAGTGGAAGTGTGTCCCCACCTTGAAATCACATATGTTACACTCACACTCACACACAGCATACACACACATTGTGTACATATCCGGCTCTCCATCGTTCAATGCACATTTGCTGTCCATTCTTACGCTTTGTCCGAAGTCATTGTCACCTTTTTTCCATTTTTTTTTTTGTTTTTGCTTTTTTTTTTTGTTGCCTATACAAATCGAGCTTAGAGAAAAACGCCCAAAAGCTATCCAGAGAAAGCAAACTGTCAGCGTGGCTTTGCTGTCCTTTCCTTTCTTTTTATTATGCCGTTCCCCCTCCTGTTCCTGCTCTTTGTAGGTGGAACAGCATCTTATATGCTATGCCAAAAACCAACTGTCAACGCAGCAGTTTCCTGATTTTTCTCTACTTTTTTATTTCTATTCAGCCTTTTGATTTGGTGCGTATTTTATCTATGAGTGTTTGTGTGTGTGTGGAGCTGTCAGCTGTTCGCTTGCCACTTCTTGTTGCATCTAATCGCATAAATATGTTGCCAATATGTGTTTGGCTACTGCATATTTTATAAGCAAACAAACCATGTTCCATGAGGCATTGCCTGCTCCTGTTTCTGTTTCACCTGGTTTTTATCAGCCTGGTTAAAGACAAGCTTGCAGCAGCAGTTTGCGCAGCACTGTCAAATGATCTGTGAGCTTAATTGGAAATGGCATCGGGCTGCCCTATGCATAGCATACACTGAGAAAAAAATCGGAGGGCTCGCATCATATTTGTATGCTAATATTTTTTGGTCAATTTCAATTCAAGTGATTTTTGAGTTTTAGGTTTTTCGCTTAGTTTGTGTTTACAAAATGCGAATCATTGTTTGGCTAAGTGTATTTTCAAAAGCAGCAACAGTCAACTCTGTCGCTGCTCGTTGGACTCCGAACTGGCTTAATGATAGTCTCAATTACGGGCCAAGCATCTCCGGGCTTTGTGCCCATATCGCAACCAGCGTCGTACGAAACTGTTTTGGCCCTGACTCGGCACCGACTGACTCCCACTTTCCCAGTCTCTTGGCTAACGCTGGCTATTGGCCTGGTTTTGGCCCAATATGGCCCAGTGCCAGTTGGCCACGCCTTTGTGTGTCTAACTGCAAACGATTTGCATGTGTGCGTGTGTGTGTGTGTGTGTGTGTGTTTGTGTGTGTGACAAAGGCAACTTAACAACCATTGTGCAAACGCAGCCCCCCTTCCCTTCCCTCCATCGACCGAATTGGGGCAATTTAAAGCGTTTACTTTAATTTCGCTTCCTTTTGCAACTTGTTTTTTTTCGCTTTGCTCTTTCGCTGATTTTAATCATTTATTTAACTTGCACTTAAAACAAGCGGGCAATATAAAATCGAAAACTTTGAATTGTTTTATCCGCTTTGCGCTTTTAAATACTCAAATGTAGTTTGTATTCGAAGAGAATTCTTTGACTTTATAAAGTACATAAATATATATTCTTGTACAGCATAACTATTACTTTTTGTTTGCCGGAACTAGCAACATTTTTACTACTCTTTTCCAAAAGTTGTCCGGTCCGGCAAAGGGTATATCAATTTCGGCTTGATCTTTCCCTTCTGCATCAGTTTACTAAGTTTTTAAGTTTGCTAAAAATGTTGCAGTGAAAATTGCTTGCAACATAATTCGTGAATTGTTAAATGCAGAAAACAACCTAATTTTATATTTTATGCCTGGATCCCAATTGAAATTCAATAAATATTCTCAAGTAATTTCTTGTATGCTCTTATTATCCGAGAGCTATTGGCAACTTTTACAACGAGTTTCTCATTCTCTGTTTTTTTGGTGTGTGTGGACGAAACTTCTGAGAACTGTGCAGGGATGCTGAGAATGCTGAAGTAGTAACTGGTTGGGTGGTTTTGGGCTGGTTTGCTCTTTGTGCTGCCATCGACATTTGGCTGTTTGAGTTTTACATTTTCATTTTCATTTTTATGATATTGTAATATATTTGCTTTCAGCGCATAATTGACATGGGTCGTTTGTTCAGGCATCAGGCGTCGATTTTTCATCCCATTTCTATATAGCCCTCATTTAGCTACCCCGATGATCCTAAATTTGCCCACTGCCCACCGCCCACCGCCCGCATTGCCTGTCTTCGACAAATTGGCCACGCTCAGGTTACTTTTTGGCAAGGCATCGAAGAAAAAAGGTTAAGCTAAGTACTCAGCGGCTCCTATCAGTATCTCAATATCGGCAAAGGCATCGGCATCGGCATTCGTTTGGTTTTGGTTTTGCTTTCTTTTTTGGTGTTGTTTTTGGGATTTGGAATTGTTTGGGGATTGGGATTGCGATTGGTTTGGTTTGCTTTGGTTTGGTTGTTTGGACAGCTGGCACTTCATTGGCAGTTTGCTACGTTATTAAATTTCTTGAGCCAACTTTTTGATGGCTTCATTTTAAATGCCATAGCATATCATAATTTTTTTTTTCTTTTTTTTTTCTCCACTTTATGTTCTTTTTGCTGGCTGTTCATCGACGGCAATTTGCATTTTCAACTAGTTAAAGTCCACAAATCTCTGCTCTAAATTCATAATCACACCCCAAAGTGTCATACGGATAAATGAAATTCGGTGTGTGTCTCAGTGTGTGTGTGTGTGTGTGTGTGTGTAGAAGACAGTTGAATAAATTTGGAAAAGATTTGATTAAAAAAGTACCCCAAAAAAATGGTGAATAAAAATAAATTTAATTTTTATAGATTTCGGCTTTTTACGAATCAAATTCAGCAGTAATAAAATTAAAAATTTATTTCACTTTTATAACGATTAAGCTGGAAAAAATGGAAAATAATAAATATAAATGATTTGTAATTAAAATAAATAACAAAATCGCTGGAAAGGCAACTGACTACAGCAGCGCAAAATGGAAAAGTTGTTAAAGTGAAAGTTTGTGTGTGTGTGTGTGTGAGGATTCTGAACACGGTTTGTTCTAATCAAAGATTTGAGTGATTTTTCAAGACGAAATACGCCCACACTTTGGGCCATTTGAAGGCAACTTGCCAAACAAATATAAAAATAAATTGTTCTAAGAATCTCAAAAAAAAACAAAAAAAAAAAAAACAACACACACAGAGAAAAACTGTTGACTGGCTTCGCGTTGCTGTCTGCAGCTGTATCTTTTCTATTGCCACATTGTTAAAATCTATTAGCCACATTAAGTGCGGCTCGTAAAATTCGATTGCATCATTTGTTTGCCCCTCTCTCTCTCTCTCTTTCGCTCTTACTAGACAATTGGCAGCCTGGTTGTATCGGGTGAAGCACGCGTTTGGCTTCCATCCATTTTGTGGCTCTGCAAGAAGTATTTCAAAACAAGTTTCGTCTATTAAAATAATATGGCTTTGCTCTGCGAGGAGCGATACGCACGCCTCTTGCCAATAAACAAATAGGTTAATCGACACCAGCTCAGCTGTTCTACTCTCTCTCTCTCTTTCTCTCTCTTTCTATCTCTGCCTCTCTCTCCCTTGAGTGGTCTCATGTTTTGGCTTTTGTTTTAACCTCAACTCTTAACTTTTGCACATGGCATTAGCTGCCATTACACAGCACAGTTTCTGTTTCTGTTTCAGTTTCAGTTTACACTCAACAATAGCACTCAGCCAGCAAGCAACATGATTCAACAATGCCAGCGAATTAGCCATATCAAAGCGATATGTTGCCAACAGGCATTAGCCCAAATTTCACATGACTCTCGACTGACAGCATGATAAGAGCCAATTTATACTCTTCCACAAACCAAACATTGTTTGTCAATTTAAAATTAACAAAATAAACATATTATTAAAAATCATGTTTCTTCTTAAAAAACACATTTCGCAGCATTATCATTTTATTGTTGACCTGAACTGAACACTCATTGAAAATAGGCTTTTATTCAAAATGTATATCTCCATCTAAGGCAGACAAAAGCTATAAAAACCGAATCTGAATTTTAGAAAGGATTTTATCGAAAATAAATATATTTTTAAAACTAGAATAAAATAAATAGAAAACATTTTTACTATGTAAAAAACAAATTTATATTTTTTGCGATTTTCCTTTATAATTAATAAAAACAAGAAAAATTTGAGGTTTTTTTAGGTGTTTTTTTCTAAGATGAAAGTTTTTTCAGCATTTTTCTAATTAAGTTCCTCTTTATAGTTAAAGACTTGGCCTCAAGATATCTGCGGAGTAGAGCACTCTCGACTAGCGCTTTCTTACTTGCTCTTTGCTGACTTGGTTAGTGGAAACCATTTGCGTTGAGCGATTTTTGAACAAACGCTCTTTGCTGGGGGCATGTGTTGCATGCGTTGCAAATGTGCGTAGATCGCTGCTGAGCTTAAAGTACTTATTGCGCTAATACGTGGCAAAGTATGCAAAAGCACGCAGAATAAGTGAATGAATGTGTGGCACATGCGAAAAGCGCTATGCGCGTTGCCACATAATAAAATGCACATTTGGTCAATAACAATTGTCATAGATTTACATTAAGCAGCGTAAAGCGAAAACTGTATCTGGTTTCTGGTTTCGTGTTGCATGCTCTGCTGCCGACTGGTTTTGTATGGCGGCGGCGGCATGTGGCATGTGGCATGTGCCAAATGTCAATCATTCTGGCAATGTAGTCAAATCAACTGTCAAATAAGCGTTGCAACATGCGTTTGCCTTTGCCATTGGACACTTGTACTTGTGTGTGTGTTTGTGTGTGTGATCTGTGTATGTGCAGCACTCAACAGCAATTCAATTCAGAATGCAAACATGCAACAGCAATCGAGTTACACACACAAACACATACACTGTGTTTCTGTTTGCACATGTGTGTGTGTGTGTGTGTGTCACAGTCAAAAGAGGCACCTAACAGAACTAATAGGAACAGCCAACCGGGAACCAAACGGCTATAAATGCATTTGTCAACAACAAGGAGAACAGCAACATTCTCTTTATGCAACACTAACAAGTGTGCCAAAACACCAATCAAATAATTCCGTTAGCTAACTTCAACGTTTTTGGCCAGTCTTCAGAACTGAAGAATTTAATTGAAAGCAACAGTTTCAAAAAATTTTAAAAGCTGGAATGCCAAATGGTTTCTCTGTTGCTGCGTGACAAATATTCAAATATTGTTAAAAGTATAGCATTGGCAAGGAATAGTTTCTCGAGTTCCAAAAGTGTGTTTTATTCTGCGCATTATTCAGGATAATTCAGTTAATCGGAAATTAAATTGTAAACAGCGATGAAATGTAGAAATTGTAAATTTTCTTGCTAAAAACACGCTTTAAACTTTTGTTTTAATTAAAGATTTTATTATGCAGCGCACAGTGAGTCAGTCAGTGAATCAGTTCAAAGGCGAGTATTAATATTTGGCACAGTAGGTGTTTATATGGCCATAAAGACTGGCCAAATCTTTTAGCACTTGCTAGCAACCCTTAAATGTTAACCGCACCCCTCTCTTCTATGCCTGGCATTTACCATTTTCTAAGCCCTTTTCTTTGTCTCAGTAATTTTACAAAACCCATTGCCTTGCAGCAACCCAACAAACAGGTTTTTTTTTAGGCCATTTGTGCCACCTTTTGGCCCGGTCCAGTAACGATGTCCATGACAATATAGTCGCACCTTTTGCTGATTTTTATTTCATTTCCATTTCCATTTCCATTGGCATTTTATTGAGCCACACACAGAGCCGCAGCAGAGCCAACCTTTTGGCTGTGCTTATTACTCCAAGAAGTCATAAACGCTCAAATGAGATTTTGAGAGCAATAAAATATATATATAGAAATATATATATACAGTCAATACTTCCTATATGTAATCACAATTATTTGGCCATCAATATTATGACGTCAATAAATAATGCTTACAATAAATGTCCTTGCCTCGGCGTCCTTGAAAACTTTCTGTGTGTGTGTGTGCAGATTTAATATAATTTAAATTTATGTTTGTAATTTAAGCTGAAGAATGATAAAAAAAGGGAGCCAAACAAAAATAGGGTAGTAGAAAATGGGGCAAAAGCGTGCACAGGAAAATCGCTGCAAAAGCGTCCTTAAAGTCCCGAGGGACTCGTTAATCAGCATTTTTATGCTTGCCTTGCTAATGATGTGTCTGGGACGGGCTTTTTTCTTTTGTCCACCTTTCTGTGTGTTGTGTGTGTGTGTGTGTTGGGTGTGTGTTTGTTTTTTTTCTCACCTGGCAGACAACGCTTGTCGCTGTTTTACACCTAAATTAAGTAAAGCTATCCTTGGGGCATTTAGAGAAAAATAGAGATAGAGAATGGAGAGAGGGAGAGGGAGAGAGAGGCAGAGTGCGGCAAGGGGATGCAGGACCAGCCGATTCGGACCCAGACATTGTGTGCAATTGCCAATTGAAATGCTGTCCGCGCAAACCTATTACAAAATTTACAGGCTGTGAAAATGGTTTTGATATTTCGAAAGATAAGCTTAAAATATTTAGCCAGGCTACGTTTTTCATTAGCGAATATTTTTAATTGGGGCAACCAGCAGATAAGCCAAAAGGGTTAGTGTTTTTTTTTCTTTTTTAATAAATTATGCATTTTTACATTAAGCAGGTTGTTAACTGATAGGGTTTATTATATATCGATATCAACTGATATAAACTGATGTACAATTTTGAAATAAGATATGAATTTTAACATTAAGTGTACAAGTTGCTAACCGAGAGGGCTTAAGATATATATCGATATAATATATTTATCGATATATTAATTATTTAATCAGATATTTCATTGATCAATACTTAATTTCATTGAGTTTGAATCAGAATCTCAGATTTTGTTAAACATATATTCAACGATTATCTTTTAGGGCAACTTCAAGTCGAGTGCTCTCTCCTGCAACTCTTATTGGCTTACTGGGTATACATTAGTCTTGCATACCTTTCTTCAAGTAGCAATAAGCCAACATTTTGAGAACTCTTATGGCTTGATTGTAAGCCTGCCAAATGTCAACGCAGTCGCTGCTTGAGGATTAGCGCAAGGGATTGACTCCAGAATGTCACGACAATAAAACGAAATAACTGCACCTGTGAAATCTATGTAATGTATGTGCATATATATATATATATATATATATATATGTATATATATATGTATAAGCTAGTCAGGGCTAGACGACTGCTGGCTGAGAGCTGTACTCGATGTGGCTGCGACTTTTCTGCCTCGCATAAATTTCAAGTTTATTGCATAAATTGTCGTATTTTTGAAAATCTTATTGCCTTTATAATGTGGCTCTGGCTGGGTGAACCTGTTAGCCACAATAGTCAGCTAGGTATCCTGTGTCCTGGCTTAGCATTGTCTACGGCCGTAAAGGCAATGCCACGGCTCAGGTACAAGTTGGTAGCGTTTTTTTTCTCTTCATTTTGCTGCTGCTTTTTTATTGCGATAATAATCATAAAACATGCACTTAACAAGCAGCTTGAAATATGAGCTCAAAAACACAGGCATCTAACTTGAATTTTATTGACTTTGATTTATGTACTCTTTTTGGCTGGTTGTGTTTTTTTTTGCTCTGCATGCACCATGAACTTTTGGCCAAAAAATCAACGAGCACTTAATTGATGCCAAACTCACTGCCTCTCTCTCCCGCGCTGTCTGCCCCCGCACTCTCTCCGTCTCACTCGCAATGGGCTTAGCTAATTCATTTGTTGGCACAAACAAATTTGTTAACAAATTTGCGTTAATGCCATAAGAAATATTTATATCCATACTCTGGCAGCAGCCCCCCCTTTAACCTCCCCCCAATGCCATTGCACCTCCGCTTCTCGCTTGCCATCGAGTTATGTGTACATGTTCTGTCATTAATTCAATTCTGGGCCAGTCCCAAAGCGTGCCCATCTTTTACGTAAGCCTTTCGACCTTCAATGAGGCATGTGCCACCAGCAACAGCAACAGCAGCGGCAACTCATTAACCTACAAGCTGCCGCGGGGGCGGTTTCCGTTTAGGTTTGGGTTTGGAGTTGTGTGTGGGTGTGTGTGTGTGTGTGTGTGTTTGGCTCTCATTGCCACTGCGGTTTATATTTGGCTGTTATTATTTGTGTAATGAAATAAACGCACGACTTTCATCTTCATAAAATGGCATTATGGCATTAGCGGAGCAAATTTATTGCCACACCACCAAAAAATATACCAACAACCAGCAACAAGGAGTGCTTGGATTGTGGAGTAGCAGCTGACTTGAAGCTCTTGCTGATATCTTAATTAATTTGCGCCTATGCTAAACAGTTCTTAGCCCAAAAGTGCCAAGTGTCTCTGAGGGCGGAGAGTTTAAGCTGCTTTTGTAAACTAAGCGAGTCTTTGGACGATCTGTGCTGAATGCTTACTAATATTTTGTATTTGGAACAAGATTTTTAAATTATAATACAGGATGAATATAGAGATTAGCCTTGTTATGTCAAAGAAAGCTGCGATTATTGAGTAAAGAATCTAAGATAAAAATTGCAATATCAGCTTTTAATTTTGGGATTATTATTCAAAACCAAACCATGCTCAAAATTCAGCTCTTATTGACATCAGTTTATATATGATAAAATTGTCACTAAATCTTTTATGATAGAAACAATAATCAAAGAATTCTTTAAAAAAAACATTTTATATAAATTACTCGTGTAAACAAATTTCATATGATGAATCCATTTTACATCCTCTCAAGCCACGTTCAAAATTTTATATTATTCTCAAACATCTTTTTTTGATTTGTTGATTTGATTTGTTGTTGTTTGTAATTGGCATATTCATAAATAAAACATTTATCTACAGTTTATTTATTGTTATTTTTACACATTTAAGCTAATCAAAAAAATGCATAAAACTGCTTTGAATTTATTCATATTTAAATAAAAGGAAGGCAAAATATGTTTTCAGTCACAAAAAAAAGTTGACTTTGATTTTGATGATGACTAGTTGAAAACTCTATTGAAATTTGACTAGGCTGTAAATGCTTTATAATTTCCGAGATGTGTCTCCTTGCAAATCTTTTTGTTTCTTGCACAAACTTTATATTTGTGCGTGTGGCACACACACTTTTAATGCTTACCAATGTTGCAAGTTATAAGGCGCCACGTGAGCTGGTTGTCTCAGTGTGATAAACGATTGTCGCAGCCTGAAGTTGCAACATGCTAAATATGCATAGTGCATGTATGTGCCACACTCGCTGTCTCTTCTTGCCTCTCCCACATGCAGTGATCTATCATTGGATGATATTCAGTGTGTCATGCAACTGTTTTTGCAATTATTCAGCAAAAATGCCACAGATATGCATTGTAATAGCATAGTTTATATAAATTTATGTATATATAACTATATAATATAAATATATGTATGTGTGTGTGTGACATTCCCCCAAATACTTAGAAAATGAAATTTTTATATGAATTTTTTGTTGGCCAAAAAACTGCAGGCGACAAAAGAAAAATACAACTTGAGGAAAAAAAGTTTCCGTTTGATGTATGGCTGCTTGCTTACCAAGTTCACAAGGCGCTGATGTGTGCCACATACATATATACATACATATATGTATGTGTGTGTGTGTGTGTGTGTGTGCGTGCAAGATACATGTGGCATTAACAATTGATCAAGACGAGATGTGTTAGGCGAAAAAGTATTATGTGGTAGATGAGCAAAATAATCGCAGGTGCCGAATTACATGAAAAATCACTTAGGAAAATTAAATTTCACACATTTTTTTTTTGTACTTGAAAGCCAGACTTGGCATTGGGTTCAAAGTTGTTGTTCTTCTGCTCCTGCTCCTCGAGTGCTGTTGCCAACAGCTGTGTTCAGCTACCACAAACATGAGTAATGTGATGTTTTCGCCCGAGTCTCCCCCCCTCCAAACCCGTTGCAGACGAGGAAGCAACAGAAGCTGCCATTGGAATTCGCTTGCCAGGTGCGCGGATAAGTTGTTAATGCATTATACAATAGGTTGATTGTATGGGCGAATAATATAATTTATTTATAGACCACAAAATCAAATGCAACCATCAACAGTTGTTGGCCAATGCAGCAAATCAAATACTCTACCAAAAGCTGATAACTTGGCTAACCAAAAACATATAATTTCGGTCTTGATTGAATTCTGTGTTTTTGTGTGTGCATAAGACAGACAATTCCAATTGATAATAAAAGTATTTTTTTATCTGCATTTTATATAAAATCAATATGGATTTGCCAACTTTTGCATACCCCATTTTGGCCAGCTTCTGTTTACAGGATACAAAAGTTATAATGTAATTTATGCACTTTAACTTGGTTACTAACAGAATTTCGGCAAATTTCACTTTTTTGTTTGCTGTCTACGCAAATTTTTCCTACATGTTTTCTCTGCTTGAATTAATCTATGAGAAAGCGCAAACTACTCTTCACTCCCCTCTCCACTTTTCCCTCCTCCCACAAAATCTGATGCTCGTCATTTGGCGCATCTCAATCGAAGTTCAGCTTCGCAGCTTTTTACATAAATTTCTTTGGGCGAAAGTTTTGTACAAGTTACTCGGCTAAGTTTGATGAGTGCCGCAAAAGTTTATTAAAACAAGCAACAAAAATATTATTGTTAAAAGTGAAAGCAGCAAAGAAAAAAAAAGAAAAAGAAAAAGAAAGTTGGCAAATAGAATGAGCACTGAAAATGAGTAAAAAGTGCAGACAATAAGAAAACAAGGCTAATATATATATATATATATAATGTGTAAGGAAAAATATATAAATATATATAAATATAAATATATATATATATATTTGTGTATGTTTTGTCAGCCTCTTAAAGTCTTTGCATGATTTTATGATGATTTTCTTTTCTAAAATTGGAATTCAATAAGTGAACAAATATCAAATTTTTCCATATGAATGGATTTGTGTTTTTCGCCAAGGACGTTGATTTTTCGATAAATAAATACCATTTTTTTTTTGTCAACAACATTGATTGATGAAAATTCTTTAAATTGTGATTTCTACAACAATTGAAAGCTGCAACTAATTGTGTGTGTGTGTGTGTGTGTATTGCGTATACGCCACATGTGCGCGCCACATTTTTTGACCGTTAGCAGAGTTGCACTTAAAGTTCAGTGGCAGACAACTGCTGTTGCTGCTGCTGCTGCCGCTGCTGCTGCTGCCGCTGCTGCTGCAAGCTTGAAAATGCAATTTATGTGTGGCAATGAAACATTTTTACAACAATTTTTCGTGCAACTAGCTGCAACGAATGTCAACAGCAGGCGATCAAATTGTAAAACTCTTGCACATAAATCTTAAGACTGCTGTCCTTTTTTTTCCCCTCTTCCCCCCTCTTCTCTCTCTTTTTTTATGTGTGCACTGTCATAACTTACACACACGCACACCTGTCTCTAAACTGAAAGTTTTTTTTTTTGGGTGAAATGCGTGACGCATTTTTGAGTGTTTTTTTTTTAGGAGGCCAAACAAGTAAAAACACATCAGCGCCACAATTTTTTGCCACAACATTTTAGCCGTAAATGCGTTTTTTTGGCAGTTAAAATTAGTGAGAATAAAAATACGTACAAGTTAATAAAACTTTCGGCTAAATGCCAGCAACAGCTGCACACAAAGTTTAAGGCTTTACACTGCCAAAAAAAACAGCAACAAGAAGAAGTCGAGATTATATTCTAGACGGAAAAAAAACTTTTACAAAATAATAATTCCTTAAAAATAATTTTGTTTAAGATGAAATTGAGAATCGTGAAATTTTTGTTGTCTTTATAAAAAGTGTAAAATAAACTTTTGCTTTTGTATGCTACAGGCAAAGGAGGCCTCTCAGAATACACTTAAATAAATATTATTTATCAGAAGTATTCTTCCCACATTTTATAAAAATAAAATCATCAAAATCAGATACAAAAGATACAATTTCAGATCTTTTTTTTTTAAATCTATATTTAAAGTAATTAATGGCTTGTAACGCTTCATTATCAACTTGAGATTGATCATTTAAGATAGTGCACTATGGATAATTAGCAATACTATTTCTCGCAGTGTACTTATCAACTTCCTGGGAATTAATAAGTAAACTTGTCTTGCCTTGACAAACTTATCGCATAAAATCAGGCTCAACTATTGCGTCAACAGCAATTTCTTCCCAACTCACCTGCTCTCTTCCTGTCTACCTCCCGCCCTCCCTGACCGTCTTTATGTCCGTTGTTTTTTTGTAATTTATATAAACAAAAGCCAAAAGCAAATATATTTTGATTGATTTCATTTGCAATGGGGCCCCGGGCGGGCCAGGCTCAGGTAATTGGCCCAAATGGTTTGCCACGCCAAAAATGCCAGCCGCATAATGCAAATGCTTGTCATTGTCATTGTCGCACTGTCAGAGAACTAACTGTACAACAGACAGGCGGACAGACGGGCGGACAGACAGGGCAGACGGGGCAGACAGACTGACTTTGTTCTGCTCTGTTCTCCTCTATTATTATTATGCAAATTTTTGGTGGCGTTGCCGGACTTACCAAGTCATTTCCGTGCAAAAAAGAACCCGATGTTTTCCTCCCCCCACCCCGCGCGACACGGCTCGACGGTGGCAAATTTCCGTGGCAATTGCCGCCATTTATAAAAGACCACATCGTCGATCACACAATGAGCCAGCTAGCCACGAATTGTGAATTGTGAATTGTGCAATTGGACTGGACAATTGGATGGCCAACCGACACCTAATTGAAGCGGCTCCCCAAAATTATGCCAAATAACACGCTGCAAAAGTCAAAGCAATAATCTTGAGCAGACCCAAATAAATCATCAGAATAATGGCTAATAATTCAATTTAATGAATTCTTCACAAATTATGTTAATATTTATTTGTTAATAATAGGGCATACAAAAATCCTCAATTGCTTTTGCAGTGGCTTGTTTTTTGACACCAATCGGAAAGTTTGGAAAGTTTTTTTGATTTTTGACTGCTTTGGCGAGGCCAGAGAATTTGTCAAATTCGACAAGTGCTCGTAAATCACCCGACATGGACGACTCTATGGAAGCCAGTGCACAGCAAACCAGCATCACCCACACACACACAAAACACCAACCCGCAATCAAGTGTCTGACTGTGTGTGTGTGCGAGATGTGTGTGTGTGTGTGTGTGTCGCAGCCTCGTTTGCGGCTGCCAGTTGCCATTTCGCCGTGCTAATTGTTACGCTTGGCAGGTGCGTTTGACAGTTAAATTTGACAAGCTTATGCAGGGTTGGACAACCAGCTAAGAGAAAGGGGGCGGCGGGAGGAACAGCAAAAGCAGCAAGAGCAGCATTTTGAGCTAACTCTTTGCACATAGAACAGAACATAAAATTGCTGTTGCCTTCAACTTGTATAAATGAGCTAAAAAAAATATAAGCTTTAATTTGTTGCGACAGCTGTTGAAATTGTAGAATTTGTAAGCAATTTAACTTAAATAAAAATGCTTCAAGCTGAGTAGATATTTATTTGAAATTGCAAGCAAAACAAAAAAAAGTAGTTAAAAAAGTGCAGGACTAACAAAATATAGACTATTTTTTTATATAGAAATAAATATATAATAATAGATAAATTTAATAATCAGTTTGTGTAAAGGTTGTTAATGCAAGTAAATACGACAATTAACTAATTTAAATTATATTTATTTATTTGTATTTTTGTTTATATATTTATTTATATTTTTGTTTATATATTTATTTATATTTTTGTTTATATATTTATTTATATTTTTGTTATAGCTGTGACTCATTTAGGATTCTGGCAAAGATTAGCATATCTTCCAAAACATTTATGTTTACTTGAGTTTTTTTGTAAGTTTTTATATTCTCTGATATATTTTTCATGCTGTCATAATTTGTATTAATTCACTTATTTCTCAAAAAAATGCTGAATTTCAGTTTTGCAAAATATTTAATTTAAATTCCCACAATTAGTCCATATTTGTTTGACCCAAACTGTGCAGTGTATTTTAATGCACATATTCACTGCTGATTGGTGGCCACTCAATGCATTAGAGTGTGTGTGTGTGTGTGTTGGTGTTTTGGTGTGTTGGCAGTGCACAATCATGCCGCATGTCGCATGCTGCATGCTGCCCATAATTTCACTAATTAGTGCAGAAATGCGCTTTGGCTGCGACGGGACGACGATAATTACATAAATTGAAAATAGCGCAAGGCAAAAGTATTCAACGTTTAATTATGTTGCGCCAAAAGGCAGGTTTTTGGCCGAACAACTTGGCGGCTTACTTGCAGCCTCACACACACACACACACACTCACATACACACACACAGCTAAGCTATCAAATTGAACGATTTTAGTTGATTATTGCAGCATTTAGCAAAACGAAGCAGTTTGCTTTGCATTTATTGAAGCTCATTTTGAGAAGTGTTTGCTTTGGCTGTGTTTGTTGTGCGAGTTGTTGTTGCTGTTGTTGTTGTTGTTGCTGTTGTTGGGTAGCTTTATAAAATTGTTGGCGTGTTTTTACGTGTTCGTCGCTGCACATGAGTTGGAGTTTATCAGCAAGTGGCACAGCAGCACTCGAGTGATAAAAATGTAAGCCACAAAAGCGTGGCCCAAAATGTAGCCACACATAACCACACACACTCACACACACACACACACTCAACACACACACACTTACACACACACTCGCAAACAGATGACAGTTTCTTGCTGCTGTCCGTTCGTTTGACTAACAAGCAAAAGACAGTGACAAATTAGTTTTTGGGTGAGCTGCTTATGTGAATTTCCGCAATTTGCATAATGAGAACACCCCAAAATAAAGAAAAAAAAATAGTTCCCATACCCCAACATATATACATTTGTGTGTGTGTGTGTGTGTGTGTGTGTGAGGGGGGGGGGGGTGGTCTTGTGCAGCAGCTAGCCACACATAAAACTGAAATAAAAATGAAATTTTTTTGACACTTTTTGAGAAATTTTTTGATTTAAAAGCACTTTTCAATTGAGTTACATCAACTTGATGAATTGTTGCCAGAGCAAGAAATGTGCCACAAAGCAGAAATGATATTTTATTTTGAAATTTCATTATGAAATACCAGAAATAAATAAGATTTTATATGTGCACAGCAGAACAGAAATTGCCAGAAAAAATCAAGAATATATAAATAGAAACGATTTAAAAAAGAGCAAAATTGAAAAGTTGTCGACTAAGAAATCAGCTAAATATATCATTTCAGCCAGGAGCAGATTGTTCAGGATTCCAGCATGAAATTTAAATAATAGCAGAAATAACAAAATAATAAAAATGTAGATGGCAGCCGGAACAACCTTTAACCAAGTTTGTTGTCTTCCTTTCTTTTATTTTTTTTTTTTTGTGTAACAGTTTAAGTATTTATATATTATGGTGATTTTTATTGCTTTTTACCTCCTCGATACACAGGCTAAGTGCAATTGAAGTGGTTTGTCTTGTTCGAGGTTTGCTTGAATAGGTTTACGACTCCATTGCGTGCCTGAAGACAATTTTGTCGAGAAATGTTTGCTCATTTCATAGATCATCTGTTTGATTGTTTGTTGTTCTATTCTGGCTGCTAATTTAAATTTTATATCCGGCAATTTGCTAAATTTGTTGCGATTTTATTGCAATATTGTGAGTGGTTGAAGGGGGCACGCAAAGGGGGTGTTTGCCATTACTGTTGACATTCATTGAAATTCATGTCATGTTGCCTCGTTCAATAATAAAACGCAAATATATAAATAAAAAATAAAGGTAAATAAACGCAAAAAGGGTTTGCTAATGGTGGCATGCAACACACACACACACACACACACGCATTCTCTCTCTGTGTGTGTGTGTGCAAGATGCCGAGAATGTCAGCCATAAAAATGCGTTGATGGCTCTGACGTGCCTCAAGCATGAAGTAACTCGGCGACAGCAGCTCAGCTCAGAGCTCAGTTCGGCAAGCGATTCCAAACTACTGGCATTAAAGCCATATCCAAAACATGAGCACGCAAGGGTTGGAGTTGTCCTCTTTAAATGCCAGGAGTCAAACGGGAGCGAGTCCTGTGTGTGCGCCCGTTGCATGCATTTCAATTAGACGCCGCTCGTTGTGCAACAACCAACTCCCCGCACCACCCGCAAAATGTGCAACAAAATTAAAATGCGCACTTATGCAGATTTGCACATTGAAACTGTCACTGCAGTGAGCAGCAGCAGCATCATCAGATGGAGTAGGAGTAGCAGAAGCACCAGGAGCAGCAACAGTAGCTGGAGTTGTAGTTGCAGCTATGGCAACCACACTGGCTGCCTCAGTGTGGGCTTGGGGTCCTTGGCAAACAATGAGGCCCATAGTGCGTTTTGCCAGCCGTTGGCAGACTCTAATTATTTTTCTGCCGCTGCTACAACGAACCACCTGCAAAAATGGTTTACCATCTCTATTACCAGTCAACGGCCCACATCAAAACACCCAAACCACCCCCCCCCCCTCCTCACCACCCACGCGTCGGCGGCACTCTTTGTGTTCGCCTGAGCCTGCACAATAAACGGGGGCTAAAAATAAAGCATATTGTACATTTTCCACCCACCCGCACCGCCCCAACCCAACGCTCCTCCAGCTCACCTGGTATGAATATAGTAATAGTGATTTTTCCCTACTTGCTCCGCATTTGCATGCAAACAAGCCAACTGTATTCGCATAGCATTATAATCAAACTATGTGTTCTCTATTAGCATCAGTTAGTTTAGCTTTAACTATCAGATCAACATATTTATTTAGATAATTGAAAACGTTTCAAGCTGAAAATTAAAGGTATAACTTTTATTTAATAAAAATAGGCTTGATTATTGATTTAATTTTCAGTTAATTTAAAAGTTAACATTTTTTATGCGTTTCGATTGAGACTTTTGCAGTTCATCAATAATATTTGGGGCTATTATAAATATTAGTCAGAAAGCTTTATCCTAACAAACCTGATATATGCGAAATGGGCGCAATTTAATCTGAAAGAAATTTTGATCAATGAATTTTAGATTCTCTGAAAACGACTCTTTCAAGCAGACAGAGAATCGAATCTGACTAGGAAGTTTATATATATACTGATCGAAAATATAAAAGCTATATGGGGCAACAAAAACGGATAAAGCGAGCGTGTGAGAGAGAGAGAGAAAGAGACAGAGAGTGCAGCTCTCAGTTCAAGCTCTCAGTTCAAGCAGCTATCCATTGTTGGCAATTCCCATTTGCCATTTTCAATATTTATTTTGCCAATACAACAACAAAAGAAAAAGAAAAAAAAACAAAAAAAAAAAAACATGAAAGGAAAAAGTATGAAGAATTGAGGACATGAAGGAGTTGTTGCCAATGGAACCGAGCTGAACTGAGCTGAGCCAAGGCAAAGACAACATACAAAATACAACATAGCATATAATAAAAGTAATATGCTGGCGCAAATGCATTCGCATCCAAGAAAATCAATTTCAATAAAATACAAGAGGAGAACGGAGAAGGGAGCAGGGGGAGCAGATTGTGCAGTGGCTGAGTGTGAACGGAAAAAAGAATTTCTCATATTTTTTATCACAATGTTTGTATTTTTTTCTCTTTATTTTTCTTGTATTTCGCTTTTCTTTTGGCCATAGTTTTTTGTCGAATCTGTCAATGCTGCTGTCAGGGGAGGCAAAACAAAGCAACACTCGCTGCGCTTTTGGGACGCAATAACCGATTTCCCCACCCACCCGCTGTCATCCCTCAGGAAACAATGCTGCTTATATAACACACATATTTGCTCTGTATTTTTAAAAGATTATAAAACCGATTGTATATGTTTGTAATTCAAACCGAGCACAAAGTCAAAGAAATACGGAAAAAAGGGGGGAAAAGCCCGTTGCAAACCAAAGCAAACCAATCGAAAAACCCAAGTCTTGGATTTTTCACACCACTGCTCCTTTAGTAATGCTATATGGTTCTGTGATTGGGGCTTTGAAAGTCAAAACATAGAAAATAGTCACCAGATTTTTCATGATTCTTACATAGTTTATCTCACTTTCTGCTTACTTGTTTATTTTTGCTGCGCTTTTTACATTGTTTTCAAGCTTCTCAATTCGAATTTTTAATTAATTCCACGTTCCAAGTTTGAGCTCGACAGCTAAACTTTGCAGTCTGCTTGATTGCCATATATATATATATATAATTAAAAAAATATTGCATATCTGACTGTAAAATCAGACCTGCTATTTTTATTTCTTTTTTTTTTTTTAATAGTTTTGGAAATTTTTTTATGCGTTACAAATTAACATGTTTTATCATCATTTTCAATAAATGCTCATAAATAATCTATTGATATTATTTATTTATAAATAATTATCTTTCGACAAGCAACTAAATTATTATTTTCTAGTTATTTAAAATGATTTATAAATAAATTCGCTTTCTGAAAAAAAATGTTTTAAGCACTTTTTAGTTATCGTAACTTAGTAAATATGTGAAATGCAGAGCTCATTTCCCCAATTTGCCTAGGGTTCCAGCATATAGATTACATATATAAAATCTTATTCTTCAGAAGATTGGTAGACAAGTAATCCTCTTTGCAATTTGAGTTTTGTATCATAGTTGAAATTACGCTTTAATTGTCAATTAAAGTGTTTTTATGTTTGTTGTTTTTAAACAATGTTTTCTGCCCTTTCCAATATTCCAAAACCCAGACAATAAGTCACTTGGAAATTCTACAAGAGAACTCTTTCATTCACATCGACCTCCCAGTAAACCCCACAAACACAGTTATAATTAAATATTACTCTTTTGTGCAATTAAACCTGATGCTTTTCTTTTCGGGTTGTTGCTGGGGGGAAATTGAATTTTCATTGTCGATTGCCCAGATCCCAAGCCAGTTGCTTAGCTAGTTGATATGACCAGGATACAGATTCTGTGATTCCACACATGTTTTATAAGCCTTGTAAGAACACCAGCTGAGACTGTTGATTGCATTTGATTTATTTGAACCAAAGACATGATACAAATCATAAACGCATTTGGCATTCCACATACAACACACACACACAAACACACACACTCAACCCGCCCCAAACATGGCCCATTTGTTGCAGGTGAAAATTGCCAACATGAGTTGACAACAACTGAGAAATATTAGAAAATGACCAAAAGGCGATGCCCAAAATAAAAATGACAAGAAAAACTATTTTCGATGTGTTGTACTTTGGCAGCCACTTTGGAAACATCAACCTGGCTGGGCTGGGCTGGGCAACATTTTTAGTGTTACAGTCACGTGCTGTGCCACTGCATCAGCTATAGCCACATCAACACCAGCAACAACAACAACAACAACAACAACAACAACAATGGCAATGACACATAATACATCAGGCAACAACACTCAGAGCAGGGCGTGTCAAGTGTCCGGGGATGGCCATTTCATTATTATGATGCTCAAATTGAGCGGTAAGCTTGTGGCCAAAATAATAATATTGTGTGGCATTCAAGGACAATAGTTGCTGCCTGTCACTGCTGCCATTGCTGCCACTGCTGCTGCCTGGTGTTAACCATAGTCATAAGCCATCTATTTTGCAATAACCAACTATTTGTGTTCAGCTTGCAAATATATATTTTTGCTTGCATTTAAATTGCCAAATTGCATGGAGAAATTATTTTTTATTTATGAACCCAGAAAATTTCAATTAAGTTAACGAAATTTGCAAAAAAAAATCATTTGTTTAATTTGTGATTATTGATATTATTTATAATTTATATAATTTGTTTGATTTTTTTTTAAATCACTGCAGAAATATTATGAAAGCAAATAACAATAAATATTTTAATAACATTATGCGAATATTTCAAATGAGATTTTCGATAAATAATCAATTTTCAATTGCCGCTGGCGATACGCGTGATAAATGCAATTAACAAAGCATTTCATTTAAGATACCCTGTATAAAGGGGGGATATAGTAAAGTGTTTAGATTCTAATAAGGCAATATTTAAATATATAAATAAAAATAAAAAAATAATAATAATTGAGCAATTTACAGCTTTAGTTTGTTTTGCTTAAAATCAATTCTTGAAAATTCAAGAAACTCTTTCTGTAGGGTATCTTCTAGTCGAGCGTCTTTCAGCTGGGCTCGCTTTAAATTTGCTGTTTAATTGAAATAACATTTGCACTGCGTAACACGTACGCAGATATGCCAAAAACGTTTGATGGCAAATCGCAATCAAAAGCTTCGTTACTTTTGACATGGCTTTGTCGACATTGTCACGACACACACACTCACACACACTCACACACACACACACATCTTAGTCCCAGGGGTGTGGGAATAGCTTCTGACTTATTGGAACAGAGACGCTGCTCTGCTCTGTGCGTGTTGGTTCAGCTTGACGCAATTAACATGTCCAACTTAATTGACGCAATAAATTCTTGCGATACGCTCACCTGTATGCCATGACATGCCACTCCCCCCCGCCCACCTCTCTTCCCCTTTTATGCCTATATAGGATTGCATATCTATGTATGTGAAATTCTCACTCTGTCTGACTGTCGTTGAGTGCTATTCTGTACGTGCCACTGACTTTTGCGTGTTGCTCAACCTAAAATGGCCGCCTGGCCTGAATGGTTGCAGCAGTTGAGGGGGCATGTGTGGGTGGCATGTTATGTTCACACAACAAATTTGAATCAATCTGTTGAAATTGACTTAAGGCGCTCACTTGATTAATTGTCATTGTCCAACCACAAAATGCAAGTCGACAGATTATTCCGACACATCCACAGACAACTTGTTAGAATCGCACACTAAATAATTAAATACCTACGCGAAATTTGATCAACATTAAATTGATTTAACAGTAATTTTCATTTTGTAAATTTGTATCGCCAGTTGTCGTCATTGCTTATTACCAACTCCTTTCCATCTGCCAGCGTTTTAAGTTTTACTACCTCCCCGCAAAAACATAAATCATTCGCTTAGCGCACAAAAAAAAAAAAAAACTAAAACTCGCCAAACTTCTTCGGCGAAAAGTGTCCTCGCCAAATGTTTCGTTTACGTTGAACAGCAAACAGTGAATTATGACCTGTTCCCAAAACAACCCAAAACAAATAAACAAAAAATAACAAAGATTTTGAGCACTGCCACATTAAACTGGAGGAGAATGCAGAAAAAAAAACATATATGTAATTGTTTTTACCAGCTAAAAATAACTTAATATTGCTTGAAAGCATTTCTTTTATTTTTATTTCTTTACATGTTGAAGTAAAAAAAATATCGCCTTTTCTGACAGAGTTTCAGAATGTGTCCCTTTAAAGTATAGAAATATAGTCATTAAATATGTCGAAAAAGTGAAAAATATGTTGAAATTAATTGCTTATTATAATATATATTATAATATATTAAATTCAGATTTTATATAATGTATGATTGGAATTTTGCTTTAAATGTTGACAATTCTAAATATGGCTCATTAAATATGCCAATAATATTTGACTGCATATTTTAATAAAGCTAATTAAAAATAAATCAATTATTTGGCTAATTGCATGTCATATCGATATAAATCGATTGTCTGTCATTTTGATAGGCAGTAATTTGGCTATGAATTGCATTTAAAGTGTTGCATAAAATAACATTAAAATCATAATATTATTTTTAACTATGCCATGTCCCGTTATAGAGTATAAACTTAATTGTTTTGTTTGTTTGTGACTTTTCGTAATTAATTCGAAATATAATATTCCTACTAGGCCCCCATACATATAACAAAGGCGCCGCAGATGTGCATTGCATTTACATAATATTAATTAATTTCATATACGTAAACACACACACGTACACAAACACACACACATACATGCAGACAACTGTAGTCTTGGGTAATATTTTAGCAGCGGAATTTGGCCCATCGGCATTTCAGTTGGCGGTTACTAAACAAAAGTTTTGGTCACCGATTTCTGATATGCCATTGCACTATACAGACATATATATAGCAGACAGCAGATGTAGCTACCAAAACACACACACACACACGCCCACACACTCACAATGTTATTGGTTTTACTGTGCTGATGTTATTATTTAATGGCCTCGCGGCGATAGTTAAACAGAATTTGATATAAACAAATTGCGTGGTTTCACATGATTTTGAGGTTTCATATTTGAATTAATTGATTGCATTAGAGCCATGCTTCAATATAACATTTAATTTGAATTGAAATTTACAATTTAATCTTCTTCACAAAATTAAATTTAAATTACATAAATCGAATTGTCACGCAAAGCGTTTAAAGAGACCAAAGAAAATATAAATTAACGGCAATGTCAATGGCCGCCAGCTAAAAATGATAAACTGCATCCCTCGTCTGATATATGAAGTGATTTTGAACTACATACGTAAAACGAGTTTCAAATGGAATAACTTGGAGTGCATTAATTTTATCCATGAAGTACATCAATTTTCGATATAATATTATAAAAAAAAATATAAATGATGTTGTCGACAGAAATCGATTAGCATATAGAAAGATATATTTTTATTGCTGTGAGTTATCGATTTTATCTTTTTTAATCGACAACTTAAATTTCATGGTCTCTGGCATTGATAAGCTTTAACCGACAATCATGGCTCGAACGAATCGGTTATCCTTGCTTGCCTCATTATATTCCTTTCACAAGTTTTCAATCGGAGACAACTCTCAATCGATGTAACTCGACTTTGACAGCCTGACAAGCTCAACTCTTGTTCTCAATGTGACTACGCCCCCATTAATTGATTATAAGCTGTTTTCGCGAACAGCAAAGCAACAAGAAAATAAACTCATCCAATGTATTTACATTTGGTGGCACGAATAGGGGCCACAGGTTGCAACCACACACCCACAAATCGCTTACTGTAACAGCCTCATCAATCACCTGATGCAGCTCTGCAAAAGGTTGCTAATGATTTATGATCTCGCTGTTATGCGAGTTAGTGCGAAAGAGACGGGGAGAGAGTGCCAGTCAGAGAGACAGCGAGAGAGAGAGAGAGATGCAGACAAGCATCGCTAAATACGAAACTCAATCATTTAATTAGCGCCCCCAAAACAAAAGAAAATTAATTAAACTTTGAACTTGTCTCGCTGAAGTTTTATGCAAAATTTTAATTCAATTTATATCGTCATACTCCAGTTTCCCCTTGGTCTACCTTCCTTCTTCTCGCCCGCTGCATAGGTCTATTTGGCCATCTCGCTGACATTTGCATTATAAATTGTCGCTGCTCAATTTTCATACATGAGACAACGAAAACGTCGCCTGACATTTTGTTATGAGAACACGTAAAAAATTGCACATCCAAGCAACCCAAGCATTGTTGTCAGCCCAACTACATGAAAATTCATGATGCTGCTCAAAGCGCACTCTGACACCTATTTTTTAATACTCTGCCAACGAGTATTGTCGAATATGGGTTAGTTCAATTTCAACTTCAAACTTCTATTTTATAAATGTACAATTTTAAAATCGAAATCGAGTCAGTAATGCGTTGCCAACTTTAAATGTAGTATTAAAAAAGATGCAAGCCAAAATAAAGCTAAAAAGCTAATCCTCTCAAAAATCATATCAGTTTTGACAAAATTATAAGCAGCAAGCGTGCAGAGCTGGAGCTGGACAGGGTCAATGCTATGATTATGGCGATGTCCTTCAAAGAGAAGAGGCACATAAATACGCACCGGCCACGCCTACCACCACCTACCCTAAATATCAAAGACATCAAAACTTGCTCAATTTGAAGTAGATCTTTATAAAATTTGAAGGACATTAATCACAGGCACTTACCACCAGCAGGTGATCAGCAGGCAGCACAGAGTATTCAGCAGTCGGATATGCCCCAACGCAATGTTGCCACATTTTTCTTGCGTTGCCGGCATTAGATGGGTTTAAAATTAGTGACAGGGGCACATTGCCATTGCCATTGCCATTGCCTGGCAGCTAAAAATTTCGCTTGGTTAACAGCAAAATCTGTGCCACGGCACTTTAAAGCCAAATTTGATTTACATTTGAATGCATGAAAAAAAATATACATTTTTTGGCTGCAGCTAGTGGGTGGGTGGGGAGGGGCAGGAGGAGAGTGCAATGGGTCAGGGGTGACAGGTGAGCGAATGTTAGACGTCAAGTCGCCATTGAAAACAGCGTGTGCCATTTTGTCTGCATATGTATAAAAAAATAAAATATATATATAAATATATATATAAATATATATATATATATATGTGTATGAATATGTGTGTGTGTGTGTGCGTGTGCGAGCGTGTGTTAAGGTGTCAGTGTGTCAGGGTATTTGAATGCGTGTGTGTGTGGATTTGAATTTTTATTTATTTTCGGTATGGACTTTTGCATAACTGCTCCAAATTCAATTACACAACATCCAAAAGAAATCACAACGAATATATTCGAATACTCTATAGGAAAAAAAAATAGGCGGGGCAACAATTGCAATCCATAAAAGAGATGAATACCAGGAAATCTGCATAACTCGAGCAGCTGTGAAATATTTAAACTATTATTGTTAATATTAATACGGACAGATACAGATTCATATATATATATTGTAGATGGGATTGCCTTCTGGTAAAGGGTATTAAAAAAATATTTAAATGTATGCACATATATATATATATATATTTATAAACGAATCAAAACAAATATGGAGAGTAAAAGTAGCGACGGCTCGACCAGTGCAACACTGAGTGTTTTTCGTGATTGCCAAGCAAATTTTGTATAGAATTCCAAGAAGCAAACAAAACTTTTCCATTTTATGAGAGGCTTTAATTGAAGTTCCCCATTTTTATTATAGATTGTAAGTTTTATTATTGTTGACTGTTTCTTTCAAAACATTTGGAATATCGTTTCGAGTTTCTGAATTTCAATAGTTAAAATTACGATTCAGTTTTCGAATTACAACCCTGATCAAAAATAGTAAAAATTACCAAGTAATTTAAATTTGGTTACATATCAACGCATAAGTTCAGCAAGCTTGCTCATGCACTCTCACAGCTACAGGGTATAAAACATAAAATATAAGGGAAAAACTGAAACCTGCCAAAAATTGCAACGAACTGCAGAAAAACATTTGCATTTTTATTGAATTGCTAAAGTTTTATAAGGTCAGTGCTGTAACTCTCAAAAAAAGAACAGAGAAACTGGAGTGAGAAAGGGAGAGAGAGATAGAGAGAGAGAGAGGGAGAGGGAGAGGGAGAGGGGAGAGAGTGAATCAACAGAAAATGTTTGGAAATCGAATCGCGACACTGGCATAAGTGAAAAATTGTATTGAATTTCGACTATTAAATCGTTAAAACTTGCAACTGTTGCCAATCGACCAATTGACCCCCAAATTCCACAATAAACAGTCAACTAAAACCGAAAACGAAATCAAAATCGAAATCGAACTCGAATATAATAAATATATATATACAAAAAATAAATGCTAATCCCATGAAAAATAGCACATGGATCATAGAGCTGGCTGGTTGGTGAATTACAAGTGAGAAGGCAGTTTTATGATGGTCGCCATTGATTGCCTATTTGTAAGGCACACGTGACTGGTAATCTCAAGGAGAAGCAGAAGAAGAAGCTAAAACATAAACCAAGCCAAGTTAGTTGGCTCCGCCCTCGACAAATGGCCAACAGTTAAACGAGGCAATCGTATAAAACTAAAGCTAAACACACGAAAAACTAAAGTTGTTTAACGCATTTTATCGCAAACTTTTACGCTATTTAACCGCTTTAGCGGCACTAAACCAAATTCCATATTAACATGAGATTTCCAGTTCAGAGCACCCAACAAACAACAACAACAACAACAACAATAATCAGAAACTCAAGTCTTGAAATTGATTCATAAAATGTGCGATGAGTGCAAATAGCTTTCCTCTTTGTTATATATATATATATATATATATATATATGCGATATGTGTTCGGATTGTCATTTCTTGAATTTTAAGTACATTTTAAAAGCCTTTTAGCAGTTTCTCGCATCATTTGTTGTTTTATGGCTGCCTGGCGAACATTGACGATATCAGCCAAGAAAATGGTTTTATTTATTGACACATGTTTTTTTTTTTAAATACAAAAGTGTTTGGCGCTGCTTGCCTCAAATTCTCATGCTTCATTTAACACTGTTGCGACAGAAATAAAGAGGCGACTCCATCAGTGTCAAAGTACAACATATGCCCATCTCAGAAGACTCAGCTTGAATTTATGTATATATTTTTTAAGCTCTTTTGTATATTTTATAAATATTTAAAAATATTGCTTCAAATCTCAGAAATGTTCAGCTTACAATTTTGTCTACTTTTTCTTGTTTCGCAATACATTTTTTTATTTGATTTTTTTTAGTATTGCTTAACCAGTATAAACTGCTCAATATAGTTTACGGTGCAGCAGAAATGTGTAGTTTATGCATTCCTTTTGGGCGTGGGAGTTAGTCCTAACCAGAAATGAATGCTAGTTGCATTTTGTACAAAGTTATGGCCTGGGAATTGGGGCAGCTAACGAGCCGTTTAACCGTTTAAACACGCTAAGCTCACAGATACTTAAACCAGCCCAACCAGCCCAAAACAGCTAACCGGCCCAAAAGCCCACTGCATGCAGTGGGATTTAGCTTTGGGGCGTCTGCCTGGCTTGCAAACCCAGATGCAAAATTCCATTTGTAGTTGTTGTTGTTGTTGTTGTTGTAGTTTCTAGGTGCATAGTTTCATTTTGAGCACAGCCCAGATACGCAGTAATATCCAAGATAAATGCTCATTACGGCATTATATTAATTATGATATGTGAAACGCAACCGTAAGCTGTGTGTGTTTGAGTGTGTGTGTGTGTGTGTGTGTGTGTGTGAGAAGGGTGTGCGAGCCAGAAAAGAGGCAATTATCTTTTCCCATAATAGTGTTTAAAAAAACGAGTTTAATTAGCCAGTTTGCTTATTGCCGACTTTATTAACGTATACGTTTTCATAAGAGAATAAATTGTTAAATTTGTGTTCATGTTTTTATGTGCTGGCAGTCTTTGGATATACTCAGGAAATGTGTGAAACATAATTGTATAGTTAAAAAATATAAAAAAAAATAATAAAAAAAAAAATACAAGACTAAGCGTTGAATTTCAGAATTCAGAATTTGAAATCAAAATTAAATTCAATATTCAACAGCTTTTGATAGCCAGTAATAAGTAGAATGCTTTGTCTGATTTTTTACTAACTTAACGGTTTCAGTTCCATTAAGTACCAGCAAATATAATACAAAAAAAAAATTATGCAGAATCTTTAACAGAACCAGAACCAAAACTGGCAACTAAATTAATTGCGAGTTGAACTTCAAATTAAATAAAAACGTTTAAACATTTGTATTATTATTATTATATAATATTATAATTATTAGAAAAGCAAATAGATCCATTAACTATACACTAAAATATTATTTTATCAGCAGCAACCCAAAATTTCTTGTAATTTGTATGCAATTGTCAGATTTGCAATATTGTTTTACAATTATTTGCAGATGGCCATTTTGAAATCATTATTTGTTTACAAATAATACATAATTTCGCTAAAATATGCAGAAATGCATAAGACACACAAACATACAATTTTATATATGTGTGTGTGTGTGTGTGTGGGTGTGTGCATAATGAGCTGATTTATTGTTATTGAATGCGAATCTGTGGCACTTTTGCTCTGCTGCCTGGAAACCTTTTCAAATGTCCATCAGACAGTTGGGCGCCATTCAAGTTGAGGACACATTAGGAGCAGTGTAAAAAAAAAGAAGGAAGCCAACTCGATTGAAGAAATCTTTTCGCGCCATTAATTTTAAGGTTAATTCTTTTCCCCAAAGTGACACAACAGCGCCAAAACAGAAAAGGGAAACCCAAAAACACAGCCAGCATTGATTTTATTTGACCTTCGACGAGGCGACAAGGTCTGATTTTAAGCAAGCTAAGAGTACTTCTTGCCACCCCCCCCAACCCACCCACACACACAATAAAAGCAGCTAAAGAAATAAGAAAAGAGGGTGAAGTGGAGAGAAGAGAGGCGCATTCACATATATTGCGAGTTTTTCATCATTATTTCGCAAAAGCTGACAAACCCATAAAGTGGCCAGCGCTGGCCACATGTCAATTAAAGTTAATACACGGCTCGCTTCTCCTGTAAGCGACAAGTGCAGTTGAGTTGAGGTAGTTGGTGCGGAAAGGGAGGTAGTTGGGTTGCGGAAGGGGGTGAGGGGGGTGGCTGGTCAGTTTGTGGAAAGGCAGATCGAAAGTAAGCATTATATATACCCTGTTATTATACGTATGTTTGCTGGTGTTGTATCAAATCATTGATGGAGATGAGAAGAACTTGACAAATAAATTTAAATGTTTGATTTATATTGATAAAGAGTATTTTGAGAGACGTAAGCAATTACAGTTTATACTATAACAGTAATATATAAATCGTTTTAACTGAAGAACTACCTCATTTTTTCTATAGTCTGTAATTATAATTTATTATTATTATTATTTTTAGTAAATTATTGTATCAAATGATAAATTGAGATGAGAAGAACTTTATAAATAGATTTAATGCTCGACAATGGCTGATAAAAATTAATTTGAAAGAAGTAAGAAATTTTTAAAAATCAAATAACTATTTTATTTTTGATATATTTTATTTTATTTTAATAATAAAAATAAGCTTGTAATTTAAATTTATTCCGAAAGAGTTTTTGCAAAGAATTAAATTATATTTCATGTTGGAGAGCAATTATTAATTATTAAATCTCATAATGAAAATGAAAAAATCAAATGTATTTTAAAAGTGCTATGCAATGTATGTGCTGTCATTTTAAACAGAGTAGCTGCTAGTCGTTCAATTCCACAAATGTTTTGTTTGTTTTTTTGTTGTATTTATTATGCTTTTGACTTTAAGAGCATTAAAATTGCTCATAATTACATTGACGTTGGCATTTTGAACTTGTCATTTAGTGGTCGCCTCGGGAGGCAACAAATAACACAAACTTGTACAAACACACACACACACGCACACACACACATACACCCTTTCACACACACACTCGCAATTAGTTTAATAAACAGAAAGGGGCGCAAAACAAAAGCTGACTCAATATGCCCAGCATAAACACAAACGTTGGCAAAAACGAGGACAACAAGCATTATTGTGCTGCAGGACATGTAAATGCAATTAAAATGTGTCCTTTGTGCCAGGCACTTTGACCACATTATTGACTGATGCAACGTTAAAAACGCATTCCCGTTCAATATGTGGCCATAATTAACCTAATGAGTGCTTTTCTACAAACGCTTTAGGATTTCACCAACTTTTTCTTTTCATTTCAATTTTATTTTGTCCCTAATTCAGTTTATTTTTTGCATTCTGTCAAACACAATTGACGACTTTTTGTGTGTGTGTGTTTGTGTGTGTGTGTTGCGTAATTGAGCTTTCAAGCGGCACTTTAGGCGACGCCTCGTGGCGCCTCTAATTAACTCAACACTAAAAGCCTCGTTCAATATTCAATTATATATCTAACACACTCACACACACACACACACAAGCGCTCACAGCCGGCGCCATTTTTAAGCTGGCATTGACATTTCCGTTTCCGGCGCGGCGACGCGCTCTGAGATTCAATTAGCAACAAAACGGCCTCAGTGTCAAAAAGCATTGCACACGCGAAGCGTTAAAGTGGTGCCACACCCACCCAACGCCCATTTTTACTATTCTTTGTATGACAGGTGTGGCAACGTTTCAAAGCGGCGGCTTTTAGTTTTTAGTGTGACAGCCATAAAAGCTTAAATCAGTTTTGTGGCAGCTACACAAAATGCATTCGAACATGCCACAAAAAGCTGTGCGTGTTTCGTTTTCATTTTATCAACATTTTCATTTATTAGTTGAGCAGGCAAGTTTTATGAATATGTCTAAGTGTTGCAAGTACTTTTTGGAGTTGAAACTGTCAAAATCCGCCTAATCAATTGGCTTGAACAGTGCTAAAACAATTGTTGCAGATGTCTTAAAGAATTTATAAAAAAGACTTTACTGTTTATAATAATGAGATAAGGTAAAGGGATTCTTCTCTAGATGAAATAACGGATTTTTTAACATAATTCCAGATTTTTTAACATAATTTAGCATATTCAATAAAACTGCAAAAGTCGTTTTTACTCAACTAAAATGATTTAAAGATAAAAAGCTGATTTAATGCACATAAAACATTTTCTCACAGATTCCCTTCAAGCACAACTCTTAAATTTAATATTTAAAGGGAAAATGCCTACAGCTGATTTTTGAAAATCAGAAATTTTAAGCCAAAGAATTCCACAAAATTTGTATTTTAAAAACAAAAAATAAAATTTATTTTTCCAACTAAAAACACACGCTGAGCACATTTAAATTATGTAAATAACGCAGACGAGTAATTGGCCTGGCCATCAAAGTTGCTACAGCAGCAGAGACAAGAGGGGTGGCAGTGAGGGGGTGGGCGCTGCAATGGCAATTACTTAAAGGCAAATGGATCCAGGCTAAAATGCAAAAGCGAAAGTTTGCAGAGCATTTTGATAAGAAATCACTGCAATCAATCAACTTGCAACTGGCAACAAGCAAAATCAATTGAAATTAAAAGATGATTTCGTCTAGATAAACCCCACACCCCCTTCTCCGCACACACACACACACAGCCCTCTACTACATTCTCATTACCCTTGCCTAAGCAAACGCCCGCAAGAAAAATCACTTACATTAATGAGTTCAACTTGTTTTTGTAGCATGTGGATTTGGTGGCAGCGCCTCAGTTGTTGCTGTTGCTTCTTAGCAGCAGCTAGCTCCTCCTCCTCTTCTTCTTTCTTCAGCCTGCTTGCTGCTTGCTCTTCACCTCTCTTCTCTGCTCTTCGCTTTTCTGGTGATTTATAATGTCAGCAGCCAAAGGCAGAAGTTACATTTCCATGCACAATTTACACCAATCCAACGGCAGCAACAAAAACAATCAACACACAGTCACCCACACTCGAACACACACACACACACACACATATGTATGCTGATGTACGGTGAAGCACAGCAGCCAACTGTGGACTGAGCTAATCAATCTCGTGGCATGTCAGACAGTCAATTTGTGTGTATGTGTCTATTATTCGTTTGTAAGAAGTTAGTCTAATTAAATAAATAAGTGCACGTGATTTATTTGCCAGCCAGCAGCAGGCAGGCAAAAACAAAAAATAACACATCACTGCCGGCTATGCTAGACTAGCTAAACACCCTGCAAAGCAATCAAAACTTTAACAAAAATAAAAGAAAAATGTAGACTAACTTTGTTTATTTCAATATTTCCACAACTAAATCAAAAATCATCAGATTTTGTCTATTTGTGCAGCAATAATTTAAATTGAGTTTATAATTTGAAAGTTATCTTAGATTATATAGTATGAAAATAAATAAAATTTAGACTAAAAAATTATCAGATTTTGTCTATTTGTTCAGCTCCAACTTAAATCATAAATTTAGTTATATAAATTTGAAAGTTATCTTAGATTCTATCGTATGAAAATAAAAAAAAATGTAGATTAACTTTGTTAATTTCAATATTTCCACAACTATCAACAAAAATCATCAGATTTTGTCTATTTGTTCAGCTCCAGCTTAAATCACAAATTGAATTGCTAATTTGAAAGTAAAGTTAAGTTTAAAGTTTAAATTCTATTGTATGAAATTTATGCTTGGCAAGGATCAAATTTAGAACCTCAATGCTTGAAAGGATTTACAAAACCAAGCGCTTTTTGATCATAGTTTTTCTTCTAGATAAAACACAAATTTAAATCTAAAAATAGCATTAAAAAACTGTACAAATTTTAGCCGAAAAAATCTGCCTATCAAAATAAGTCAAATCTTTGCCAACTCTAACTTATTGGGAAAAACGTTTTGTGCTTTATTTTGCCTCTAAATCAAAACTAAACAAAAATTTAAATACCAAATTCTGTGGGATTTGTTTACAGGGTATTTCAATGTGTAAACATTTCGACTGGTTTTGCTTGAATTCGTTTCATTTTAAGCTTGAAATGAGTTTTACATACAATCAATTTATTTGAGCCGCACGCATTTGCCGCATGGGATATTAAAATTGCCAGAGGAGGGGTGGTGGGCGGTGGGCGGTGGCAATAAAGAAGAAAAATTTAATTAATTGCAGTCGGCGGCAGTAAATTGCTGCACTGCCACAGCTTCAGTAGTGACGTCAGTGGCAGGCAGCTTCAACTGCAACTGCAACAGCAACAGCAGTTTCTGCTTAACTGCTTCTGTTTCTGTTTCTGGTTGTGCTTCATGTTGCATGGTTCGAGTGGAGTGCAATCAGTGCGCCAAATCGGCGTTGGCCTAATGATTTTCCTGTAATGCCCGGCACCAAAGAAAACATAATGAAGCAAGACAGGACGGGACGATGACAAAACGACCAAACGACCAACGACGACGACTACGAACAGGATGAGAAAGGACAACGACGACGAGGACTTCATTACCAAATTGAGCGGCTGTCGTCATCCACATCGTCATCGTCGTCGTCGCAGCCATCGCCATCGCCATTGCTATTGCTATTGCAGACTTTGCTTCCGTTTCCGCTTGCTGCTGCAGTGTCCAGCAAATCGAAGAAGCTGCACAAATACAGTTGGCGCCCCTTGATACACATACACATACATATATATATATATATAAATATATATTTATATATAAAGATATCAAACGTGGCCAGCAAGCAATCAAGCCCAGCGCTGCCAATGATTTCCTTTGGATTCCCAATACCAGCAGCACCACTAATACCAATCGCATTCGCAATCGCAATTCGATATACTACTCGCTGTGAGGGTGAGACGGAGCGGTGGGGGGGTGAAGTGAAGTGTGGTGCCCTGGAGGCCGACAACTTTGCCTCGAAAATCCATCAAATCTTTTTCTTACCCATGACTTTTGAGGCCATAAACTTTTGATTGATACTGAATTTAATCAACACGAACGCTCTCGGCTCTGACTCCCTCTCTCTCTTACTTACTCTCTCTCTCTCTCTCTTTTCTTGTTCTTATCGGGCTTCTTATATTTTTAATTTACGCCTCAAAGTACGATTCTGCATGGTTTATCACAGAGATTGGCAAACGATTCTGCTTCGCTGCACTTCAATTAGTTGCTTATAGTCAACAGCCACAACAACAACAACAACAACAAACAGGCCCATCACAATATCAAGTACATAATTATATATATATATATCTATATATATATATATGTATTATGTATATAAAAATATTATTATTTGTATGATGACTTGTCGATTCGGCTCTTTGTTATGGTTTCAATGTGCAAGAGGAGGCAAAAAGCGACGATGTTCATCTCGCAAATGAGACATTAACTAAAAGAGCCAAAAGCAAGCGACTGAATGCTCGACTAACAGTTACCCTAGCAACTTGAAAACATATGCTTAATCAAAGTACAAACAAAATTAAAAGAAAACTTAAAGTTTCAGGCTCATCACTTTGTTGATTTAACTCTTGTTGTGTAGCTCTAGAATAGGCTTAACCTTTGCTTATATGCTTAATATACCCCATCCATATTTGTATTGTGTACAGGGTATGCATTTGCCCTTATTTTATGCCCTGTCTCTTGGCATTTGACCTGAGTCTGGGTCCAGTATGGGAAGGTCGTCGCTTACAATTTCAATTTCGCTAAAATTGGTTGACACACATTGCATTCCCTACAAAATACATGCACACACCACACACACACCACACCACATACGACGTGTGTGTGTGCACCACACACTCTCCCCAAAAATATTCATGCAAATGCACTTAAAACATTTTAAAAGCGCTTTTGCGGTTCAATTTGCATAATTCCAGCACCCTATAAAAATGTACAACATTTTACCACTAATGGCACACACATTGCACGCTCGCACACACACACACACACACACACACAAACAGTCGTACACACACACCCCTCCATTGCATACATTTAATTATCGAAATGGCAACGACGCGACTCCGTTTTGGACCACATTTCTGTTTGTCCTATTTTTTTTTGTTGCTGTTGTCGGTGGCAATCCTTGAAGCACATTTCTGCAAATTGACCAGGCGAGCAGACATTAAATTACACCTGACCAGGCGCCAGCCAACGTAGATCCTTTCAGGCCCGATTCCTTGTGTCGCATCCTTCAACTGTTGTCTGGAAATTGCCAGCTGTTTGAGTCATAGTCAAGTTCAATAATTGAAATTGTTGTTCAATTCGATATCTGTAAGAATTTCAAAAAATAAGATAAATAAAAAATTAAAATTGTTAAAAAGTCTCGTCTGCAAATAGCTAAAAAAATGTTTGCTTTGAGTACACATAAATATTGCAAGAATTTTTAACAGCGCCTTAACTTAACAGAACATTTCCACTGTTAATGTATTGCCCTACTCCGCCGCGTCGCCTGCTGCCATAAACTGTTAGACTCCCCTAACAGTGCACAGCCGCTGTAAGAGCTTAACAGGCAGCTGCTCCTGTGTACTGAGAACAGTTGCTGTCAACTGGGGCAACTTGCGATACACAAACAGGGGTTGACTTAACATAACATAGCACAACAGCTAGCTGAAAGTAACAGAGCACTGTTATCAGTTTGTTCCTTGAAATTTTGCATATACATTATTAATTTCAAGGGCACAGATGGGATGTGTCTCATCAGCAGCAGCTGCTTGGTTGCTGGTCAATTGAAATTGGTCAAATTGCCTGTGCAATTGACAATATCAATGAGAATTGATGGCTTGAAGCTGAAAGCTTTTTTGAGTCTGCCTAGTTTAGATCCCTGAATAGTGATTGGCAGTGTTACTGTTAATGCAAACAATAGTTATTTGATTATAATGCTAATATCACACTTAACTCGAGTTAAATAAGTACATAGCCATAAGCGAAAAGCAATTTTGAACAGCTCGAAAGAACAATCATTTGAAAAAGATTATTGCATTCGCAATTAAAGCGATTGCACCAATAACTTTTAGTCCCTTTCGCTACTTGGATTAAGTGCTCTATTAAGTCAATCTGAAATTAATTATTTATTTATTAATGTGCACACACATGTGTGTGCATTAAGTGTAAACGTTTACTTTATTGGCAGTAAAAAGGAAAAACCATTTTTGCGCTTGGCTCATAAACTTAACATAAGCTTGTCTTTGCCGAGGGTTTTCATTGTGTCAATAAATTTATGTAAAGTAGATGAGGGTAGCCATTGAGTGAATAAATTGACTACATTTTCATATTTCCATTATTATCCATATCTCAAACAATACATACTCGTACATCTTTTTTTTTTGCGAATATCTTGCATTTCTAATTTGATAGCGTTTTTCGTTACTTCAGACATATATATCAAATTTGTACTTGAGCCAAGCATTTTTTGTTCACCCCCAATTACGAGGAGCATTTAAGTTTAAAGCGATTCGTTTTGATCAAGAATACATCAAAGCAAAACGTTTTAAGTGGATGCGTTGCAAAAACATTAAACGCAGAATGTGAATGTGTCTAGCCATTTTCATCAAGGAAAAGAAAACAACAATAAAATTGAAAACAAATGCAAAAAACCGAAACTGAAACAAAAAAAATTACTTATAGGCAGAATTGGGAGACAAAAGACCAAAAAGAAACGCTAATGCTTCTTGACCGTCTCTCTGCTCAGTCAATTTCTTCTTCTTCTTGTGCTGGTGAAAGGTCAAACTTGTCCCTTGCCATTGGGCTGGAAACTGTTGCCGACGCGTGACTAGTGCCATGGGGCACTTGCCTGGCGACCTTGGCAAATTTTTGCATGCCACTTGCCTCCAATTTTGCTTAATGGTTTTGGTTTTTTTTATTTTTTTTTGCTGTTCACTGTTCAATTTTTACAAACGAGCTGACATTTGAATAATTTTTGACTACTCAAATAGCCTGTGCATTATTTATTTATATTTTCTTTTAGCCGGAAATTAAAGACACATCCCTCAAAGCGATGAGTCGCAAAAATTTGCTGTTGCCTCAGGCTAAACGAAATTGAAAATGTTCTTCGCCAGATGTGTGCACGCATTTCAAATAACAGTGAAAAAAAAACACCCACTCAAAACTCCAACTTTGACTGCATTTCACATCAAGTGCTTAGTATTAATTTCCTGCTTTATAGAAATATTGCCTAGGGCTGCATACGTGACAATGATTTGATTAAGTGTTTTAGCCACCCGAAGGGGAATATAAAAAAAAAAAGACTAAAACATGTGTGTTCAAAGCACCCGAATTTGATTAAATGGAGGCTGCCAATCAAATCCTCAAATCTATTTTTAAAGCTAAGAATTCAATTATAATTGAAAGTCTAACAGTTTATTAGAAACAAACAAGACTAATTTATAAATTAATATAAAATTATATTATATTATATATTATTAGAATATAGAATTAGAATATAGAATATATAAATTAGAATTATTTTTTTGTACTTTAAAATACCAATTTTACTCAATTTTATTTTCTCTTACAGGTATCTCATTAAATTCGATGGCCTACCTTAAAATTATTATGCAATTAAGTGAGTACTTTTAATGTTTCTTATTGACTTGAATAACTTAATTAACATTAAATAAGGAAATTGGGCAAATTTCTACCCTTTCCTTACACACACACTTTTAATAAATATTGACAGCTGTTTTGATAAACTTGAGAAGAGTTTACAAAAGAGTTGCAAACAGATGACAGAGAATGGCCAAATCTGTATTATATTTACTTTCAGCCACTTAAACCAATTAATTTCCGTTGTTTCTGTTTAATTCAGCTTGCTTGTTACACTTGCTTTTGATACTTTTCGTTGTTGTTTTGCGCTGTCAGCGGCAGCGGTGTTGGCCATGGCCAAAAGCACGCTACCTGTGCTGCCTGTGTGAACTTTGCTTCATTAACTGAGCAGCGCACACAATCGAGAATCGAGAAATGTGAAAGTAGCACAGACAGCTGAGGCAACTGAGGCAACTGAGCAACAGAGCAACAACTGCTGTCACAGGTCCTTATCGTCCTCAAACTCACCCTTGTCCTGCTACTCGTCCTCGTTGTCCTTGCCTTTGTCCTGGCTGACTCGAGCAGTTGCCATTTCTGCTGCTTCCAGGAGCATCATCAGACGAGTTAAGTAGACTGCTAAATGACGATGCTGGCATTGCTGCTGCTGCTGCTGCTGATGCTGTCGCTCTTGTTGATGCCACTGCCTACTGCCTAACAAGCACTCTCTCTCTCCCTCTCTCCCTCTCTCTTACTCTTCCCCTCTCTTTCAGTCTTAAGTGTGTTTTCAAAATTAAAGCCTGTTAATGAGATTGGCTTTACTGACTCATGTTAAGTGGCTTTGAGTGTATCGTAAGTAAGCACTTTCATCGTCGAGCCCCAACCAGCAGCAGCAGCAGCAGGCAGCATCATGAACTAGTTCCTCCTGGCTACTCCTTATTAAAAATAATGCTCTAAATGGTAACAAAATGTAATGAGTATTTCAGTTGCTGCACAACATTGTTCAGCTAGTTGAACTCCATCGGCTAATGAATATGACCCCAAATGCTGGCAGAGATTTTGTACCCTTATCTCCTTCCTGGTTGGTCAGCAAATCTTGTCAACAGTCGATTGAAGGCTAAATCGAAATACCCCATTTTTATCCCGTGTGAAGAGCACATAAAGATTGTATTAACAATTTGGCATAGTTTAAATAGTTAGCTTACATAAATAAATAAAAATATATTTAGTAGGTCACATTTAAAAAAAAATGTATACAATATATTTTCAAACAGCAGCCAAACCGATTTAATTTTTATTTGTATTGATTTAAAGAGCAATGTTTTTAAATTTACAATGCAATTCCTGCTATTTTTCATAGAATATCTCTTTACTAAATCTATTTGCCTAATTTGCTTTTTATTTACATTGACAATTCAATAATTTAATTTAAAAAAACATTTTGCGCATTTAAACCTTTTGCATTAAATTGTTTTTATCAAAGTCAACTTTCGGTTGTTAAACAAAAATATTAAATAAACAAAAAAATTTAGAGACGAAAAAAAAATGCAAATAAAATTACATATCAAATGTGAAAGTTGAAATATTCCAATTGCGTTTGACATTTGAACACACACACATAGTGCAAACAACTGTGCACACACCTAGATAACAAAATAGAAAGAGAGAAATAGAAGTAAGAATGCTGTAGTCGAGTGGGCTCGACTGCGATATACGCTAAACACAGTTGTTAAATATATTCTAACTTTGTTTGACAAACTTTACTTAAACAAGTTTTGCACCCAAAAGTAAGCAGTTCTGCAAGTTCACTCTTAATATGAGAACAAAAACTTGGGTGTTTCTAATCCGATCTTGATGAGTTGATTCATAATTTGCATATGTATATTCTGTAATAATAGAAAGATTCTGCTTTTAAAATTGTGGCATTTAATGCTCTCGGAAAATGCTATGTATTAATAAGCGAGAAACGGAGGCAGTTATCGGGAAAATAAAGCAAACTTGATCTGTGCCGGTTATACGAAAAAACTATATTCCAAGTCTGTCAAGTCTCTAGCTCCCATAATCTCTGAGAACCTAGTGCTTATACAGACAGACGGACATGGCATATATTGACTCGTCTTTTGATTTTGATTAAATATATATATAATTTATGGAATCAGAGATGCCTTCCTCCCCCAGTTACATATATTTGCACAAAAGCATTATACCCTTTTAAGCCATTTTGAATGGGTTCAGGGTATACACAGAAAAAGGTAACCAATAAAAACATTTTGAGTTTTAGGTTTGGGGCAGCCCCTAACAAAATAAATGATGTTCGTTCACGTGTTTCGAATGTGACAGATTTGAGCCCTTTGTCACGAATGATGCTTGATGATGAGTTTACAAACAGCAAACGCAGCAGCCCCCCACAAAGTAATATATACATATATATGTATATATATATAGGTATAAATATATATATATATATACGAAATTGTTGCAAATTTGTCAACATCAGTTTTCTTGAGCGGTTAAGACCAAGTTAAGACGCTGTTGATGGGTTTTACCCTTGAGCTGATAAATGAAGATGGAATACTTGAATACAAGCAACTAAAGTTCAAATTTCAAATAAATAAATGCAAATTAAAATTATTTATACTATTTATTATTTAAAAAGTGCTTAAAAATAGTTAAAGAAAATTCATCTTGAATTAAATCCCTTTTGTCAGTTTTTTTCAAATGGCTTTGAAAGTTGCTTGAACTTTTAACCCTTTTGTTTATGTGTCGCAGTTTTGGGTTAGAGTTCTAACAACATCATTATTATTAGTCACACATACATACACACACACACACACACACACGCACACAGACAGTTAGAAATAGAAAAGTGTTGGAATCTGCTGAACATTTTATAAGTGCCTCGTGCCACTTTCAACATTCGTGTCACGCAGCAAAGTTGTTACTCAAAAATTTTCGTTGCGCCTACAAACGTGCCACAAGCGGTGGGCGTGGCGCTTAGCAAGAAGTTCTTGTCAACGTGCACCAACCCCAACCCGCAGCACTCCTCCAATCGCCGGCGTAGCCATATAGTTTTTGTGGCAAATTGTAGTCAGAGCATCTGAGACTTAAAACTTGGCTAAAAAAAATAAAAGAAAATAAAATATGTCGTCGTTTATTCATTTATTTGTCTGGGTATGTGTGTGTGTCTGGGCCAACTTTAAATTGACCCGGCTTATAACTTTATTATGCATTTATGAGTTGCTGCTTGTGAAAATCATATCTCACGCTTCGCAGCAGTTGTTTTCCTCCTTTAACTTTTTATTATATAATAATTTGAATGTATTATGAAAAACTTTATTGAAATTTATTTTATGTGAATAGTTTAAGAGTTTAAAATAGGAATTATGCAAATAACTAAATGATTATTATTAAATTATAAATTAAATTATAAATAAATAGTCTATGTGAGATAAGTGAATTTGACCCAATATATTTATATATATTCAGTGTATTATCAGCGATTTCAATGATTTGGCTTTTTTACTGTGATAAACTTTATTGAAATTTATTATTCGAATTGCGATTAGTTTATAATAAGAACTAAGGAAATAAATGGTTTATTATTATAATATTATTAAATTATGTTCTGCAAACTGGGTTCTAATTTTCCAGGTGCTTGTGGAAAAACATATGTGAAATAAGTGAATTTTAGCCAATATAAACAGATTCAGTGGTGATTCACCAGCGTTTTCAATTATTTGTCTATTTGAATGTAACTAAAACTGATGTTGGCCACATCAAGTTAACTTAAATAGAGAGCTTTGCGCTGTAAAACTATAAAACAATTAAATTGTTTGATCGCTTCAAAGTTAAAGCGCCGATGTTGATTTTTGTTGAACAATTTTTTGGAGTTTTGAGTTTTGGAGTTTTGGCAACTGCAGTGCAGCTTTGTTATGCAAATAATTGTCAACACCTTTTGAGGATTTTGCAAATTTCATTTTGCCACTGCGTGTATTTTGCTGTATGTGTGTGTGTGTTTTGGCCAACTGGGCGTGAACGCATTGGCATGGGCGTGGCACTTGTGTTCGCGTTTGCTTTGTGTGTATTTTGTGCGCGGCACAAATGTTGCCAATTATTTACACACACACACAGAGAAGGTAGCGCAGGGGGGCTGAGGTTGTGTGCAGCTTGTCGCTGAGAATGGACCGTAGCACGAGAAATTGGCACCAGCAGCAACAGCAGCAGCAGCAGCCGGCAAACCGCAAATGTGCCCAAAAAGGCGTGGCACTGAACAAAATGCGAACAGCTCCGTTCGCTGATGCAGCTGATGCCGCTTCATGGCCCATTGAGTTGCACAGCGGGGGGGTGGGGAAAGGGGAGGGGAGGGTTTCTGTGCCTGAAGTGAGTGGAGGGCTTACCGGCCATATTTGCGGCTAATTGGCTTTAAGTAGTTTTGATTACATTGCCCACGGTTCCAATGATGATGATGCTGCTGCTGATGTGGATGATGATGATGATGTTGATGATGATGATGATGTTGATGATGTGCGCATTGTTGTTGCTCCTGTTACCGTTATCGATGTCGATGTTCAAGCACCGAAGCGCAATTTCAATTACTAAATACTAATTAGCTCGGCACGGCGACGGCGGCGACGGCAATACATTTTTGTTAAGTTATTAAAAACGCGCATAAGGATTGCCATTGCATGGGGGGTGTGTGGTGTGTGGTGTGGGAGGGGAGTGAAGAGTGTGTTGTGTGTGTGTGTTGTGGTGGGTGTGTGTGGAGTTTGCTGCTGCTGCTGTGCATAAAGTGTGGACATTAATTTGTGCTTAACGCTGGTTTATCTGTCGTCCGCTTTAACAGACGCATGTGGGCGAAAGTAGCAGCATTGCAGATATATATTCAAACCAAAGGTCCTGCGTCCTGTGTGCTGTGTCCTGCGCCCAACTGTACAGTTGTAGTCCTGCGACTGACCACAGCAAGGATGTTAACGCCGGTTTTGCTGTGCATTTAAATGTTGCACATTAATTAAAATGTATACACAAAAGCTTTTAGCTTAAGTAAGCGCCACAGCAGCAGTATCCAGACAGATCTGCCCTTATACATATATGTATATATATATATATATATATAGGTAGCATATAGCTCCTTGTATATATATCTGCAGAATAAGGACGTGCATAGGTGGAAAATTATGCACAGCATGTTCTGTAATTAAGTTACCATAATGCAAAAGCATTTTTTCATTGTTTACTCTGACTAAGGTGATTTTTAATATGTTGAAAAAACTTATGCAAAATAGGAGAAAGCAGATTTGGCTGAGGCAAGCCGAAGATGAGAGACTCTGCTGCAATCAAATGAAGAATATATATTTTAAAATTCTAGCAGATATATTTTAAATAGATAAAATACTCAGCAAACATTGGAAAACAGAAAACAGCTTTAAGAAAAATCAAGCTACATTTTTAACCTCTAAAATAAAGTTTCACTAATTTGCTTACGTTTCTCCTTCATCTTTAAATTATAAATTAATTTTTTAGAAAATTCTTTTATTATGTTTTCACTTAATACTTTTATCGCAATTTGATCTAGAGTATTTAGGCTTGGTCTAAACTCTGCTAGCTGCTTTTGCGCTTGCCTTTTCTATATTTTGTTGTTGTCTGTTGCACATATGCCATAATTGCTCGTTTAAGGCAACGTTTACCTGTGGCAAGCACGCCTCGTCTTTAGCCATATATATTTTGGCAATTCCTTGACCCGAATACTGGCAACGTATTGTTAGTCAACAAGCAGGGCTTATAAATATGTGATGTCAGCTAATACGTCTAGACACAATGTGGCCAAAAATACTAAAATTTCGTGAGCACATTTTAAGCCAAAAACAAAAAGGAAGCAGCAATCCTTGAAGACAATCCTTGAACCGGGAATTTCAAGTTGGTCCTGGCATTTGCATACTTATTAAAAAGATGAGCTGCGCCGCCGTTTGACAGTTAAGAAATGTAAATTTAAATTATGACAGGACCAAAGTAAATAAACACAAGTCGAGTAAATATGTATAATAAATGTATATTTACATAGGACACTCTGTGTGTGTGTGTGACTAGAATGTTTAATAAGTCCGTGTGTGTGTGCGTGTGTGTGTGTGACAAACAAACGTATAAACAAATAATGCGAAACCTTTTTGGGGTTCGAGGCTCTTTGATTAGATTATCTGTGCTACCTGAGCAGACCTTGAGGGGCACATCAAAGCTCTGCTTTTGTGGCTCTTGTTGTTGTTGTTGTTGTAGTTGTTCGGGTCGAGCCTTTTCGACACCTCAAATTAGTGCACTTTGTAGTTTCGATTTCATTTCCCGGCAAATTTGTTGGCCATTCAGGCCCAAGTCTTGGCCAGTTTGCTCACGTGCCGCATTAAAAACAAAAACCAAAAAAAAAAAAAAAAGTGATTGAGGTTGTGTTGGTTTTTTTTTTTTTTTTGAGCAATGATTTGCTCCGTTGAATTATATTAATACATTAAGTATACGAGAGAGACCCATGGACGAGGACATACTGTGACTGATAACACATTTGACAATATGCAAACTGCTTAACGGGCAAAGCCGTTGTGGGCTTTAAGCTGACCCTATTTGGGCCAACACTTTTCGGGCAATAGCCGTGTCATAAACTATGCATTAGCTGGGCCCCTCTGAACATGTCTGAAATACCAAAATACCTCAACACACAACTAGAAGGCAACAAGCAGCAGCAGCAGAAGGAGGAGCAGCAGCAGGAGCAGCAGGACGATAAGCTTCTCAACATTTTGTGCATTTCCAATGTTTCCTGTTTTCCTGTTTTGTGTCCTGCGTGCGGTTTTTCCTTGACGCGCTTCTTTGTCTTTTGCTCTTTATCTCTCTCTCTCTCTCTTTCTCTCTCTGTGTGTGCCACAATGACGCGTCGTATGAGTAATGAGTGTGAATCTCTCTCTCTCTCTCTCACACTATCTTTCTCTCTCTCTCTCTCTCTCTTTTTGTCTCTCTGACTTTCTGTCTTTCATTGTTTCTCCATCAGACTGGCTTTTATCTACATGGCAAATATTACGTATACGCAGCGCGTAGCATTCAGTGGCAGCCTTGCCCCCTCTACGCCCATATTTATATACATATGTGCTTGTGTGTGTGTTGGTGTGTGTGTGTGTGTGTGTGTCTGTTGTGCGTGTATAATAAAGTGTTTGCGACTTTTTCATTGCTCACGTACGCATTTCATGACTGACTTCTTATGTTAAGGTTTGCATTTAGCTTTAGCTTTCTGCATGTGTGTGTCGGTGGTGTGTGTGTGTGTGGTGTGTGTGTTTGTGTGTTAAGCAAGTGCTTTATTTCATTAAGTTGAGCTCTGATCTGACCTGCACCTCCTCCCAAAAAATCAAAAAAAAAAATCTTTTGGTTCAACTTTTGTGTTTAATATCCCGCAGTGCGTTTGATGCGGTTTTGTGGCGCTTTTTATTATTATAGTTTGCCTTTCTTCAAACATCTTTTCTATTGTTGTTATTGTTGTTATTGTGCTCAGCATATTTATGTATTTATGAGGCTATGCATACATTAGATAACAGGCAGCATTTTAAGCGTTCCTTGCCCCATACCCTGCAACCATTTAAATGTCATGTGTGAACTCGGAAAATTCTGCTCACTTCAGAATTATTTATATTCTGCAAATAGAAACAATTTTTACTAATCTTGAGAATTCTCACAAATAAAATTCCTTCATAAATAGTAGTAAAAAAAACTAATAAAAAAAAAAATAATAAAAAAATAAAAAAAAAATATTGCACCTGTTACAACTGCGTACAGGGTACTTGCCAGTCGAGCATGCTCAACCCCAGCTGAGTTACGTCTTTGTCTAGAATTTTGCTGGAGAAGCAAACATTCCAGCCCTGGCTGCATATAGGAAAACACAAGAATCGGAATTTTTGCAGAGGCAGCCGAAGAAGCAGCACCTACTACAAAATTTCGAATAGCAATAATATTTTTAGCCGAAAATATTTGCAGTAAGTCCTGCGACTAGCTTGCTCTGCTCCACTTGCCACTTGCCACACGGCTCGTTATGCATGTATTTTAAGGTGAGGTGGCAGTCTCTGGTGCCTTGTTGTATTTGTTGCTGTTGCCACGCCTTTTTGTGGGGGGGCGTCATAAATTCCTATTAATTCGTAATGGAAATTTGTTGAAAAGTAAAATTCTCCCCTTGAACGGAATTCGTTTATTAATATTTTATTTCAAATGCTTTGCATTGATGTGGTTTTGGCTCAATGCTCTTGTTGCTGTTGTAGTTGTTGTTATTACTATTGTTGTTGTTGTTGTTTTTGGTCAAGGTGTACAAACAACAATGAAAATCTTGCATTTCTTTTGTGAGGCTAATGAAATTCTTTGTGGCAAAATGTTATCAAATAGATTCCAGACACACACACAGACAGGCAAACACAGACACACACAATAACCACTACACTAACACTAACACATACTATGTATGTGTGTGTGTGTGTGTGTGCGTGTTTTTTGGCTTTCTCCTGTTTCCGGGACTGCCAGAAACGATTAAGATTGCTATAAATTCTAATTACCAGAGAATTACGAGTTGGAAAATTACATTTTATTATATGATAAAAGTTAAGCTTCAACTGGACGACGATAATGTATAGTGAAATAGATTTACATGCGTATTCCCCAGTGCGCCAAGAGCTAACCACAAAGTCCACTTAATCATGCCGTCTGCCTGCACAGTAAACCCTGCCCCAGCCCCCACTTCACCCCCCCCCCCCTCAGTTGCTGCCGCTCTACTTTTTCAACTGTATTTAAGTGTCAGAAGTGCAATTTATTTTTATGTTGTGTTTTGCGTTGCTTTTGCCAAAAATAAAAATCATCTGCGAGAGAGCCACAACAATACAGCAAACGAAAGGTTAGAATGAGGGGGGCGTGGGGTCGTGGGGGCGTGGCAATGCTGGGTCAGCTGCTGTGGCAGTAAAACCAACGCGCAACTGAAACTGAAATCCTGTCTGCGGCACTACATGAAAAGTGTTGATATATGTGGGAGATGAAGCAGATGAAGCACAACAACAAAAAAAAAAAAAACAGAAAGGAAAACACAATTTCAGAATTCGCATTGTGGTATTTGTTAGTTTGTAGACACATTCTAATTGTTGCTGATTATCTGGCAGCTTAGCAGTAATTGCGTTGCACGAAATCATTTTCAACATCTTTTGCCACATATTGCGTAGCACTTGAAATGCTCCCACAAACATGGCCATAAGTCAAAGTTAAACAAAAAAAACAATAAATTGGTTTAGAGTAGCTGCAAGCGGCACAAGGTGCAACATGCAGCACAGTTGCAAAATCGAATGTGCCGCAAATTTAATCGATTTGAACAAAACATGAATTGCTGCATTTATATATATATTGGGGAGACACACACACACACAACTATCCAAAGAACTTAACTAATTGCAATATAATTTATTTATTTGGTAATTAAGTTGCATGCTGCAAAAAGTTGTGCAACATTTGCACACGCTTGCGACATGCCCAAAAAACTTGCTGCAAAACAATTCTCAAGTCACGTTTCGAGCAACTAATTTGTAAATTTTATAGCGCAAAGAGGTAAGGATGCGTGGCGGGTTGGTTGAGGTTGGAAGGGGGGGGTGAGGGGAAGGGGGAGAGGGGGGCAGGTGCAACGATAACCACTACCTGAGCAACCCATAATGTTTTTGTGTGGGTGTGTGTGCGGCAATATCTCAAAGTTGGCCGCATGACATGTGGCACGTGTGCGGTTTTGATGCCCCTTCAACTGAACGCTAAACCCGCCCATCAAAACGCGCGACATTCAGACAGACAGTCATCGGTTGACTGACAGCAAGACACGCGTACTTTTGACGACACTGACGATAGTTTTGTCAAACTTAAGCTGCCTCATAATGAAGTCACTGTCTGTGTGGCACGTGCCACAGAAGCAGTCGCAGTCGAATGTTGATTGAAATGTTTATACACTGATACCCATATCAAAAATGAGCATATTGCTGACTGCTGTCATCTTTTGAGTTGCTGGGGAATATAAAAGCTATATCGGAACAATCGCATAATTAACATGGATTCTTCACAGTTAATTTTAGAGAAAGAAATTAAAAATCAAAAATCGAGACAGAAACTTATTTAATATTTCACTTCATCACTTTCCCCCCCTCCATATCTACACTGTAATTAAAGCTAGTCGCTTACATTCTGCTGCTGTTGCAATGCCAACTAATTTTTGGCTTATCCGCCTCCGTTTCCCCCCATGGGGGGTATCCGCACATTTCAATTGAATGCTGCCACGCTGCATATTTCATCAAAATTCAATTGTTTCCATTTACGGTCACAGCACTCGATGCCAGTTGCCACTCGCAACTCGCAACTTGCAACTAGCGACTTGCAACTAGCAGCAGTCAGCAGCAGAAGCTGAAGCGGCATTAACAGCTCGCCTCCATTGTTGACCCTTTTTTTGTGTCTTGAGCTTTGCGCTCGACCAGCCAAGCGCCAAGTGGGCATATATCTTTTGCAGTCACTGTGTGTGGCGAGTGCACAGCGTTGCTGACTGTACCATTTCGACCATGCCCACTTCTACTAAAATGGCTAGCATTTTTTTTTTTTCTTTTATTTTCGTATTTATTTTAGCGCATTTATTTCCAGCTCAAGTGCTGCATATGTTTGCATAACATTTCGCCGTATTTTTGACAGTATTTCTATATAATATATATATATATATCTGGCTAGATATTTATGTGTGTGTTGCCATCCTGCAATTTTCAAGTGGAATTTTTACTTCTTTGTTTTATTGCAGCAAAATTCTCTAAATTCACCTTTAAACCAAACTCTTTTTATTGCTGTTTGAATTTCTTTTTTAATTGCCATTTTTTGAAGAAAAATGTGGAAGCAAAAATATTATTTTATTATTTGCTTGCAATATTTCTAGAAACTGGTTTTCAAATTTAAAAATGTAAAAGCTATGAAAAATCTCAGATAAAAATAAGCACATCCGACTCCATAAAATATATATACATTCCTGATCAATATCAACAGCCAAAGCCAATGGAAGTTGACCTCCGAGATTTTAAAAACTTAAATATAAATTCTTGTAAATGAATATAAATTTTACATAATAATAAAATAAATATTGATAAAAATTATCGTAAATTATAAACAAATTATTTTCGATAACAGAATTGTAAAGATATTGTAAATTATTTTATTAAGATCTGATAAAATACATAGATTATTCACAAGAGGGTTCAAAATATAGCCTAGTCTCAAATATATTATTTTTTTTACATTTTAAAAGCATTTTTTAATTGTCTGGTTTTACACACTAATTTTTTTAATTTTTTTTGTGCACTTTTATATATTTTTAAACTTTTTTTTGTTGACATTTTTGGAATACACGCGCAGATGCTGCTAGAAGGATGTTTGTGGGAGGGGGAGAGTGGAGGTGGAAGTGGGGCAACTGCTGGCATAGACACGGCTGGAGTTTACAGAATATAAGCGGCTTTGACTGGCGATGCCTGCTTGCACATGGAATCCTTGTGCAACTGGTATTGCAGATTGTTTGGTGGCAGACCCAAGAGAATAAGCAGCTTGTGCCCAATCTCCATGAGGGCCAGTTCATTCTGTCCATTGGCGGTCCAAATCGCTGTGAGGGATTCAAAAATTTGACTTGACATGTGACATGTGAAAACTCTCAAAACTGGATGCCCTGTTTTGTGGGGCTTCTTTTTTTTTTTGTTTTTGTTCAGTTTGTTTGTACTCACAAATTTTGTTTGTCTTGCTGCGCAAGTTGATGACAGCGCCACAGATTTCATCGGTATAATGGACGGCCTCGCCAATCAGTATTAGCAACTGCAGGACACAGATCAGATGAGAATTGTGAGATAAGCTGTCCTGCGGCCAATGAGTTCAACTTACCACATCTAGCCAGAGTTTGTCCGATTCCAGGTGGTTGCAGCGTCCAATGTTGATGACCCAGCGGCCGCCATTTTTATTAGTCTCATCCTCCCACATGGGTCTGTGTGCAGAATCAGCAAATCAGCAAATCAGAAACAACTCGTAACACAAATTGGAATAGACTGTGCCAACTTGCCTAATGCCCTTCTTAAACAATGAGTAATCGCAACCAATGTTGAGCTCCGACGGCGGCTTAATGTGATTGTAAAGACTCCAGAAATCCTCGACCATATCGAAACTGGTTATTTCATTCTGCATCTCCTCCCAGGTCTTGCTGCGATCACTCTCCAGATACCACAGCGTCCAGGCGTGCTCCAACGGATGCTTGTAGCGTATGGGAATCAACTCCTCTTTGCCACTCGACTTGCTCGGCAACTCATCATCCGAGCTGGATTTTTGATTCTGGCCGGAGGACGATGATGCCATTTGATCCACTGCCGGCAACTCTGTGTCGCAGTCGAGCAACTGGAAACTATTCTGTTTGGCCAACAACATGATTATTATCTGATTCGGCCTAACCCGATATATATATGTTAATTTTTAACACGTCTTCAAAATGTAAGCGATATATTTTTATTCTGACTTTTTACAGCTGTGAAATACTTTCACACACACAAAAACTAACTAAACTATACTGCCCAAAATGACAGCCAAATTGCTCAGCTTGCTAACAAACTTTATCAGTTTCCATAATATACATATATTTCTGTGTGTATGTGTGTGTGTGTGTGTGTGTATGAGCACGTAAATAATAAGTTAGTCATTCAGCATGTTTAAGCATTTATCTCCCTAATTCAACACTAAACATTTTATTCCCATCTGTGTGGCAATTCTCTGTTGCTTGTCGCCGGTCCTTGATTTCCGTGGATGTGGCAGCAACGATAGCATCGAGTGCCTCATATAAAAGCGTTAATTTTATGACACAAAAACACTTTGAGTGTGTCCAGATCTCTAGCTAGGGAAAAAATGTATGCACTTTAACCAATTGACCTGCTTACACCCAAGTAGCTATACCCTGTAATTGAGAGGAGAATATATTTTAAATGTTGGCATATTTCATTCAGAATTCTTTAGTGTAATTTTCTATTTTATTTTATTCATTTTTTATTTTTTATTCCCTGCAAAATCCATATTTTTTTATATTAGTTTTATTTTATTCCCTGAAAAATCTATATTTTTCAGTACTTTAATTTGTTTTGCAAATTGTCACTTTAATATTAATATACAGTATTTAGTTAGAGTTCAAATTATGACAAAAACTGTGTGATTTTCATTTTGCTTTGACTATTTTATATTTAGCCCAGTTTGGCGAAAAGAGTTTTAAAATGTATTTCCGATTTAAATGTATGTATAATTATTCTGAAGCCCAAGTTAAGATTTAAATGCATCTACTTTTCAAAATCATTTTAGTCCTCACAAAAATTGTTAGTCTGAACAATTTAAACTCGCTGCTGCAGCACTGAAATTCCAGGGTATCGTTTTGGTTCATTCCACAATAAATCAGCCAATTTCAGGACTTGCATTCGATCAGATTCGGCCTGACTGTTGATTAACTGCAGCAAAAAAAAAAGGGTTCTCAATTTCATTTAATTTTTCTCCATTTTTTGGTGTTGTTGTTGCGCACATTTAAAATACGGGGAATTTACGTTAAAATTTTATTGTCTGCGTTATTGAGCCGCGTAGGATGTAGTCGAATGGCCACTGGACGATTGGCAAACGATTTAAATTGTGGACTGCTGTGGACAGTGTGGTTCACTCAGCTGTGGTTTCCGTAACACATTTTACGCCATTGTGTTGGGCACGGTTCATCGTCCGGATTGGATTGGATTGGTTGGGATGTGATGTGGACGAGATATGCACAATGCACAGAACCACTCATCGGACAGGATGCGATACAGATGCGAACGCATCATTTGAGCTCTGCCTCGCTGAATTGTTGCCTCTTTCCACTCGTTTTGTTGTTGTTGTTGCAAGTAGAATTCTGAGAAATTACTTTATCTGAGAGCTGTTCGCGTGATTCAAAGTACTTTTGCGGCTTATTTGGCTAGGGTCAAGCGGCCGACGGGGCTACAATCTGAAAGCAGCTGCCATTAAATAAATATAAATTAAATGCAGTAAAATCTTAATTCTGAAGATGAGTAGCTGAAAATGAAATTTCCATTTATAAATAATGTAGAATTCTTTAGCAGACAATTAAATCTAGATTAATCCCAAAATTGCTGTTCATTTCACTGTGTGAAAAACTGGCAATTGCTGTCAGTTTGTTGCATTATCAGCGCTTTACGGCTCATTTGCTTTTTAAACATGTGTAAATAAGTTAAGACGCCAGCCCCTCCACCTCTACCTCCCCCTCCACTCCCTTTCAAAACCAGACCGCACACGTCATGGAGCAGGATATGAACTGACGCCTGACAGGACGTGGAATCGACGGCGTCGACTCATCGTTTTCACACTCTGCCACCGCTGTTGCAATGTCAGGCGGTGATTTATGAAATTTTTCGGAGAATGCAACCAAACTGTTGCACTTTATTCGCTCATATTTAATGTGCATAATTATTTTCACATATGTAAGCAACAAACTACAAATGCATATGCAGCACGCCTCTGTCCTCTGTCCTCTGTCCTGTGTCCTGTTTCGGTTTGAAAATATTGCCATGAAGCACTCATTATCAAGCACTCATTACTCACACCAACAAACATATATATATATATAGAGTACCTACATATATTTATTACCAGTTAAAGGCTAGTTAGTCCCATCCAATCCACTTCACTCCGCTCCCCTGTCCGCTGTCAGTTGTCTGTGGTCAGCAAAAATTCTCTGCCCACACAGTGTGGCACAGTGCATGAAAACGCTGCAGGACCAGACCGCAATATTGTGGCACAAACGTGCCAGTTGCAATAGATAATGAGTGAAGTGGAGCAGGGAGGGAGTGGGAGGAGCTGCAAGTGCAGCCAGGATAAGCAATTAATAACTCAAATGGCCATCCATCCAAAGGGACTTTTACAGATTTGTCATAACGAAGCAGAGTTAATTAAATTGCAAAAAAAAATATATAATTGAATTGAGTTAAATATTAATTTTTAAAAATAATAAAGATTAAAGAATTTATTGAATTAGTTTATTTATTTAAGCTATATTTAGATGAGTTATTAATTAAAATGAAAAAATGAAGTGACTCTTACATATTTGTCAAAACGTTAATTAAATTTAAAAAAATGACAATTGCATAAGTTAAACATTTATTTTTAAAATAATATAGATTAAATTTATTAAATAAGATTTCTGAAATATTTAAGCTATCCAAGAAAACATTATAATAAATGTTTATTTTATTTAAACCGCTTTCAAATAATTTATTAAGAAGCCACAAGTCTAAATTTTTATCGCCTAAACCAAAATCTGTTTCCAACTTTATTTTAAATGTTGCCTACTTTTTATTTATTTATTTTTTGGCAGCAGCAATGGGACCACCCATGCTACCATTATATTCACATTCGCACTTTGTTTATTTATTGCTGCATTTGCATTGTTGTGCACACCAACAAGCAGACAACAATATATAGATAAAAAAAAAGAAGTCGGAAAAAATAGAGAAAAAACTGAACACAATAAATTTAAAATCTAATTACGCGCACCATTTAATATCGAAACGTAGGTGGAGGAAACGGAACTGGATGTAGTTGTGCAAGGTGGGAGGGAGGGGGGTGTGTGTTGAGAGTGGAATGTGGTTGCAATTGAAAGCTAAAACAGTCGAACCGAACGTGAGCAAATAACGGCCAAACTTGGTAAATGGGCAGAAAGTGAAAAATACCGCAAACATTTAAATAGATGAGGCGCGACCGAAAATTCTCCAAAGGTATACGAAAAATCTAATTACAAATTTTGATAAGTTAACAGCGGAAGAGAAGAGAAGGCAGTAAAAACGGAAGGAGCAGCAGCAGCATTTTGGATACATTTTTGAAGTAGTTCTATAAAATTGCCTGTTGTTAAGTTTTTGACTTGTGGCTAAGGGTTGTGGCAAATGGGAGATGCTTGCTTGCAACCCACTTAATATGCCTCTCTGTTTTTTGTGGGACACATCACAGTTTTCTTTGGCGCGTGTAATTTCCACAAAATGGGGCAACATTGCTGGCTGGGAAACTGTGCAGACCGCAACCCACAGAACCAGCAAATGGTCAACACTGCTCAACTTGTGAAAAATACATTATGGTCTAAGTATTTAATTGCACAACACACACACACACACACACAACTTTTTGGGCTTATCATGCGTGTGTGTTTGCCCTACAAATTTAAGGCAAAGATTTTGAGCAAAAAAGCTTTAAGCACAACCCAAAAAACTGGGCCACTTTTTGGCTGACCAAACCAAAACGCAATTAAAACTAATAATTAATATGCCTTTTGGGGCACAGCCTGAAACAGAGACTGTGGCTGAGGATGGGGGTGATGGAGGGGTGGGTTAAACTAAGCGCACATTTGTCAAAGCGACTCGAACTCCTCGAACTGCTTTTTTCTGCTGGGCATCTAATAAAATTATGCTTCATTTATATGCAGGTTGCGTCATTTGACTGATGCCTACTAATGACTTCCTAACAATTTTTAATATCTATGCAAATGAACGTAAATTGCTGGACTGGTTCACGCTCCCCTCGACTACATCTCCTCAGTCTCCAAATTATAATCCCTCCTGCACCAACCCAACACACTCTGGTTAACCGTTTAGCCAGCGCTAACCGCCAAACACGGCTAAGAAACGACGCACAACAAACTCAAACACAAACAAAGTAAAATAAACACACACACAGAGACACACGCAGGCACACACACACATACACACACCAAGTGACTGCTGTCCAAACTGTTCCGGCTGTCCAGGGCAACTACCAACTGCTCTCAGGCGTTTAATTAAATGACATTATGGCCATTTCGCTGTCGGCCAACGAGCCCTGAGCCCTCAGCCCTGCGCCCTGCGCCCTGCGCCCCCTTCCAGCCATCTGAGTAGGCCGTGAAAAATACTGCTACAACTTTGCCCACTCGCTCAAGTTCCCAACGGAGCTGGCTAAAATGTACATGGGGAGCTGTATTTCAATTGTTTGTTATGTTGTGTTTGTGTTTGCTCAGCGTTGCCTGCCTCATCATGATGCTGGTTATGGCCAAAAAAAAAAAAAAAAGAAGAAACCATCAGAAAATAGTAGACAACATTGTCAAACAGTGTGTCGACCAGGCTTAGCACCTCGCCAATGTTGGCCAGTTCGCAAAAGTTGGGCTTGATCTATGCTTGGGGAGCACTTTAATCGAAAGTTTTCAAGAATTGCTCCAAATACCAAGCTATTTAAACATGAAATTTGAACAGTTATGCAATAATGATAAACAATAAATACTAAGTGTTTTAATAATTATTTAAGCTGATGTTGTTGCCAGCAAATTGAACTACTCCGATTTGCAATACTTAATCTAAGCAAATGTTTAACACTTATCTCAGCAGTCAACCGCATTTTCATGCTTATTTTCAATTAGAGTTAAGCTTTTAGCCTGAAGCAATAACTTAATTTGATATCTACATAATTTTCTATATATATATATATAATTTTCTGCATTTCTAATTCGCTTCGTTGAGGATATTTGCAATGCAAATAATCAGTTTCATGTTACCAAGGGGGGAAAAAGGGGGGAATACAAACGAAATCATTAGTTATGCAATTTAAGAATTTTGAATAGATTTAATTGCCAGCTAGAAATAAAATTTTAATCCGCATACAAAGCGAAAACATTTAAAGGCAGACAGAAAATGTGCAAGTCAATGAAACTATTTTGCTTATTAACGAAGTGTAATTTAATTAATTTAATATAAATGACTGCAATTGTGGTGCATTAACTGTGTAATCTGATATTATTGCGAAATTAAATTTATTACATGTTGTAAATTATAGTTGCAATAAGTTTAAAGATGTTGCAGTGCTGGCAAAATGGCTGGCAAAGCATGTGCTTTTGATTGGAAATGAAAATGGCCGATTGACTTGCGAGGGGGGGGGGGGGCAGGTAGTTGGCTGGGTGGCAACATCAAAAGAGTTGGTATTAGGAAAGTTTTTACATTTGCCAAGGAGCCAGGCAACTTTAAAATGTAATCAGGGCTAACAAGTCAAACTTAAATTGCAGTAAATTGCACTCCTCTGATGATGACCAACGCGGGGAGTTGAGGATTGAGGGGAAGGAGTTGAGGAGTTGCCAGCCAACTGGTGTTTTTGTAAATCCCTTTTCAAATTTGTTGCAGCTGATACTTAACTGTATTCCTGCAGCTGAACGGCTAAAATGATAGCAAATTGAATGTGTCAATTTCGAGTCATGTCATGAATTTAAATAAAATTATATTTATTTGCCCAATGCGCCAGCTGTTGTCACGCACAAAAAGCCAAACAAATAATGACTGTAATCATAGTTAACAAACTTCACATATATATTTTTAATTACACGACGAGTTCTCAAAAACCTTTTTGTTTTTTATTAGTTTATCAATTTAGTAATTGTGCAAAAATGTACTTTTTGAATTAACTTTGATTTCAACCGAAAATACTTTGTGGCGAAATGTTTGAGAATGTTGAAACAGGAATGTGCATGTTGCATGTTGCATGTTAACAAAAATGAGCAAAAGTAAGTGCCATCGTCTGGCTGATTAAAATGCTCATTTATGCATATTTATTTAAATGAAATTGCTCTTAATTTAACTTGCTGCTGCTTTATTCAAATATGAATTAATAATTTAAATGCTATGCAGCATATTTAATGTCCGACTGAGTTGAGTGCCTGCCCGTCTGCCCGCCTGCCCGCCTGCCTGCCTGCCGCTGTGTAATCTTAGTGAATGTTCGGAATTATAATATTTATTTAATGAATGCTATCAACTTTTCTGTTTATATTTATTTTATTTTATTTTTTTTTTGGTTGTGCTGCAATAATTACCATTTGCAGTTCCCAAACTCATTTCAACTGAACTCTGGCATTACACGCATTGTGGAGGAGGGAGGAGAGTAAATAGTTTTGCACTGCTCGCACATATGTGCAATTTTGTGGCTTAAAACTTCAAATACAAACAAAATTTTTGGCTCAACATAAGCGGCTTACAATGTTAACAAACACACAAAGAGATATTCACAAATACACACACACACACACAGATAGACACACATACATATACATTTATAACAACTGCTGCATTTGGCTCACATCCTGAGCACATTAAATAGGGGTAAAAAGGGTTTTAATAAAAAAAAAAAGGTAGCAGAACATATCATCATCAACACCATAAAGTCTATATATATATATATATTCTTGATCAGCATCAGCTGCCAAATCACATATATTTTAAATAGTTTATCGAGGTCTTTTTTTTTTAGTTATCTTTAACTCGTTTACAGGATATCTGCAAGTTGTGCGTTTTCAACTAGAACATTTTTACTTGTTTTTGGAATTTTATTTATTTATTATTGTAATTTTTTTTTTTTTTTTTTTTTTGGTTTACCTGCAGCTTAACACAACAGATCTTTGCATGGAGCAAAAGTGTGTGATTTAGTTGTGTTGGCCAAAATAATAAATACAATTCAACTTGCTTTTGACTGGATGCTGCCATCAAGTTTAATCGTTCAGCAGCTTTAAGCTTTTTTCGGCTAGCAATTTAAAGTTGTGGCCTGGCCATAAGTTTGTTAGCCACAAAACAAATGGTTGCAAAACACCCAAACACACCACCAACGCAGTTGTCTGAAGGACGTCCTTGGGGCATTCTTAGCATTGACAACTTGGCACTTTTAAATAAATTTTCGATTATCGCGCCCATTAAGGGCAATAAAAATGTAATAAATTTTCAATCTGTGCTCTGCGAAACGTCGCCTTCTAGTTTAGAGCTAGAGACGCCTCGAGTGATAAGTTCCCTTTTGATCAAATTTACTAAATCGACGATAATATTGAATGAATGGACTACCAAATACAATTCTCATTCTCGCATTCAATCGCCATCTCTTTCGCTCTGTCCCTCTCTCTCTCAGTCTGTCTCGCTCTTTTGCTGTTTACTGCATTTAACAAAGAAAGTTCAGATTTTTGGCCAAAGGGCGTTGTTTAGTTTACTTTACGCGCCAGCAAGTCGAAAATGGGTGAGGGGTGGGGAGGATTGAAAAGTGGGGGGAATTGTGCAATAATAAAACACAAGACACAAAACGCATACGCCACGTTTGCTGCCCCCCCACAACACCCCTGCAATTGTCTTTGCTGGCTGGTTTCGATTACAAAACGGGTTTGTTGTTGTTGCGTGTTGTGCGTGGTTTGGTGTGTGTGTGTGTGGCTGTGTGTGTGGCTGTGTGTGTGGCTGTGTGTGTGTTTGCATGCAAAGAACTTCGATTTCAATTTTCATACTCGATTACCTTTTGCCTGGCCTATTGCCGACTGGCCTGGTCTGGTCTGGGCTCAGTTTCAGCTGCGTCTCGATTTCATTTTTGATTTGGATTCTGATGCTGATTCTGATTCTGATTCTGTTACTGCAGGCATTCGCCGACTTTTTTTGCGCTTTCCGGTTATTTTTTTTTCCTTTTTTTTACGCCAAACTTTGCTCTGTGTAATGCAAACATTTTATTAAAAAACTTTTGTTTCACTTGGCATTGGACGTTGGGCTGGGCGCTGGCTGGTTGAGGTGGGGGAGGCGTGGCTGTTTTGATATCGAATCTGCGTGAGGCCTGAGCGCAGCCACTTCTTCGGGCGAAAGTTTGCACATAGAAATATGATTTTACATTTGCTTTTAATTTTAACTCTTGCAATCATTTTTTTTTTTTTTTGTTTTTGGGCCTACCTCTCTGTGGGTGGTGTAGGGGGCTCGGCAAACTGCGGTCAAACCCAACAAAACACGCAGCGCACTTTGCGAAAACATAATAATAAAATAACTTTATTTTTTTCCTTTTTTGCGTACCTTTGTTTTTCTTTTTGTTTGTGTTTTACGTCTTGCGTATTCTTTTTTTTTTTTGTATTTTTTTTTGCTCTTCTGCTACCAAACAATAACCATAAATGTCGGTGCGCATAAAATGCCAGACTCGTAATTGATTGTTACAGAGGCAAAGGAATTTAATAAAAAGTTGAAGAAAGTTACACGCGGTGCGAAAAATATTTATGTGTGCACTTTTGCCACGCTTCTGTCTCATAACTGTTGAGAGAGATTCACTAAACAACGCCTCGAATCCAGCTCGAATTCCACTCAAGAATCATCTTGGATCACTCTGCCTGACAGTTGCGCGCTCGCTGGGTTAATTCAGTTGGCAGTTTTTGTAAATTGAAAAAAGCGCTCAAAAACATTTAGTTAGTCAATTCAAAGAAACATTCATTTTATACAAGCACAAAATAAATAAAAAAAAATGTAGATAAGTAATATAAATATAAATAAAAAATAATATTTTAAAAGCATAAAAGGAGGTAAATAAATAACATAAATATAAAAAAAAATAATATTTGAGCAGCATAAAAGAGGTAGATAAACAATAGAAATAAAAATATAAATATATATAAGAAATAATATTTGTACAGCTAATATAATATAACTAATATAAATACAAATAAAATATAATATTTGAGCAGCCTAAAAAAGAGGCAGATAACTAATATAAATAAAAATATAAATATAAATATAAATAAAATATAATATTTGAGCAGCTAATATAATATAACTAATATAAATAAAAATATAAATAAAATATAATATTTTAGCCGCAAAAGTAGCATATAAATCATATCAACAAGACAATTAAATCTTTGAGTGAGCAATGTGTGGAAATCATAAGGATTTCCTGTTGATTTGCTTCCCTTTTTCGCATTTGTATGAACATTGTCAGCGGGCTAATGAGCTTTTAATTGCACAGTTATGTAAGTGTCTGCGTGTGTGTGTGTGTAAGATCATTTATGTGGCACACGCATGCATGTGTGTGTGTGCGTGTGTGTGAGCTGGAGAATTAATGAAGCTTCTGAGTGGGTTTTAAAGTGCTGCAAAGATTAATCATACACATCAATCTTAACCGTCGACAACAGCGCCTCTCAGCGCCTTAATTATGTGCGGGTTGTGTGAAGAGGTGGTGGGACGAGGAGAAGGGAGGAGCAGTTCGCTAGGTGTATTTGGTTGTTGTGTAGTCAAATGGACTGTAGGGCTTTGCCGTAATTTGATTTGAACGAGTTGCATGTGGGCTGAAGCAATCTAAATACGAGCAGCAAAAAAGAAAAGAAAACATTGCAATTGCACTGCAACTAAATAAAAACTTCAAGTTTATCGCCAGCAACTTTTAAGACACGTTTTTGCATGGCAACTCAAATACTAAATACAAAAACAAGAAAACAAAAACAACAACAACAAAAACAACAGATAAAAACGAGAAGAAAACTACCAAAATAGACGAAAACTTTTGCTTTGCACTTGAAGCCAAGTTTAAGCTGAATGTCTGTGTATCTGTCTGTGTGTGTGTGTGTGTGTGTGTGTGTGTAGCACTAGAGCAGGTTGCTTATAACTTTTAATTAATTAATTAACAAGTAATTTATTTGCAGGCTTGAAGTGGCGCCAACATTTAAAACTAGACACCTGTTTTCGAATAAAGTAAGAGTTGCAAAAAGTTGCATAAATAATACTAAATAAATTAAATATAATATAAAAGCTTTACTAAAATATTTCAAAGTTATTCTACATTTCAATATTTTACACGAAAAAAATTTGTTCAATTCAGCAATTTGTTAAAAATCGATTTTTATGCTTCATCAATTTTGTAATAGATCTGCGTAAAAACTGCAGCACATTTATTATGATTATCAACTTCATCATCATTGTGAGCCGTGTCCAAGCTTATCAGCCGACTGATTCGCGTAATATGTTGTTGTTGTGGTTGCTGTTGTTTGTTGCCAATGTTGTATTTGTATTTAGTGTGCGGTGATATGCGTAATAATGCAATAAATACAAATTAAGCACGCTTGAGTGCAATTATGCAAATGAGCGTAGTTTATAGTGCGCACAATGCACACACACACACATGCACACACACGCACACACACACATAAGCACTAACCAACTGACTAATACATGTGCATGTCAGCAAGTCGGGATTACAAAATGATTTCCAGGCGCTAATCTCACATAATGAACACAAATATGTAGAACACGCCGATAATCGCTCATGTTGTACTCACTCACAATAAGGTACTCCTTTAGCGCTATCTCTTTCTCTCCTTATATATATATATATATAATATATATACCTCCCTTCCCCTCTTGCCTGCTAATACAATTTGAGCTGCTTGTCACATTATATTAAGCATTTATCTGTAAGCATTTTCGATTTAGCTGCTGCGCTTCCTCTCTCTCTCTCTCTCTCTTCTTGCCTCCTTCTTCTCCTTCTCCTCCTACTGCCTCTGCTTCTTTTTATGTGTGTTCGTGTTTCGTGTCAACATCAGCTGCTGTTTTGTTGCCAGTAGTTTTTGGCCACGGCTAAAATCCTCGTCTTCTTCTTAAATTTCTATAATTGCTTGTGATTTGTTAGCCGAAAACGTGCCGGGCAACTGCAATTTGTTGTGCGGCCTTATAGCGTGTGCAAACACACACACACACACACACACTCATACACTTGAAAAAATAGATTTTAAAAGACAAATGTGTGTTGTGTAAATGTAGCAAACCTAATGGAAAATTATATGTGAACTTTCAATCAAGATTTATTTTGTGCACAGAATTCATTTACCCAAAGCAAAGACAATTTCTCGCAGTGTTTATCGCCCGGATATTGCCATATATTTTTATTTGTCTCACGCTTTCAATAATTGCCAGCATTACACGTGGCCCTAATAAATTAGCAGTTCTGGCTTAAGTGTAAAATAAATAAACAGCAAACTTAACGGCAATGCAGAAAGCAACTGTTTTCGTATGTGTGTGTGTGTGTGTGTTTGTGTGTTTGGTCCTGTGATCATGTGTGCATATCAATCATAGGCCATGTTGTTGTTGTTGTTGCTGTTCCTGTTGGCCTCACAATTATCGAGTGCCGCATGACCGCAACTTTTGACAACTGTTTGCATAAAAATTAGGACATGCTACGTGCCCCATGTTGAACAAACGGCAGCAGGACCTTAAAACTGACCGTGCGTCGCCAAAAACTGATGCAATGCTAATATGTCAAATGTGGCCACGTCAATGTGCCACATGGGGCACGCTGCGCTTTTGGTTGTGCATTTCATTTAAATGCATTTCAAAGAAATTGTCATGAAAATGTTTAGGCCGAATTGTTAAAGCACCGTTTAAATATTACCAACAAGCATTTGCAACGGATATTGATGGAGTTTTTTTTTTTTTTTTGGTTTATGTGATATTTAATTAAATAAATCGTATGTGGAAAATCAAATGAAATGTTCAGAAAGCTAAATTCTATTTTAATAAATGTAAAACCTAATTGAAAATTAAATTGTTAGTTCAATCCGATTAATTTAATTTTAAATGAGCTTCGTAATAATATTATTTAAGTTTATATATGCTGATCAAGAATATATATACTTTGTAAAGTCAGAGTTATTTTCTTCAGTGAGTTACTAGTTTCAAAACCTCCATTTTAATATCTTCTGCAAATATTTAGAATTGTTCAATCAAAAACATTTTCTTAATGTGCAAATTCATCAAACTCATCAACTTTTCATAGCTTTCACGATGGCACTTAAAATAATAGAGATACTTGGAATTAATAGGATATATATGCGATTTGATAGATTCATCAATTCAATAATGTTATTGTTGTAATTATTAAGTGGAGTAAAAAGTGCAATTCGATGAGCAGTTTGGTTTTCCTTCAATGCTCAATGGCTGGCAAGCTTGGTGGTTGGTGGGTTAATAGCGCATTAAGTCATCAAAAGACAATGTGGAGCAACACCAACAACAAACACACTTTTTCCCTGAAATTGACACAAAATATTCGACCCCCACACCCCCTGCTCCCCTCAGCTGCTGCGACACATTTTAACAGCTGTCAGTTTTATGGTGCGTGACTTTTACGACAGCTGCTTTTGGCGGGTGTTGCGGCGATGAGATGTGGTGCGAAGTGGTGTGCGTGTGTGTGTGTGTGTGCGGGGCGCCTGAGGCTATTTTCGGAAATCGGTTTTAATTGCCAAATAAAACCAAACAGCAGTGCAAACAACAATCAGCGCCAAAAAGTGCGCTACACTTTTTGAGAGGGGCCGCCATAGAAATAGTTTCGTTCGAATGTCGTTTGACGCCGCCAGGCAATAACAATAACAACAATAACAACAGCAACAATAATTGCTAAAACTATAAAAGCGCTGTATTTGACTAAGTTATTGACGCTGCTCCGTAAATATTACACTACTGCATTTTATTGTATTATCTAATGCAAACCAAAAAAAATCACACACAAAAAAACAATTTATTTGAATAGATGGGTTGCGAAGCTGCGAAGCATTGTGATTTTTTTATGCTTTATTTAAACACTCAAAATAAGACAAATGAGTTTTACATTTATTTTTGTAGTTTTCACTCATTTTTAAATAAAATCCTCGAAATTTGAAGCAACAATCGAATACTGAAAAATATATTTGAAATCGATTCCAGGAACGGAAAAACAATGCGATTTGACATCATATTTTAATGAGATTTTTATAATAGGATTAAACAAAAATCTTTTTCTTTGTTTCTTAGAATTTTGTGAGCCAGTTCAATTTGTGAATGTATTTTAATTGAACTTTCAACTATAATAACTTAATGCGCTTTTGTACCAGCTAAAAAAGACTTGAAGAAAATAAATATTAATAATTCCGAACGCTGCTTAAAACATAAGTTGCTAAAAAGCATTTGTTGTGCAAATATAGATTTTTTATTGAGGGAAAGCTAAATGAAAAAAAAAATGTCTTTTCTTAATTGCAATTCTCTTTCTATATTTAATTTGTAATTTAATGTTTGTTTCGACTAAATTAAGTAGACATTCAATAAATAAATAAGTAACTCACTTTAAAAAAAAAGTGTTTGAAAAGGAATTTATATTTAACGAAGTAGTTTGACATTTTTAGCACAAAATGTTGCCAGTGGTTTTTGCCAATGATAAACATGTGCTTTGTGCTTGATAATTAAAGTTTTATTGCAATCAATTGATCACAGAAATTGGCATTTAAAGTGCTGCAGCCACGCCCAACTATACTCAAATCGTATTTTTGGCCAATGCTCTGACAATATATGTATATATATTTATTCGCCTAGGGTTAGGAAAAATCATCTGCATGCATTGCATTTTATACGCAACAAGAGTAAGCAGAAAAACGATGTAAGCTGAGTGCACTAAAAAAGTGCCAGACGCGTAGATACCCTATAAATTGGCAATCAACCAAACTATTTCTAAGGTATTTTTTAACTAATTTACAAAATAAAAAAAAATGGTATTTTGATATAAAATATATATATTTATTTAATATAAAATATATATATATAAAAATGATATATAAATGGAAATATAAACTTTGGCAGATTTTACATATGTGCAAAGTGATCTACCCGTTTGGAGGTACTTTTGCGTTGCAGGGTAACAAAAGTATTTGTGTGCCACACTAAATTTTCGAGTGTCAAACTAATGGTCTAAGAAATACTTTATAGCTAAAATTTTAAACAATATAAAATCCATATAAATCGAATTGCAGTCGCAGTCTGCTCTCAGCACAATAAAATATCCCATTGTGTGTCGGCTCAGCTGAGCGTGTGTGTTATTGTTGTTGTAGCTGTAATTGTAGTTGTATCTTGTATCCCTCAATGTAGTTGCTTGTGTGTGTGTGTGTGTATGTGTATGTGCATCATTCATCCTGCGGCCATATTGAGGCAACATATCCGGCGACAGGATGCCAAGACAAGAAAATTTCATGCCATGCTTTGTACGTTTCCGCATTTGCCCCTTACCCTTCACTACCCTTGTCTCTTGTTTCCACAACAACTGCCCCTTTAATCCCGCACCCTTTTGGGCCTGTCGCCCTCTCTCTCTGTCTCTCTCTCTCTCTCCCTCTCTCTTTTTCTCTGTTGTTGCCGCTTGTGCTTATATTTTATTTTATGCGAACAGCACTGTTTAATTACACACAAGAGACAAGACACACACAAGCAAAAGTTGTGTGTGTGTGTGTGTGGCCCCTATTTCCTTTACATGCGTATGTGTGTGTGTATGTGTGTGTGTGTGTGTGTGTCAGGTAATGGCTGCCCTGTTCACATGCAATTTATATTTTCTGTTGCAAACTCAGCTGAACCTTGCTTCAGCGATTGCAAGAACTGCCGCCTGCCGCCTGCCCCTTACCCAACTGCAACTACAGTAACCCCTCTGCTATTTTTGCAACCTCTCCGCTTGCTCTTGCCTCGCAATGCTGCAATTAAGTTCAAGTGCAAAACAAAAGGCATGTTGTTTGATATCAGCCCGAGTTAACTGCCAACTCAACTTGGTTTTTGTTATTTTTATGTGAAACATTTTTACACAATTACAGCAGGCACAACAACAACAACAACATGCAGCTCTGCTGATGAATGTTACACAACAACAAATAATTGCTTTATATATGTTTACATATATATATATATATAATAACTGATTAAAGACTGCTGACATATGGGCGAGATTATGGTTGCTTGGATTTTAATGAATCACTCGCTAAGAGTGTGTGTGTTTGTGTGTGTGTGTGTGTGTGTGTGTTAAGTAGATTGTATCTGGCCAAAATGGGACTGACTGTTGTTAAGAGATTAAATATATATGTCTAGGCATGACGAAAAAATTTGTCTCCTTTATGAACATATTTTTCACGTTATTTGCAAGAGTGCACAAAATGCAGACTCGAAGGTCCTTGATCTTTTCTCTCCAGTCTCGAGTATTTCCATTATAAGCATAATCATTCTCAAGAGACACAATGAACATGATTTCATTTGTCGCAACGCAGACAAACAACGGAGAAATTATTCAGGTACTCAACGAGAAGCGCTTTTGGCCCGAATTAAATCCAGGCAAGAGGGAAAAATTCAAATAATTAGATGAATTTTAAGAGCTATTTAATTGAGACATGCTCAAAAATCATGTTACATATTATGAAAACTAAGTTTTATTTATTTGCTGATTCTGATTTGACTACAAAACTACTTCTAATTTTTAGCAGTGTAATGAGTTGTGCACACTTCATTTGAGTGTATGTGAAACCTGTTAAGTAGGCAAAGTTTTTTTTAACTAGCGATTCGAATTGGGCTAACAAACTTTGTTGCTGTATTGCTGCGAAAGTTTTGACCATCAAATTAAATTGAACATAATTAAATTTGACTGCGAACCGCAAAAGTTTTGGCATTTTTAATTAAACAAACAACAATTGAGAATGTATCAAAAATTGCGAATTGTGCCAAAAGCTTTCAATTAATCTCATTGTCTCAGTCTCAGTCTATCTCTTTCTATATATATTTGTCTCTCTCTCTGTCTGAGTCTCGCGCAGCGTGAAGAGAAAAACATAAATCAAAATTCTCGCGTTCAAATTTTGAAAAATAAGTATTTTTACAGCCATAACTTTTGGATTGTTTTTTTGTTGTTGTTGTTGGTTTTTTTTGTTTTTGGTTCTTTTGGTTGTTTTTTGTTTTTGCTGCTTGCTGTCGTCATTGCGGTAATTAATCAACATTGCAAAGAGCAAAAGCAAAAAGAGTCCCACAGACGATGGCATTATCAATTACAAAATATTTATGATAAATTATTGGTTATGAGTTCGCTTCTTTAATGAAATTTATTATGGAATTGTTTTAAGCGAGAACATTAATTAAATCATTTCCAGTGACAGATAAAAGAACAACACAAAAAAAAGGCATTTAAAAGCTATTAATGTGCAAATTTATTGAAAGCACAAATTAAAGCAAGTAATTCATATATGAAAATTTGTACTTGTGGCAATGTGAAATACATGTTTCACGTATTTATGATGTGTTTTTTCAGTTTCTTCAGCTTAAACGCAATTAAAGCTGTTCAAGCCTAGTCAAAACTGTTGACACTTGGCAACAAATTCTAGCCAACTTTTTGTATTTATCTACTTTGCTAGCCGCATTTAAATTTATATGGATTTTATTTATTTTTTTCTGCCAAGCAGCTTAACAATAATAATCTATTGCTTAATTGCCGCCTACAGCAGTTTTTCTCATACTTTGGCGTCTTTATTGTCTCGGCTAGGCTAAAGAATTGAATCAAAATCCATTCATACCCAAAAAAAAGGAATAAACTGAATAAAAAGAAAGGTAGTAAAATTCTTTTAAGTGCAGTGGACGCAAATTACTCAACACCGTTTCAAGTTTAGAGTAAAAGTTAACAGAGTTATTTGAAAATTGTTCAATTTTGTTGTTATTGCCGTTTGCCGTGCTTTTGCTTAATTTTTATATGGCTGGCAATAAAAGATAGAAACTTATTTTATGGCCCTATTTATTTGGCTACTCTGTAAGCCAAAGCCCAACTTGCCGAGGTGTATTTTCGAAAGGTCTAATTCGTTAAGGTCAGCAAAAGTATGCTTCTTACACAATTTTCTTTATTTCTTTGAATATAAGATTTCGAAAATTGATTTCGCGCACTTTACAGGGTATTTGGCTGGACAAACACACAAGCGATTTGAGAATTTTTACTTGCTCTGATTACAGTTTTTACGAGGCGATGGCGACAAAGGCAAAATGTGCCCAAAAAATATCGTCGCTTGGCTCTGCTGTAAACGAAAACCTAACTCAATATTCAAAGCCGCAGCACGGCGAGATAAAGAGAGAAATGCAGAGAGGGTTGGAGCAGAGGGGGGGTGTGTAGAGGGAGGTAGGGAGTTGGAGGGTAGCAGCGCTGCTAAGGCAATAAAAATGCATTTTTATGAGCAAAACTACCAACAAGCATAAATCTCTATCGAAAGCTGCTTTGCAATGGCAAATGCCAGGTAAAAAGGACTCGCAAGGACTCGTTACTGAATATGTGCGACTCTATGTGTAGGTGTATATCTCATGCACTCTACCCACTCTCTTTCCCCTCTCTCCACTCCCTCTTCTTTCGCTGCTCTCTGTAAGTGTGTAGATATAAGATAATGTGGCGACTTCACTAAGGCTTTGACTGCAGGAACAATAACAAATGCATGAGAAAACAAATTACAATTCGTTGTTTTTTCAGTAGTGTGCACTTTGTGTGTGTGTGTGCTTGTGTGTGCATGTGTGTGCTTGTGTGTGTGGGGTCTGCAGGAGCAGCAGGTTCTTTAAAATAATCCCATTTGTAAAAATTGATTGCAGTCTGTCGATAAAAAAGTGCCACAGAGTGCAACCAGAGAAAGATGAAACACTAAGTGGAACGTGGCCAGGACTTGTGACCAATGTGTGGGTGTGTGTCTGTGTGTGTGTGTGTGTGACTGTTTGGATTGGTTGTAGATGCAGCACAACGATAGGCCCGACATGAGCTACACGTGTAGAGCACAGGTCATTAGTGGTGCACAGCAGATTTGTGTGGCTCGCTCGGAGGGTGCAGTCAGTTGCACTCCTTTGTGATAAATGACGCCAAAACTGAACAATCTGACCAATTATCGTACGTCTAAGGGGGGTGTTCACTGTATGCGCCTTTGTTATGATTTTTTTTTTTTTTTTTTTTTGATATTTGCACAATTTTTGTGTGGCGCTTATTGCAAAAATCGGTCACAGGTTTCGCTTGAGCTGCGGTCTCCCAACCGCAAAAATAAACTTTTTTGCTTACCTCTACACAAATATGTGTGTAGTTGCATCATTTTGTTGCTCCTCCCGCTGCTGCTGCAATGGAAATTTGGGCGAAAAGTTTTCCTTGCCACACAAATGTTGCTGCTGCTGCTGCTGCTTTTGGCCATAAGAGCAACACCAACTGCAACACCAACAACTGACGCCAACGCCCACAATTCGAGTCGTAACATTTTTGGCTGGCTTTGGCTCTTGTTCTATTTTGCGGCCGGAAAACTAAATTTACAGCATTACAACTTCCGGTAAGCTGCTTATCGGCATAGAAACTAGCAAACGCTCAACGCTCGTCCAACAAACTGCAAATAAAATCCGACAATCAAATGATTTATAAATAAGCGCTACTTTGCCACATAAACCAAGAGTATTTTCAACATGTAAACCAACCACGATTCACACGGCAAATCGTAGAAGTTGTTGCCAGTCGCCAGTTGACTAGTTATCCTATATATATATATACATATATAAATCTATACTATTTGAGCGAATTTGTGGCTGGGGGGTATGTATAGCAGCAAAGATTGTTCGACTTTTGAAATTGGCCAACTATTTATTGTTTTTGTGGTTTTGCTTAGTCGAATGCTTATTCAGTTAAGACTCTTTGTGGCTGTGTAATGATTATGCTATAAAATAGCAGCAGTTAAATCAAGTGATTTGTAAATATTAAATAATGCACTTCAAGTGTTTTTCCAGAAAGCACTTTACGAAATAATTCAAATAAACGCTTCAAATCAATATCAAGCACAAAGAGATATATATATATATATATATATATATATGTGTGTGTGTGTGTGTTGTAGTCTTATCCTTGGGGTATGCATTACATCTAAACAATGAGTGAAATCAATTGAAGTCGATTTTATCAATGCTTAAAAGGACTTTGAGCCAGTTGCAGCTGCTGCTGCTTCTTTCTGCTGCAGCTGAAGTTGCCAAATTGCATTTATGGCTTTCCACTTTTATTTAATTTTGCACATGCAATTTACTTGCTTGCTGCTTGCAACTGCTTCATTCTCGTCATCCTTTGGCTTTCTGTAACTGGGGCTATCAGCACACACACACACAGACACACACAAATGAGAAATCCTTTCAGATATTTTTCTACACAATTCGCCGATCTGCACAAATGAAGCAACATCTTTGCTCAAGAAAATGCGATTTGTGCGCTTTTGAATGCAGGCAACGTACGAAATGCCACGCCCACACACACACACCGCACACACACACACACACTTGCACTCAGCTTATCCTTTGACGATAAAAATTGCACGGGCAAGCGAAAAACTTGAGGCTGGACAGCAACCAGCAGCCAGCAGCCAGATGGCTAATAAGGAGGCGGAGTGCGTCTGCTGACCGCGCACAATGCGGCGTATGCGCAATGTTTACTAAAAGCGAACTTTGGCTCAAGTTTAAAGTACTTATTGCTTACACAATCCTACATGTTTTAAAAGCGTTTGTTCATTACTCCAATAAAATGAGAAGAAGCGCAATTTATTTATATTTTTCATCTGCTTGCAGTGGTAGACTCGACTATTACCATCTTCCTGCCTTTTAAAGCAACTGCTTCAATTTGAGTTTAAGCTTTAAATTGATTCAGTACAGTGCCGTACTGATGGTTTCCTCATTTCCACCTACAATCTGTTTAACTGGGAGAAACTGAATTAATTTCGCAATTTATGAAAATCAGGAAAAGCAGGAAGAAGAAGAAAAAAAAATGATAATATGAGATGGACATGCATTAACGTTCCACTGACACGGCCATTGACAGGACCAGAAAAGGATGCGCTGTCTCTCATTAATTTTGCAAATTAAGAGCAGCTTAACTTGCACTCTTCCTTATGCACGTCGCATGTCCTCGAACACAATTAAAGAATCAACGCCATTAATTGAAAGCGGGCGAAGGACTCGTGATTTTCAGACATATGTGCGTACAAATAAATATGTATTTTTTTACACGGGCGAATCTTGTTCACATTTTTGGCTCCTACGCTTTTTGCCTATTTGCAACTGAAAGAATCACACCCAAAAAAACAACAACAACAAGAAACTTGCACATTGTGAAAATTTTCTCAGTAATTAGCAAAGTTTTACGCCTCGCAACAAAGGACTTCCGAGAGGCGTGGTTGCTGTCAACGGCTGCTACCTGAATTCCTTGCTTCTTGCTGCCTGCTGAATTTAATGAAAAACCCTCCCCTCCACCCAAAGTAAATAATACCAAACACAACACACAGAAAAAAAAAAAAAAATAGTCATAGTGAAATGCGAGGGGCGCCTCAGACTCTAATGCATTAGATCCTCCCCATAAGTCACAAAAGAAACAGGGGTGGGGGCCAGGGGGATTGGGTGCTAAGGTCAACGCTGGGGGCCCATTTACAGTTAGGTCCAATAAAAGCTGTATTATTTGCATAGCTCTTTGATATATGATTTTCAGTTTGGTGTGTGAAAAATACCAGAGGCGAAAAGGTGCAAAAATATATATATAAAAATAGCGAGTAAATTATGATAAATAGAAAATATTACTAGGGGGGGAAAATGCAGAAAAATTGGAACAAATAAATATGGAAAATTTGGCATTGGTTTAGTTTTGCGTGAATAAGTCAAATGCATTTCTAACAGAAACCAAAGAAATGTTTTATTTTTAAGTAAATCCTTGAAAGGATTTACAAATGATTTTGCTTAAGCTGAAGTCAATTAACTAAAACATTTAGGAAAGGAGCCACACGAGTCGTATGCGTAATAACCCAGACCACAACATTTATATAGATTTTTATTCGGGTTTTTTGGGTTTTTGGGCTGCCAGGCACAGTGCTGGCAATTAGGCCAGAGGAGCCATAGCCAGAAAAATAAAAACAAAAGTCTTGACTGGTCTGGTTGAGAGTGGCGGAAGTGGTGGAGCCGGGGTTGACAGTGGAATTATTGTCACTTGGCACCTAGCACAGAGACAATGGGAGCGGAGTGGAGTAGAAGGAGTTGGAGCAGCTTCAGCTGGAGCCAGAACAGGATGTGGAATAGTCGAAGCATTGCTGCATTTTGTGAGCGCTTTTGCCCCTATGAAAAATAGCTGTAATTTGCACAGCATAAAAATAGGAATATGTAGTTTGGGATGATGTTAAAGGAGTTGGTAGTGTGGGGGGGAAGGGATGGGATTCGTGGGTGGTGTCACTGGCTACACACACACACACACACACAGCGACTGGTAACCATAAGTTAACTGAGATCCGCACAACCACATTGCCACAGGGTTCCATATGCAGGCGACAGGCAGCTGGTGAGGAGAGCCTGGGATCTAGTTGGAGTTGGAGCGGGGATTGGCTCTGGATGAATGCGGGATGGTGTGCGGTGATGTGGTACTGGGGGGAGGTGGGCGGTGGGCGGTGGTTGACTGCAAAGCACTTGTGAAAAATAACTTTGCACATCGTTGGATTTGGTGTGCAATTTTCTCGCACTCTGCGCTGTCACCCAACGCCACCGACACCCCATACACTCCTCCCATACACCCCCTCTACAACCCTCATCTAGCTGCTGGTGGCCCGTTCGTTTTGCCACAGCGCTTACTTTTAATTTTGTTTGTAAAGAAAACTCATTTTCATCATTTTGAAGTTGCGACTGCGCTTGTCTTTTGTAAGTCGCTGGGTGGTGCAAGAAAAACAAGAAGGGTGTGGTGCGGGGAGGGAGGGGTACGAGTATGAGAGATATATATACTGAAACTGCCGCTTCATGTAATTATTTTGATCATTTGCATGGCTGCCACACAGAGCCAGTGCCGACGACAACATGCAACAAAATGCTAACGACTCAGCTCTGCCACATGCAACGCTTTAAAAATCTGCCAACTTTAATATTTGTGGCATGTTCATCGACTTTAACAACTTGCGGCTGAATTAATAACAATTTTTCTATATTTTAAATGTTATATTTTTGCTGCTTGCTTTTTATTTTTGTGGTGTTTTCTGCTCGAGATTAATTCAAAAAATATAAAAATATCTTTAAATCATTTAAGTTTTTCAATTTCGAAATTTTATTCAGATTCTAATATAATTTTCTTAAGCAACATTTTTTTTTATGTCCGCCAAGTTTCAATTTTGTTTAACTAATTTGCGAATATTCGTGGAAATCGCAAGTTGTTAAAGTAAAGTGCAAGGGGGAGTTGGGCTTAATATGAAGTCGATGCAAGCTTAACATCCGCTGCGTCTTCATAATACACACACACACACACACACTTTTATATATATATATATATATATAGCAGCTACTCATAATTGTGTTGCTGTGAAAATATCAATAAAGAAACTAATAAAATGCGCGCTGTCTTAAGTGGCTTACAGACACTTTAACACACACACAAAACTACCAAACACACACACACACACCCACACAAAGACAGGCTACTTATGGATGTGTGTGTGTATGTGTGTCTGTGTGTTTGTAATGTCAACTCTGAAACGAAGGACTCCCAGACGGATTCAAGCAGCCAAGCAGCCAATGTAAGTTTCGCCTCGCTGTGCGGTGGCATAAAATCCGCACTTTTTACGTAAATAGACAAGTGTGAATATGAGTGTGAATGTGTGTGTGTGTGTGCGAGTGTTTGTACAGATGTATATGTGTGTGTGTGTGTTTATTTACTATCATTTAACGTTAGCCTTTGAGCCACATGATAGTCATTGGACAATATCAAGTTGCCGCTTTCTTGTCTTTCTGGCTATTAGCAGGCAACTATTATGGTGTCAAGTGGCAATGCTGCCAAACTGCTGAACTCTTCAACCCGTCAACTGTCCCACTGTCCATCTGTCTGGTCATTTATCTGCCATCTGTCCATCAGCGTATGGCCAAGTGCTGAGTAAATGTCATTCATAAATTGTCGGCTTAGGGAAATATGACTGAAATCAGACGGCGTTTATTGAAAGCTTAGTTTTCCACAATTGCCTGGTTTGTGTCTTTGCTGCGCAATGAAAAAGCTCAGCCTGTCTATATATGTATGTATGAGCGTGCTTAAAAGCTGTGATAGATGGCGCTAGTGTTCAGGGGAGCAGTTAATTTTGAATTTCCTATTTTCTGGGCGAAATCTTTGATATTTAACATAAATTGTCAAGTGATCCGAGTTATGTTTTCTTAGCCGAAAATAGTGAAAGTTCAGATGGGTTTATTGACAGTAAAACTCTCAAATATGTCCAGCTGTTTTTATATTAAGTTAAAATCACTTTGATTTCCTCTAAAATTCAGCAACAACTCAATTACAAACAGCTTCCTCAAAAACAGCATTTAAAGCGCAATTAAATTGAAATTTCGTCGTGTATTTTTTTTTTTTTACTTAATTGCAAAACATAAAATTATCATTAATTTTATTTTGGTATAATTACATTTATGTTTTATGCTTTTGTTTATTGTTACAATCGAGTTTATTTGTATGTGTGCCATATAAGTGGTAAATATATATGCAATTTGTATGCTTAGTAAAAATCACGCAAAGTTTTATTTAATTGTGATGCCTTCAATGTGAAACCTCATAAAAAAAAGATCGTTGCGGAGGGGATTGGAGGGGGGGAAGTGGCAGCTTCCTATCTAATTATGTTTGTAGACATTAAATTAATATTACGAACACGCTTAGTTTGCATTAAATAACAAATAAAAGAAGGTTTTTTTTCGTTTTGTTTGTTTTGTTGTTTGTTCTCTGTGTATACACTTAGCAAAAATATCCCCTTGAATGGGGAGTATAAAATATGTGCGCAACACACAATCAGAAAAATCTAAAAAGAAACGGAGATTTTTTAATCGCCAAAGCTGGTAACTATTATTTAGTATCTAAACTGTCCCTTCTTCCCCCGCTCGTTGTGGTAGACACGCAGCGGGGAATAGCTGCCATTGTTGGCATTGCCATTCAACGAGGCACCGGCACCGGCGCCGGTCGCCTGTCCACCTGCTCCATTGCCCGCGCCATTGCCATTGGTGGCGCCATTTGCGCCAAAGTTCTGCGACGCTGAGCCCGAGATGAGCTCCTCGGCATGCTGCGGCTTTGCAGTGCAGCGTGGCGCCAAAATCAGATTATAGATCACAAAATAGACGAGCGACACGACGCAGGCAACGATCGCCAGCCACTGATAGGTGCACGTCCAATCCTCCAACTTGTGATGCTTCTCCTCACGGGCCAGGCCAATCAGGGCACCAAAGCCCTTGCCTAGAAGAGATTCGAGAATTATGAGTATAATAATAAAATAATTTATTTAAGTTAATTACCTAATCCAAAGAAGGCCAACACAGCAATGGCCTGTCCAGTGGCAGTCAGCTTGCGTGGCATGGCATGGCGCATATAGAGAATAATCGTAATCCAGATCAGGCCAATGACAGCCGGCTCAATGGTCTCCATGATGACAGTCAGCCAATCCGTTTGGGCATCGGTCAGAGCCGTGAAGCGAATAACAAAAATGGCAAAGCCACCAATGAATATATTCGAGTGTCCGCAATACTCAATGAACCGATCCACATTGAAGAACAGCACCAGGATGAGTATGATGCCCGAATAGCAAATCGCATTCACATCGGTGAATGTCCAGTAGAGGAAACTGTGAATGCTGCTCCAGAAGGTGCCGAACAAAATGGACACCAGCGACAGCACCACAATCTCGGGACTGTAGCGACGAATGGCCGACATGGGCACCACCAGCATGCCAGTCTTGGTGTGCCACCACCACTCGGGTGGGCTGAGCGGCATTTGGCTGGCACAGAGCAGCACCACAGCGCCCAGCACAAAGCAAACGATGAACACAATCAGAGCAGCCAGCGCAGCATCCTGATTGGGATGCTGTTGCATGAAGAGCAGATCCAGTGGCGAAAAGAGGATAACATAGCCAATGGCGCCCCAAACATATTGGCGGCACACCTCACCCCGACCCTCGGATGTTTCCCGCACGGCAATCACAATCGCCGTATTGAGCAGGGTTAGAGCTGCCAGCGAGAAGATGTCGCCCAGCAAACGGATGATCCAATAACCAATCAAAGTGTCCTCCACACTGCCCGTCATCTAAGGGAAGACTCGCAGTTGCAATAGGAATTTAAAATTGATCTTTAGTCGATTGCTCACCCGGACACATTCGGTGGCGTCGAGCACGCTGTCCTTGCCATCGTAGGGATCCAGAATCTGGCACTGCACAATCGGCTTGCAATTGGTGCCACGCTTCAAATCCTTGATGCGCTGCACCTGCACCTCGTTGATGTTGCACTGAATGCCCGCTGTGAAGATCAAGGATTAAAGATTAAATTATAAATATTAATTATGGATTTATTTACTCTGTTTTACTTACACAATGGATACTGGCACCAGCCTTCGGTCTCGTTGGTCGTCGGCTCCTCCAGGGCAGCACCCATGTCCGCATGCATCACAATGCTCTGCGTATCCGCAGTGTACACATGGCAGTTCTTCACTATATCCTCGCCCTGCTCGTTGCGCTCCGTGATGCACAGATGTGGTGGTCCCACATTGTATTTCTCTGCTTTTTCGTTCCTTGTCTGCCGCTTTGTGCGCTCCACTTCCGAGCTGATCTGCTCGACGCCCGCACTATCAGCGGATATATCCAATGCCAGGTTGAGTTGTCGCTTTGGTCGCAGTCTTTCGGTGGTTGCACTTCCCGGCTCCTCCTCGTAATCAAATTCAGAGCTCAGCTCGGTGGATGGGCTTGCCGTGGCTTGTTCAAAATAATAGAATTGATTCATGTCCTCGTGCAGATTGGGATTCAGGCAGCTGAACGTGCAGTTGGTCAAGTTGAGACTACCCGTCTTGTGCTCAAAGTTGTGGCAGGTGCCGTTGCTGCACAGCTTCTGGAATATATAGGCGCCATTGCTGTCGCAGCCAAAGCTCACCGTTGGCTTCTGCACCGGTTCCCTTTCCACATCCGGCACGGCAAACAAACAGGCATAAATCAAAGCGGCCAACAGCAGAAAAACAGCTGTTAATGTGCGAAGTGTGCGTCCAAAGCCATTGGGATTCCGGGCAGCCAAACGATCGGCCCAAGGACCAGCTATCAAAGGACCCAATATGGAGACAAATGGTGCCACAATTGTAATTGTGCGGTACTCGGAGAAGTTTAGGCCCAACAGCAACGGTTTTGTGGCATGCAAAATGTGCAAAGCTGTGAGACCTGCAAATGACAAATTTTTGTATATATTGTGTATATTTCGCTTAACTAGTGTTCACTGTACTTACCACTAATAATCAGGAACACGACCAGTTTCAGTGAAATCAACGTTTTGTTGATTCGCGGACTTTGTCCGCCTTTGAAGCCCATTTTGGCAGTTCAGTTTTACAAAAGGTATATTTCAAAAATTAACGCTTATCACGTAATTTTTTTTTTTTTCGTTCGAATCTGCAATGGAATCAAAAAACTATTAAATTAATAATTTTATTGTAAAAAGAAAGAAATTAATTGATTTAATTTCCTGTCTTTGCAAATAAAAAATCTGAATTCCCAGCAAATAATACTTTGAGCTGCCAGCAGATGCTGCACCTTGTGCAGTGGTTAAACAATGTATCAAATGCAACCACAACAAAGAGTAAACAAAGTGTAAACGACTAAGAGATACCCTATAAATAAATATGCCAACTTTATTGTAAATCGATGCTAATCGGCAACAGAATCAATTGAAAACTGTTCTAGTTCGCAGCAGCTCGACGGGAAAAGTAAACACACAAAAATATATATTTATTGTATTTGTTTGTTGAGCGTTAGACAAATGTTATAGATATGTAAAACACAACCAAAACACACACACACACACACAATGCTAACCGGTGGTGTCACAAAATAAACAAGTGTCAATAGTGTCGATAGGCCAATGAAGCCACAGACAATTCATACATAAAATATCACTCGAATTGTGTGTGTAATAACAACACTAAATAAATGCTCTATTAATATAGAAGACTTAAAGTATAAAAAAATAATATTTATATATATAAAAACTGTTATTCATCAGCTTAAATTCCCTTGAAAATGCTTGCATGAATCATTTAAAAACGAGATGAATTTTTAATTATTTTTTTTATACTTCTCAATCTAACATAATTTATTGATTCAAGAAATGACTTCACCCACCATTCATAAACAAATTACAATACCCAATTGCAGCCTCAATAATAATAAAATTATTAATAAAATATTTATGCATATAAATTATTGTGGCTGCCCTAGACATAAATTTAAATTGTCTGTCAACGGATGAATTGTCAATGTTATCGCTTTAATCATTGACAAATTACAAAATAGTTGCTGAGCTGACGGCGATAAGCCATTCAATCAGTAGAGAGGTGGGTAGGGGGGATGTTGCACTAGGAGAGAGGGGGGAGGCTGTGTGGAAAGTGCGCTAAGTAAATGCGCACAGTGCGTTAAACCGCACAAATTGCTTTTATAATAACTTAATTCATGCCTCAAATGGAGGCAGATGGTTGGACTTGCACCCACGTAAAGTGCAACGTCTGCTTGTGATATGAGTGCAATTTGCAGCAGGCTCTCAAGTGAAGCTCTTTTCCACTCCCTGCGGCATGTTGACAACAAAATAACTGTGTGCGTCCAAATGGAAATGGAAAGTAATATGGAGAAAAAAAAAACACAGTCTGTGTTTAACTTTGATACCCTGTAATTAAAATATTTGAATTTGAGCAAGCTGACTTCACTTGTTTATATTTATATTTTGCTATACTAAATAGTATTTATATATATATGGATAATCCACTGATTTCCTATAGGGCAACTGCTAGTCTTATCTGAATCTTTGGCCATGCAAATGCGCAGAACACAAACAAGATTTGTTGCTGTCTGTTTTGTGTGTTTGTGTTTAACAATCCTCAAACCGGTTGTTAAAGTTGTCAGCCAGCACAATTACATCACCACAGCCACAGAGAGATCAGCAGCAGACCCAACCACATAAAGAGAAAGAGCAGATTGTAACAAGCTGTGATGACGCAGTCAGAGCTGGGATTACGCCCCCAGAGGGCTGGCCTGGGCAGATGTGCCAAGCAGAAAGCATCTGTAAAAATTTCAAAATACAACTCAAAAATACCATAGACATTTCAAAACAATTTATCAGTGTCGGAGGCCAACCAACCGTTTGAAGGCCAAATCTTAAGTAAACCGAATAGAATTTATGGACTGAAACGCGAGCTAATCAATAATCAGTTAAGAACAGATGAATTGGCCCAAACACACAAGATGTAAACAGAGAAAAATAGGCATACTGAAAAAATATATAAACAATGAAGTCAAGTAATTTGTAAATGTGTGGTAAAATGAAGATTGAGTAAACAAAACTACATTTACAGGGTATTTTATTAGAGGCCAAATATAAGTTGAAACTATGCCAGAGGTGAGCCACAAAAAACTATTACATTAAATAAAAAAAAAAAAAAAAAAAAAAATTAATCTACAAACTAAATCAGCATAATGATGACGCATTGCACACACGCACAACCAACAAACACACACACTTAAAACTGAGCCCAGCTCCACTCCCCTGAAATTAAGCGCAACTAGCTGAAACTAGATAGGATCAAAGACCAAAGTGTAATTATGTATTTATCATTGTTTTTACTTATTACAAAAGTGTAATTATGTATTTATTATTTTATTTTTAGGAAAAAAAAACTAAAAAAATAAAACTTGTGCTTATTTGTTTAAAGATAAGCCAACTGGTTGCCAAACATCTATTCACACCTCTGCAGGCAGCTCAGTAATTGCACTCGTCTGCATTTGCAATGTTTTTGTTATTGTTATTGTTTTAGTTGTTGTTGTTGTTGTTCTTATTTGTTGTTATTTGTTGTCGCTCCGCCAACGTTGAGTCGTTCATCTATGTGGGTCAATTGGCTGGCTGCAACTTTTTTTTTTGGGGCTTGCCCACAGACAGCGTGGTGCATGACAAGCGGCTCGTTTAATTATGCGTAACATTTCCAACGGAAATCAATGGAAAAAAAGCCACAGCAAAATTAGTAAAATAAAATATAATTTTATGATCTTTGTGATCTGGGCCCACTGTGCAACGCAGCTATGATTAGCATTACAAATTGTGCGATCGTTCGATTATTTCGTATATTGTATAATTTTGAATAACGCCCCTATTCGAAATATTAATCGAGTGTTGAAAATCTAGGCTGTTATCACTTCCACCTCAAAATGTATACCTAAATTATACTAAATGAAGCCCACTTAAGTGCAACAATAGAATATCGAACAATGGGCCAATAGTGCCACAACTTTAAGCTTAATTTGTGGCTAAATAAAATATTTTCATGCCCTGCATAAAGTTTATTGAAATGAGTAGTTTGATTGTCTGTCTGATAAATGGAAAGAAAAATTAAATAGGAGAAAGGCAAAAATAATCCAGAAACTTTATAAGGAATTCCCAATTTTTGAAGATAATTCAAAAGTTATTCAAGACTTTTCCAGGGTATCTGCCAGTTGTGCATATTTCTGCATTTAATTGCTATGCGTGTTGGTTTTATAATCGCGCAAGCGTAAACCAAATTCAACAAAAAATGTTAATTTCAATTCGAAACTTGTGCTTTGATTTACAGTCAACTTTGAATTTGTTTGTTTTGTTTGTTTGTTTGTTGTTGTTGTTGTTGTTGCTTGTTGAGTGCAGCCCCTTTTTGACATTTTGGCGGCAACTTTGACATTTAAATGGGCGCCCGTCACGCCTCAAGGAAACACAATGCAAATAAAGACAAACATTTGCCTAATGCCAAATGTAAGTTCGTATTACGCACTATCGATTCTTCCCCGATTCAGATATAAGTGTCATATATACATATATATATATATACTATATATATATATATATATAATTTTGTATGCATCATCAAATTTGGTTGGTTTACACATTGAGCACGTAGTTTTTTTAGTATTGTTCGATTGTTTCTTCATTTTTTTTTTATTATTATTATTACATATTTCATTGAGGCAACCAACCAAAAAGGTGATAAGGGAAACTGTGACTTATTGTTGAATGCCACAACCTACCGCGCGTTGCAATTAATGAAGCCCATTTCCTGTAATAATTTAATACTCGACTTAGATTTATGAATGACTTTTTTTATCAATTCAACATTTACTCAGTTGAGTTTATGCTGAAATAAAGCCATTAACAAATCAGTTACGATTGAATTATTTTTTTTTTGATTCGCTTGCCAACAACTCATTGAAATTTTAAGTAGTTTTTTGGTATTCCAACACACCCTAAATACACCCAAAAATAAAGGCTATTCAGTGGAATTTCTTTTGGTGTGTCAAATGCACTATAAAATACATTTGCCTAGAATTATAATCATTTGTGTAGCATGCCCCTGGGAAGATACACGCAATCCCAGCCAGGCATTCCCCCACACACACACACATGTGGCAACTGCATAGTTTTGGGGAGGGTTGCTCATTCGTGTTTGTTGCCGGCTAATTAATTACAAGAAACGACCACAAATTGGGTCAAACTGCAAAGCACACGCAGAAGCGTGGCAAGTGCATTCATAAAAGCTGTTGAAGGGGGGGGAGTAGGTTGGTGCAGAGTGCTCCAATAAATATACACTTAAATGGGTTGTACAATTCTCAAAATATTTAAAATTGCAAAATTCTTTAAAACTTATTTTAAAAAACAATAAATTAAGAAATATGTATTAAGCCAATAAGCGGTTGAGTAAATATTTATTTATTTTGTTACATGCCACTTGTCTTATTTTTCTTGGAATTTTGTTTATGTATCTTTGTGGAGGATTTGGGCATCGGCTAAATGAAACAAAACACTAAAAAGCGATTGCAACAAATTCTTTATTTTTAATTCACATTGGCTGCCATCGGCTGTGGAAAGCGCCATTTAACTGCCCGAAAATTTATATATTTCAACCTCAATTTGCTGGTGGCATGACCCCAAATAGACGACGCACAGTCATATATATCTATATATAAATATATATATATACATATATATTCGTGTATGTGGACCAAATGTGTCGATGACATCATTCTTTTTGAACTGTTGTCGTCTCAGGCATGCGCCAACTTTTTTGACGCAATCTTTATTTTTCAGCAGGGGTGATCTATATTTACAAAAAATAAAACCGGCAGGGTGATCTTAAGACTATGTCAACATTTTTTACAAAAATAAAGCAGGGGTCTTAAATATTAATATTAGACATAAATATTAAATATTTTTAACTTTATTAATTTTTAGTTGAAGGCTGAAACAGAATTACTAATTTCAAAGAAATTATTTTTATTAAATTATTTCAATTAACAAAACTGAACATGAAATTATTTAAAATTGCATTTTATTGCTGTGTTTATTAAAATTAATTTTTGCAATGTCAAAAATTATTCAAATAGAAAACTGACTACAGTTTTGTGTATATACTAAGTAGCACCTGGGTTATGAGCTCACAATTATGATATCACGAATTTACTCAAAGCCGAAGCCAACGCCAAAAGGCAACTGTGTGTGAAATTTGCATATAACCTTGCCCCTTCGCTGCTTGCCTCTCTCTGCTTGCAGCTTGCTGATTGCTTCTGTTTTGGAATGCAATTGGAACGTGTCGAAAGTGCAGCAGCCAAAGGCAGCTTTCCATCGAGCGAAACTTCAAATGCAAACGAACATTTCTTTGGTGCTGTTAATTGATACGTAATTGTTTAATTGCGCCGTAATTAGACTATTTTGGTTAATTGGCCAAAGCCGAAAAGAGAAACAACAACCAACAAAAAAAAAGTTGACTCATTTTTTGGCTGCCTCAAAAGTCAAACGCGTTTTGGGCACAAATAGAAATCAAAGTCAATGTATAGGCCAAGTTTGTGGTTTGGCTGCCAAATGGCAGTGACACGACCAAGATACCAAAGTCAAAGATTGTTGTTGTTGTTTTGTCTGTTTGTGGTTGCTGAAGGCAAGTCACGCAGTTCCTGAAAACTTGATTACTAATGCAGCGGCAGCAGCAGCGGCAGCAATTCGCGGGTCCAACCGGCTCCAAAGAGCGCCAATCTTTAGCTTGAAATGTGCTTGAAAGAACAGAAGAAAAAAAAACAAAAGAAGAAATCTTGAGATACAAAGATACATTTGTAGCTACAATTTAGCTTTGACGTTGACTGTCACTCAACATTGCTGCAAATAAACAGGAAATCGCATCGCCTGCAACTACTTCAGCTTAACCATTTGCCATGTTCCATGTTGCAAGTTCCCAGTAAATGCACAACAGTTGGTTGCAAGTCTTGCAGATAGTTGCCAGTTATTCTCTCATGACTTGAAGTTAAATCCATCCATTCGAAGTGCCCCAAGCCGATTTGTCTGCCACATTAAATGGGACTTGAGAACTTTGGCCTGACATTGAATTCGTCAGCAAATTTAACTGCCACACAACTTGATACATTTGGCAAACCCCCACAGAATCAAAACAGAATCCGCAAAAGTTTGCCCCACTTTGACAGATTCCGAGTACTATTTGTTGTAGCCATTATTTCTAAAGTATCTTTGGCTCTTTCTGCATCTGTCTCAGAAACTTACATCTCATTGTTTTTTCTCGTTTATTTATTTGTTTCTATTTTCTTTTCTATTTATTTGTTTTTTTTTTTTCTCTCTGCAAAATGTTGGTTCTCTGAGTCATCAGATTCTTTAGGATGAGGCTGCATGACACAGAGAAGCCAAAATTATTTATTACACAAATGCACAAAACACTGACCGAATTATTGAAAAATAATACTTTTATTTTTAGAACAGCAATTTTTAAAAGCATTTTTTTTCTTTAAAAAGTAATTTGCAATTAGCTTAATGGGACCAAATTCAAGTATAAATTTAAAGTTAAAAATATGCTTAATAAATCAAGGAACTGAATGACGGACATGATTTAAAGTAGGCACACACACACACACACAATCCATATACATCTGATATAAGAGCATACAAATTACATACATATTAATATACACATATATATATACATATTTATTCACTTATAAACATATGTAGCAAATTGCTTTTTATTTTTTAATTTTTTGGATATTGCCAACAGATGTGCTAAGTAAATCTGCGAAATAACATGTTCAGATTATATAGACGCTATATATCTGACATAATTGGAAAGAAATAAGAGAGAGAGAAAAAAAGAGGTTGTCTGCTGGTTGGGTTCAGTAATGAGACACGAATGATGTCATAGACACACCATGATGTGTGCACACACACACACACACACACAGCGGATACACTCCAACGCTTCTCGTTTTGTTGCGTCGTCTCTTTTTGTGATTTATATTTTATTATTATCTCTTATGTATATATATATATATATATTTTTGTTTGCCTTTTGTTCATTTCTTTTACCTCGGCTCACCTCTCCCCCGCCCAGGTAGCTTGTCTTGAGCCCTTCATTGTTTGCCATTAGAATGCCTCTTTTCTGCCGGTTTAAAGCTCCAAAGTTGTTTGTCTGGTTTTGGTTCGTCTGCCAAACAGATCTCTTTTATTTTTTAAGTCGTCGCCAATTCAAGTTCAGCTGAGGAAAAATACAGTTTGTCTGCTTTTTTTTTGTAATGCTCGGAAAGTGTCTTAAAGTATTTGACGTGATCTTAGCCTGGGGGTGGTTCCTGGTGTTGATTCTATTGTCTGCGGCGACTTGCCTAGGGGTGGTTTTCGGCACACTCTGCCTGTGGGGTTGATTTCTATTCAATTCTAGCAAATATTTTTGTTTTTGCTTTTTGTTTTATTTATTAACGGCACTCCTTGTGTAGAAGTATTTTAATGCCAGCTTTCTCTTACCCAAAAATACGTTGAAAGAGCGCTGAGGGGCAAAGGAAAGGGGTGGTTATTTCTTAAATAGCGGCATTTGTTGCCACCTTTTCTTTTTGTGCACAGATAAATTGCTCAATTTGTTGACGGGATGAGAATTAGCCAGGAGGGAAGTTTAGGAAAATGCAGTCCCAACAAATCTTTAGATAAATCAAAATTATTGACAGATAAAATACTAAGTATTCCTAATATTCCATATATGGATTGTCATGTCCCAGTTTTCCAGAGACCCACAACACACATTCAAAAAGGGGGCACATCCACAAACTATGTCATTTTGTGGTTGTGTGTGGCAAGGTTGCCATAGTACAAACATGTTCCATGTTCCAATGTGATGACGACGACGTCATCGACGAAAAATAAAAATGCTATAATAAACAAATAAAAACGCTAAAATTGAGTTTACGCGACTAAAAGATACTCTGTGCCCGAAAGGTGTTTGCCTTTTAAGGATTAGCTTAAAAACAAACTAGAATTACAGTTATTTTAGCTGGCTATCTCTGAGTTCATATTTATAGAGGCTATAATTAAAATACAATTTTTTTTGTCCTTGCCAGGATTGCGTAATGGCGTTTACCGTTGGTCGGTCGTTCACACGCATTTGTCATTAAGCGTTCCCCTAGCGGCAGCCAGCAATTAGTTACCAGGGTTACTCAACTCCCTACTTCCTGCCCAGCACCCCCCGCTGGTGCCGCCCGACTGTGGTTATCCTTGCGTCAATTGCGTTTCACTTTGGCGAGCTGGTCTAATTAAATTACTGGGGCAAATGGTGTAGAAAATGTTAAAAGCAGCGACAAAATGCGTTTGAGGTGAGCTACCCAAATAGTGTTTCCTGCCACACAATTGCCAGCTGCAGCATGCAGAGGGTGCAGGGGGGTGCAGCTTAAAAAGGGTGCACTGAGCAATTTTCTCATTGCTTCGGCGCCAGGCAGCCGCCGAGAAAATTGCATTTTCAGTGCGTAAGACTGGAAAAGTTGTAAAAATTGTATATATAGGTTTATGCTCCACATATATTTTATGGATTTTTTTATATCCAGGATTTGATTTTATTAAGCATTTGGATTGTTGTTGCTTGAATTAAAGATTTCACATTTATTTTTACTTATTATTCTTGTTTATTTATTTCGTATCAGAATTGTATAAAAGTTATTAAAAAAAAATTAAAAGCAATACACAAAATTTGTTTGTGTACTGCAAAAATGGTACAGGGCATCTTCAAGTCGAGCTCTCAAAACTGGATCATTTTAATTTGTTTGTTGGTTTGAAATGAGTTGATGACTTCATTTTTTGGACTTTTATATAAAGTTTTTTCATTTGTGACTATTCAGTTTTGTACAACTCCGAATCGGACTGTATTCAGAATCCTTGAAACGAATGCAACATGCGAACGGAACGGAATGGAACCGAATCGATCCTCCCCGCCTCCGCAATACCCTTTGCGCCCTCGCCATGTGCGTGTCCTCAGCAAAAAAAAAAACGGGTTTGAGCCAACTCTCGGCAAGGCAGCACTGAGTGGTCGTCTTTGGCTTTGGATATTTGTTAAGTTAATTTGAAATGACCACAGCCAAAAAATGACATCACAATTTTTGAGTGGGTTTAATTGGCTTACAGTGTGTATGTATGTGTATGTGTGTGTTTCTCAAAAAATATATATAAAAATTATACATACATTTATAGTGGATGTTAAATGGTTAAATGGTTAAAGAGGTTAAGTTTGAACTTCATCTGATTGAGAAAAAACTATAAATCAGAGGTGATTCATGTTGTGTCCTTCAGAAAGTAAGGCATTCTCCTTGACCCTTAGGTATACAAAGGATACACAACTCTGCAGAACAACACTTTTACTCATTGTATTTATATATACATATACATTTTTATATATTTATATATATATCTTTTAAATGTTCAAAAATCGCACTTTAGTTTCCAAGTTCTTTGATATGCACATTTCAGTTTTAATTCAAATTTCCTTGCTAATAAAATTATATAGCTTTCTGCAATTGCCGAAATTGTTTTCATTTTTCATATTTAAGCGCAAAAATTGTTTACATTTTTCAAACAAACGATGATTCAAATATCAATTTCCAATTCATTTGCTTAATGGTAATTTGTTTCTATTTATAAAAAATGCCAATTTCATTTTGATTTATAAACACTTGCTGCAAAAAACTCACGCACAATGTTTCAAAAACTTGTTTCGTTATTCGCACAACTGTCGCAAGAAATGCGCATTTTATTTGTATTTGGATTTTTCAATTTAATTATTTGAATTCAACACCATCAAGCACATAAAGAAGAAGACCAGCTATAATAATAACAACAACAACAACATCAATAAAAAAGATCGCACAGTAATTTTCTATAGATGAAAACTACGAAAATAAATTTCGTAAAACCAAAAAATAAAACAATCGGCGAAAAAACTGAAACAACATAAAACACACACACACACCGAAAAATGCTAGTATCGCGCGGCGTTTTTGAAAATCGTTTTAAATATATTTTTGTTTTTGGTTTTTTATTTTTATATATACATGTTTTGATTTTTGGCTTTTTGGCGGCAGCTGTAGCCAAAAAATTGTTGCCTTGTTGCGCGTTCCGCGTGCGCACCAAACGCTTCGCCGTTCGAGTGAAAACTAAACTCAACGAGGCGCTCGACCAGCCAAACAGCAGCAGCAGCAGCAGTAGCAGAGCCAGCAGCAGCAGCAGCAGAAGCGATTCCAATTGTCACTGCCAAGCACCACCACAAACACAACCACTCAGCAGCAACAACAACAACAAAAACAATGCCAGCCAGCCAGCTGTTTATTCCGTTTTGGTCTACTGTGCCAATGTGACTTAAGTTGCCAGCGATGAATTTCGAATTTGTATAAGAGAGAAAATTGAAAACACATCAAAATTAATAGCAGACTTTTAGGCGTAAATGAAAAGCGTTTTTAATATAAGAAAAAATAGTTGGCTTTTGAGCTGGCTAACAATATTAGTTGACTGTTTACGATAAGTTAGCTGATCTTGTGTATTCAACTAGAGAGATCTGATTATAGATTATATTTACTAGATTATTAATTATGAAATTGATCTTTTGTGTAAAATTCTCATATTAGAAAAGCTATATTTTGGGGTAGCTAATGATAAATAAATACTTATTTTATGATATGATCTTGTGTCTTATATTAGACAGATCAGATTATATATTATATTACATAGCTTATTAATATTAAACGATAATAAGTTTATTGATCTTTTGTGTAATATTCTCATATTAGAAAAGCTATATTTTGGGGTAGCTAAATATAAATTAATAATTATTTGATGAAAAGTTAACTGAAATTGTGTCTTATACTAAAAATACTAGCTGCATTTTGGGGTGGCTTAGATTATATTACATAGCTAATTAATATTTTACGTTAAGTCAATTGAAAGGTTGATTTGTGATAAGTTAATTGATTAATTGATTAATTGGGATAATTCATAATAATTAAATACTTATCTTACGATAAGTTAACGAATTTAGTGTTTAATATAGGAAAGTTTCGCTGAGTAAACCTAAATAAAAAGAAATAGCAGCTATACTTAAAAATGACAAAGTTGATGAAATATTATATATGAAATTCAAGTTCATACAGAAAATATAGACAAGCCGAGAAGTCGAACTAAACTTGCATTGGCATTGCCGAGAAAACTAAGCATTACACTTACCATGAAAAGGGCAGCAAAACAAAATTGGCTTATTCCTTTTCACGGAATTGGTAACAGTGGCGCTGAGCAGAATATGTATTCAAATGTAAATGCTCTCAATGGGGAGATTTGAGCATTGAGCATTGAGAATTGAGCATTTTAAATTTCAGCTGCAAGTGCATAGATTTTCCGGCATGCGAAATGTGCTGACCGTTTTGTCTGTCTACGATTTCAACCCTTAGCCAGGGGCAGACACTGGCCTGGCAGTCAGTGGCACAGACACAGACACACCCCCGCCGCACGTCTGGCACACATTGCTCGATAGACTGGCTGGCTGTCTCACGTGCAAGCTGCACGTTTGTCAAGAGGGTGTTTTTTTCCGCATATGAATACATAGAATACATAACTTAACTGTTTATGATTGATATGCCCAAACGCAATTTCCGTAATTAAGTACGTAAAATGCATAACTGAAAGACATCTAAAACGTTTTCCAATCAACTTTGTTTATTTTTAGGGACGAATAGTTTCTGTTTACATAACTCAGTGCTTCCCCAGACCACAATAATGATTTTCACATGATTTTGTTGGAAGTTTGTTTTTTCTCTTTTGTTCGCTTGGAGTATATTAAAAATTATGTTTAATTAGTGTTGAATTCCCTTGAGAATATTTTGGTCATGATTTTCCCTCAGTACTCAAAGGTTTGCTAGATTTATTATTATTGCGAAAGAGAAATACTTTTCCAACTGTTTCAAGGTCTCTTTATGAATCTATTTTGAACAGAAACAGTTGGTTATTGAACAGCTGCTTTCCCAGCTGGAAAAGCCAACAATTAAATTTAATTTAGGGCACTTTTACTTGCCACACTCGCAATCAGAACTTCCTCACTGAGATGATCACGAAATGAGCCAGTTTCGACTCCAAAATGTCAGCAGCAGTCAAATTTATCTATCAGCGGAGCCAAATACTCTGCGTTCTGTGATGCGATTAGCCTTTTGGCTTAATTAAAGAGCCAACTTTAACCCGATTGTGGGGCACGTGGTCGTTTTGAAGACACTGTGTCGCATCGTTCTCTATTCGGCAGCTATTTTTGGATGGCCAACGCTCGCGAAAATAAGCCAGAAGCTTTCCACTATTGGTGAGCGTTTTGGCTAGCGATCTGTGCTCCCAGTTTCGGTGCTGCTCTGCTCTGCTCTATTCTGTTCTGCTCTGCTCTGTTCCGGCGTAACACAGATAATACGATTTAGTACAAATTCGTTAGTCGTACAAATCGCATGCCGTTTTGCGGATAGTGCCAAAATATACACTTACACACACACACACACACATACAAAAGACACCTTCAGCAGAGATCAGCTGCAAGAATTGCGGATTGCCTCCATTTAAATAAATAAATTAATAAAGGAATTTTATGAACCACATGGAAAAGTGCACTTTGCGTATAATTAAAAAAAAAAGAAAGATATAGATCTATAAAAGAACTGCTGCAACCAAAAGAAAAGAACATTTATTAGTGAAAAATGTATCTGACAGATGCAAAATATAAATTGTAGACTTCAGTTATAATTTTAGGTCGATTGTTGTGATCTTTGCTGCTGCTGAATACGGCGCACAATTCAACGTGAAACAGACAATAACGGCAAACGGATATATAGCTGCTATTGGCGTAGCCAATATATTTATATATACAGACTATACAGACTATACCTATATAGTTTTATATCTGCACAGCGAATACGGTAAACTGGGCAATCGCCAAATTACGAGATGACAACGCGCGGCATACGGCGTAAAAAGTCAACGCTGACCGAGTTGAAAATCGCAGTAATTGGCTCGCCCAGTGTTGGAAAGAGTGGTAAGAAACCAGTGTTTTTCCCCCAAAAAAAAAACAACAAAATTACAAATAAAAACAGCGAGCAACAGCAAATTAGTTGAGCAATCGCCGATTTGGATATATATTTAGATCGGTGTTTGTTTTGTTTATAAAGTGCCAGCATGCAGACATACATACAAATATCCACATGTATCTCTTCTTCTATACATGTATGTGTGTGTGTGTGTGTGTGCTGCTAAATATATATTTACATGTAGCTGTATGTATCTTCATCTGTCTCTGTATCTGTATCTGTATCTGTTTCTGTCGGTGCCTTTGACTAGCTCGAATTTTCCTTTTGTTTTTGTAATCGTTTTCGTCATTCGATTTGACACGCGTGGCACCCTGGAGCAGCCACTAATTTATGACGGGCACTGTGCCACACACACATACAGTTGGGGATATATATATATATATATTTGGTGCGGGATCATTGCACACTGACTTAGTGCAAATTGATGTTCCCTGTCAGCCAACACGTTGAACGCTGATCTGAAATAGTTTTAATTTGTAGTTCCTCCAATGACTTTCTGTCAACTTCAGCAGCGGACTGGGTGCACATAATCCGCCAGCGGATCCCCCAAGAATTATGACTGGAGTACATGCTCTACTAATAAATATCAAATGGCGGCCATTTATTTAGAAAATAGACAGTTTTAGAATCGCGTTTATTATTGAGAATTTATTATCAATCTAAAAGGCAAAACTTACTCAAAAAATTTATCCTTTTTTACCAAGCTTTGACTTCTGTTTTTTGAGGTACGATTGTTACATAAATTTCGACGATTTTTAGTGCAAGACTAATATATAAAAACTTATCCTTTTGATTATGGACTCACTTTTCTCAAAATTATGACTGTGCCATGTTTTGAACCGTTTCTAAAAATACTTTATGGAACCCTTTAAATCGAGCCATAATCGTAATACAGATCTAAACATGATCAAAACACATTTGCGATTAAAAAACTGATTAGTTTTGACAAATTTACGAAATGGGCAACTTTCACACAGAGATCAGTAGAGTTTTTTGTAAATGTAGACCGATTCTTGAGCTGTTTGTTAGCTTATTAATATTTGCTGTATAGCAGCCAATTTTCCACACCAAACACTTATTATAATCACAGAGAGAAACTAGAGCAAAACTTATCTAAAACACACATAAATCAACCAACATTCTTTACTACCAAAACATTGTAAAGTTAATTGTTTACTTTTAGCGGGAAAGGCAGCTGATTTTTTTGTTGTGTGTATGCCACTAAAAAATAAACTAAACACAAATAAATTATTATTCCTTATAGTATATGGATTTTCTTAGGCGCCAGCCAACTTTAATAGCGCAAATGATCGTGTCAATGAAAAATGTTTTCTTTGCTGTATTTTAGAATTCGAATATCATCCGAAACCGCAATCGCGCAGATATAAAGCAAATATATTTTTAATGCACTAAAGTTTCGATTGGGAGGTGGGAGGGACTATTAAAAAGAATGCCGCACACCGCCCTCCCCCTTGGAATGCCCAACGGGCAGTGCGTCGCCAGCGTTTGCCAGTCTTTGTCGTAATTTAAACAAAAAATTTTAAACATTGACCTCGTAAAAAAATGTAGAAAAACAAAACGTTTGGAAAAAGATATAAATTAAAACACAAGCCAAATGTGCGGCTGCCATGAAAATTAATGATGAAAATGTCATTAAAAATTGCCAGGCGGCAAAAGAGAAATGACGACGGTGGGGGTATTTTTTGGACTATTTTACGAGCCACGCCAAGGCAAGGCAAGGCAACCTGGCTAACCCTGCTGGAGGAGCATATATTTTATAATTCTTTCGCATGGCCTGCACGACTTGGTCAGAGTTCAAAGCACTTGCATTTGCAAATGACCAAAGGCACAGGTCGTTATTTCAACCCTGCTCAGCCACCTCCCCCACCTCAAACCGACTCTATTTTGTTTCCTTGTGACACGCAATGCAAAGGCTCGAACGTATTGTTGTTGCTTTTAGCCGGGTTTATTAACCCCTCAAGGCTTAAATTCTTTTTGCTTTTGCCTTTTGCCACCTGCCCAGCGGCGGCTTTTTCCCAGCCGTATTTGAATTTTCCACGGGTGTCTATGCAGTTTTTCCTGTTCACGCTCGCTTAAGTGCTGACCCAATGCAGAAAACGGGCCCCCGTCTCCTTGTCAGGGGCGTTGGCTTCGTTTACACCTGATCCTTAAAGGGGATGGACAACAGCAGCGCACTTAAAGTAAATTGTGTTATTTAAATTAATTACAGCATTAATTGTGCGTTTCTTGACAAAACGATATATTGGCGAATACGATCATCAGACTGAGAATCGCTACAAGCACGAGTCGCTGGTGGACAATGAGCCGGTGCTCTTTGAATTGCTCGACACATGTCCCAAGGTAGCTAAAGATATTGATCCAAACACACAAAACACGAAACACTCAATAAATATCTCAATGCCAGGCCGATGATGAATATCCAAATGCTGCGGAACTAATCCAATGGGCCGATGGCCTGCTGCTCGTCTACTCCATAACGGATCGCAAGAGTTTCAACTATATACGCCGTGCCAAATCCGATTTACAATCGGACACACCCGTTCAGCTCTGTGCCAACAAAGTGGATATGGTTCATCTGCGTCAAGTTAGCCGCGACGAGGGCGAAATACTCGCCAAGGATTTTGAGTGCAAGTTCAGTGAGGTGTCTGCAGCGGATCATGTTGATCAGGTGGCCGAAGTATTCAATGAGCTCTGCAAGGAGGTCCTCGCCTGCAAGCGCAAGTCCAAGCAGAGCCTCCTGGAGCGCATGCTTGGCGGCTCCCGGCCCTACAGCAGAGGAAAGAGCGATAGTAATTTGCCAAAAGACTGAGACTTATATTTATCAAATTTGTTTAAATAAAATTATACTTTTTTTAAAGCATCTCCAAAAATTGTTTTTATTTTATTTACAAGTTTCTGCATCTCAGAGCTGCCAGTTTTTGTGTGTCACCATTTTTATACACATAAAGCTTTTTCTTGCAAATTGATTTCCAGTTTTATAGCAAGCAGCTTGTGTTTGAGCTTTTTAAGTAAAACAAAGCAAATAATCGGATTTAAATTTATTTTACAAGTATCTATAGTTCTCTTCTTCTATATATCGTATATATCTATATATATATATACATATGATAGAGATTGTAGTAAAATTTCTACTATATTTTTGATTTATAATTTCTCTTACAAACACTGCGCATCAGTTTCATAGCAAGCAGCTTTAGCTAGTAAAAGCTGTTTACTAAAACTGAACAATAGATGGAGATTGGCACATTGGCTTATTTCTGTGAACACCTCAACTAAAACGAATAATTATTATTGTTGGTAAATCGCAACGAAGCAAGAATTCTTATTGCTGAAACTCGAAATTTATTAAATTAAATTTTTATTATAGTTCGCCGAGAAATATGCGCTGCTTTAGAAGTACCCTCAAAGTATGCAATGCCTGCCCACAAATAAAACGCAGGAATTTTGGTCTTCCTTTAAAGTTTTACTTTATATTGAATTCTTAACTTCCAGCAATAGTTCGGAAAAATGAGAACATAAATAGTTTCATAAGCAACTAGTAGATATAATTATTATTCTATTTAGAACTTTATAATATTTTTAGTAAAAATACCATCTAGTGAACTAAATCGTAAATTAACCTTGTGGCGACCTCTCAGTTGACTCTTATTTTGCCCCTTTCGTAATACTTTGAACACGTGCGCACAAATTTTAATTAGCCAAAGTCAACAGCCCCAGTGAAGCGTGTAAGTCACTATATATATATATACTTACTTAACAGACAGCAAAAAGCAAAAACTGTCAACTGTTCTATATACTTAGCTGGAATTCAAACTTAAGTTTAACTTTCGGACAACATCCGGCACTGGTTAGCTCAGTTATTGTGTGGACATTTCATAATTTCATCACTCTGTTTCAGATTGGGTTCAATTGTCATGTTTGCTCAACTAAAACCAAAATATTGACATTGACTTTAAATAGAAAATAAATAAAAAAAATAAAAAATATATGAAGCGTGGGTCAAAAACAAAATCCACCCGCACAGAACCGATTTCCCCACTTAACCAGAAGACTTTGTGGCTATTTCTGTCAGCTAAGAGCTCACCTGTTGACTGCACCTGTTGACTTATTGATGGGTGGCGGGGTTGCTGGGGGTGCAGGAGATTTAATTTTATTTAACCTAGCAACCGACCGACTCGAATCAATTGAAAACTAAATGTACAATTTTCTTGTAATTGTTCGAGCTTGGGGCATGAAATCTCACAGGTTTTTCGCCCAAGCATTTATTTTTCTTTTAATTAGTCGCACATTTAAAATTCTAATGTTAATTTATGATTGAAAGTGGTCGTTGCTAACCTGGCCAACCTGGCCCTTCTATTTAACCGAGTCTGGGCCAGGTGTCGCTCTTGGCGCAAGTTTTGTCGAACTGATTATCAGCAGTCGGCAGTTGAGCACCTGGCTCGGATTCTAGCTTTATGCAATTAGCCAACTGAGCTTGTATGTGGTCAATTGGGGCTGTAATAACTTTTAATTATGGACCAATCGGCACTACAATGTTCTGGAAGTCGCTTTTGCATGCAAGCAGTGCCTCTAATCACAAAAGCATTTGTGTCCAAGGTCAGTGGGAGCAGCTGCCTCTGAAGGTCTCTCTACGCAAATAATGATCATTTGCAATGCATTTTTAACCAAAAGAAATTCTTAATACAAATGTAAATCAGATGGGAGCTGTAGTCAGCCCGAGATACTCTATAAATACCAATTCAAGATTAATTATCAATTAGATTAATGAATAAATTGGTAATATCTAAAGGATAGTCTTCTATATTGTCTAGGTCTGATTTATTTAACTTTTCTTTCTTCCCCCTTTGTGACTTTGTTGTGTTCCCTTAAGTCAAATGTTGGTCAAGCAACTGAATTGATGTGTGGGGGCAAAACACTATCCTTTCAACCCACGCTGCACTTACTCGGTGCACACAGATTAGCCTCGACCTAGTCAAACCAGTTCTTGTTCTAATTAACCTCAGAGGCAGTGGCAATTATATGGATTTGCAAATCGCTTGAATTAGAATTTGCAACAGGTGCGCCTTGATTACGCAACACAATGGAAAAGGGGAGGGGGACGGGGATGGGGGCAGCATGGGCTGGCTAACGGTTTGGCTGCAAACAGCAACGCCCTGATATGAATTGATATGTATATTTATATAGTATATGGATAACTTGTATATATATATATATCACACCTGGCAGTTAGCATTTTTCTTTCCAAAGACAAGTCCAAGATTAAATAACTTAAGAGAAACAAGAAAAACCAAAACAAAAATCGAAAAAAAAAACAAAACAAAACATAAAAATCTCGCGATTAATTGGCCCGAAATGGCGGCCACAATGCCAAACAAATTGGATAAGCGCAATGTGTGTAAGTCATTGACTTTGATATTCAATTAGCCAAATACCAAATACTGTTCTAGCTGGTTCTACAATTGGCTACTGTCAAAGCCGTGGTCAGACTCGGCCTTGGCACTTTAACGCGCCTTTAATTAGCCAAATTTGAAAATACCAAATAATAAATTTGAAATGGATTTGCCCGGCCGGCCGTTTTGGGCCAAAAACGAAACGTGTTTCAGCTAGCAGCTTAATGGCTCTTTTACAGCTGACGTGTGTTAAATTGAAGCTTAACTTGGGTTTTTTTTTTTGAATTGTTTCTTATGTTTGTTTCTTTAAACAATTAATAAAAGTGTGCTTTTAATTGCAAATGTGCATTCAACTTCCGGCCATTAGCAGCCAACGCATAGCAAGCAAAGCCGGTTCAATAAACTTGGAGAACTCGTCCCAGAGCGTTTCCTGCAACCCTAACCCAAATACTCACTGACTTTGACCAGAGACCAAGTGCTGTCTGCCCGTCTGCCAACCAACTGACCAACTGATGGACTGATAAACGGCACGTATACCATTCACACACACCACACCCCACACACCCCACACCTGACTTTGCAGTCAAAGTCAATTTTTTTTGAATAGCAGCATAATTCTTAAGTATCGCTTCTGACCCAATTTTAGTAGAACAATTAATGCTTTGATAGACTCGTAGCCTCAGCTGTTAGTCGTCTGTCAATTCTTCTTAGCAATTAAACCCCATAATTAAGATTTATTTAATACACGATTTGAGAGCTTATTATTTGCAGCAGTGTCATAATGCTCAGCTTATTTCCCACGTCAAGAATTTCAAAATGTTGTTAAATTTATCAAAATCAAATCGTTAGAATAATCTAAATCGAGAAATGTATAGATATGTTTATATAAAATACCCTGTAAACATGCAAGTTTATCTACGGCATATATATTTATACCTCTAAGAGCTAGTCTAAGAAAAGGGTATGTCCTAGTCAAGTTATATCCCCTTTCCTAAGAGTCATTCCCAACATACAGGGTATTTCATAGTCAATTGTAAATTTTATCATGCATCATGAGAAATGATTCTATTCTATTAGAACGGCAGCTGGCACGTTTTTTAAATGAGTATTACCCGGACCCGGTTTTATATCGCCTACATCCGATCAGGTAATAATTGTACTGCCAGCAATTAACACATTCGATTTCTATTAAGTCTGTCAATTAACATAACGATTCAACTGAGCTAAGACTGTTTGTAATTGCCATGTGATAAACCGGCAACACACACACACACTGAGGTAGGTCATGTTAACAAACAGCTGGCGCAGAATACTGAAAAATATTATTTATGGATTGGATATGCCCACAAATATAATTCACCAAACTTCAAACCATATCAAATCCCTGATCCACTTTTATTTATTATATTTATTATAAATATCCGTTTTAATTTGCTTGCCCAAATCAAATCAAGGTTTTTTCGTAGTTCTCTTCTTAAGTTAATAAATAAATGCCTTGAAAACAATTGCGTTTTGCGAATAAAGTTAGTTTTATTGAAGCATATTGCTTGGAATGCAATTTGTATAGCATATATAATATCTCTATTTACGTATATATTTATGTAGTTTATTTATATAGTTAATTTAATATGTTTAAACATAACTTTTTTGTGAATATAATTTTTGTTCTTGCAGTTTGCTTTATTGACAAGCATGGGGACCAACCTGCTGCCTGTAAATGTATATATGTATATATGTATATATATTAATATGTGTATATATATGTGTGTTTATATCATAAAGTATCTTTTATATTTTGATTAATTGTTAAAATCTTCTAACATTGATATTTAATTGAATGTTAACACTTGTTTTCAATAATTTACGTTATAACTTGAAGAACTAGCAATAAAATTGATACTATGATAATTGCGATATATATATTTGATAGATTGATATTTGTTCCCGAAATACTATTTAACTGTTTTACTATATATTTATTTTTCTGTATATATATTCGTTCTTAATAATCCATTACAATGATAAAAGTTTCAACAAACCATATTTATAAACATTTATATATGTTTTTTATATATTTAAAATACTGCTTTTTGCATGTTTTCAAATCGTTGTTCCCTAAATCGTTAAAAGTTTATCGCATTCTTATTCAATTCCACTAAAATTATATTAATTTATTCACTCGAAAATGTTTGCTAATCAAAATCAGACTTTAGAGTTTAATCAGAAATAGTTGCTGAAAAATCAAAAAGCTGAAATCAAAAACTTAAAAAAATGCATATATAAAAAGAAAATGTGTAAAATGTTATTTTTCAATAGTGTTTTAAACTTTATTAATACACAAAACTTAAGATAAGTAAAATAATAAATTCTACATACCTACAATACAATACATAATAGTCATACAAATAATAATAATAGATAATAATAATAGTACACAATTGTAATATTGTCGCTTCCAGTTATTGTACAATGTAAGAAAATTCATCTCGACTTTTCCATCAGATATTTTTGTTTTCATCTACAACAATTATACAAATACAACTGTATTCATATAGAGTGCCGCATTGAGGGCTAAACTGTGTTTTAAGCTATTGAATGTGTGTATTTTGATCACGTTCACATATATGCATATTAAGTAATAGAATTATATGAAAATAATACAAAAACAATATGTGGGCTGAGTATACAGCGGTTGTATTGTGCTTTCTGCTAAACTGTGTGTGCTTTTTTTTACTGTTTTTTTGTTTACTGTTTTTCTTTTTTCACTTACAAGTCTAACGATTTTTTGGTCCAATAATATTTAGTGGGGATAATAAATATGCAATGCACAAAGTTATTGTGGTGGTGGTGTGGGGAGTACGTGGTGAATTGAACAATAAATGTGTGTGTGTGTGTGAGAGAGTTTGTGAGAGGTGAGAAGGAAAAAAATCAAAACATAAAAGAATCCAAAACGAAACAAAAAAAATATGTAAGAATTGATTCATAATTGCGGTGCTTCAATTCATAATTTTTTCAATTGCAAATGTATGTGCATATGTGCATGTGCATGTGTATGTGTATGTGTGTGTGTGTGGTATGTCAATTTAAAATTAATTTGTATAAAATGAGACCGTTGCACCTGTGTTTTTTTTTCTTTTTCCTTAGTGTTTGTGGGGGGGTAGGATTGATTGGTGTTTAGAATGGGCGCCGCAGCTTGGAAATGGCATTTGTCAAATGCAAGATTTCCGTATTCATCTGGTGCACCAGAGTATCCAGTTTGTCGACCGAGTCCAAGATCTCGACACGTTCGGTGTGTGGATTGAAGCGCACCTCGAACGGGCGCGACATGGTGCTCACCCAGCGACGGAACTTCTCCTTGGCATCCTCAAAGCTCTCGGCCACATAGTAGATGGGCTGATACTCCTGATCCTGATACGGCTGCACAGCTGTAGTTGCCGGCTCAAAAGCACGATGCTCGCACTTATCGCTAATCGCGTGCAACAGCTCACCGTAGGCACTCAGGAGACCAGCACCGTAAACCTTGACCTGACCGTGTTCCTTGCAGAGACCGAACTCAACAGTGAACCAGTAGACCTGCCAATGACAAAGAGTAAACCAAATGCGACACATAAATTAACCAGTTCAACTAGCTAAATGGCAAGCTCATGCTTGACCTGGAGAGGAAGTGATTATGGCCAAAATGTAATGAGACAATGGCAATTGAGTTAAGTACTAACCGTGGATAGCTTTTCAATTTCGTCATCGGAGGCGCCCAGCGAGGCCAGTCCAATCTCCTGGGAGAACTGTGCGAAGCTCGGATCCGCCAGCAGCGGCATATGACCCAACAGCTCGTGAATGGTATCGCTACAAAGGCAAAAAGGAAACGTGTTACAAATTGTGTGTGCGCTGCGCATAAAACAATTAGCCCCTTTAATAATGGCCCAGCAAGTGGCAGCTAAACTAATTTGCCAGGCACAATCAAAAAGTTGGCCAGGAGCAGAAGCAGCAGCAGACGGAAGCGGAAGCTTCTGCTTCTGCTTGTGCTTGGAGCCACAGCATAAATGGCTGGCAAATGCAATTAGAGTTCATGGAAAGCTTTTACTGCCTTTGATGCTTTGATGTTATGCAAAACGAGTAGATAATGGGGGTGCTGCTACTTACGGCTCGGGTGTGTGGAACGGCGAGTTGACGTGACGCACATACTGGGTGCTCTGGAAGATGCGGAAGGCCAGCGAGGCGAGGAAGTCGCGTGCCGTCAACAGGCCAGCCGCCGGGCGAAGTGTGAATCCGGTGTGCTTGCGCAGGAAGTCGGACATCTCCTGCAGCTGGGGCAGACGATGGTCGACAAAGATTTTCTCATCCTGCAGCATCTGGAAGGCGGCGCGATATTCAGCGCAAGCATGCTTCGGTGCCAGATCCTGAACCATGCGGAAAACGGAGCGCCAGGTCTTCGCCTCGACTTCGGTGTAGTTGATGTGTGGGATCGGATCTCCATACTTGAAGGCGAAAGCGATCTCGGCAATCTCCTTGCGGCGCTGGCGATAGACCTTATCGGCGAATCCAGGGTGGTTCATGTCCAAATCGGGCTCATACTTGGTCATCAGATGGTTGCAGTTGTCCAGCTCGGAGGCGTGCTTGGGGAACCATGGTGCCTTCACGCTGATGTTGTTCTCGGCCAGCAGATTCATGCTGCTAAAGCTGCCGGACTGGCGCAGCGAACGGATCAACTGCAGCAGATTTCCGCGGGTCATCTCCAGCTTGATGAGCACATCATGATCTACACCCTCAATGCGCGATTGACGCGACTCCACATGCTGCACGGTGCCGTGGAACGTTTCGATCGCCTTGAGGATGCGACCCAGCGAGGAGATGCCCTCCTTGAGGCGCACCACCAAAGCGGCACGCTGGATGGCCGACTCCGCCTCGGTGGACTCGGCGGCGGCATTAGCCAGAACAATCTCGTCCTCGGTGAGGCCATAATCTGCAATAACATGGAGGTAACGGAAAGAAAAGGCAATCAGCAAAACGTCAAGCGGCTTTAAAAGTCACGTAAACGAATAAGTTGGCTACGTGAGGATGTGCCACAGCCCCCAAAGATGCCGCCCACTGTTGATGCCACAGTTGGTTGCCATAACGCTTAAATCGAGCGTAAAAAATGAAAAAAAAAAAAAAAAAAAAGAAATGCGCCATTTGCCCTGTTGAATCTGGCAAGTATTGTGGCTGTGTGTGTATGGGTGTAGCCTTTTAGGCGCACACACCCACCCACACACACACACACACACACACAATTGCAATCACAAGTCCAATTCACACACATAGAGAGATTGTGAATCGTATTGTCGCTGAGTGCTGAGCACTTTATCATATTAAGCACTTAAGTTCACGTCACACTCTCCTCTCCTCTCCTCTCCTGCTGTGGCACTTATATTGTAATACATATGTATTTGTGGCACGGCCATGCTTACCGTTCTTGGTGGGCACTTCATCATCGGCTGGCTCGGCATTAATGTCAAACGACGTTGCAGTTTCAATATCATCAACTAAACATAACGAAATAATAATCAGACAATAAAAAAAAAAATAATATAAATAAAAATGAAATCAAATTTAATAACAAAAATAATAAGCACCTGCAACATATTCATCCTCAACGGGCAGCTCCAGGCTGGGCTGCTCCTCCTGCAGCTCGACATTTTGCTCGGCGGGCTCATGCTCGCCCTTTGCCTGCTGGATGCACTCCTCCAACGAGGCGTCTTTAAAATTACGAAAAAAAAATATAAAAACTCAAAAATAAGCAAACAACTTAAAATGATTTAAAAATTATAATTTAAACTTGAAAATTTGGCAAATCTTTTGGCTAATTCTTAATTTAATGTTTTTTTTTTTTGTGTGTTTTGGACTTACCATTTGCCTTGTTGCGCGCCTCCTCGAGGACGGTTTGTTTGTTCTGCTTGACCACCAGGCTCTCGAAGCGTGCATCATCCACGAGGCTGCGGCGACGGGATGGATACCCATTCTGCAAGTGAAGTTCAAATTATAGTTGTGCGTTTCAGGATATGCAACGGAAATTAACTGTTCGACTAAGTTTTGTGCCAAACACACACAGCGACACACACACACACACACAGGCATTGATGTTGCGCAATGTTTGGCTTATATAATGAAAGTGTGGTAGACACACAGTAAACTTGGACTGTGTGTGTTGTGTGTGTGAAAGCAAACAATGAAAAAAGATGTCAAAGATCGTTGACAAACTGAAGCCATTCATTAATAGGAAGGCAGCTTCGAATGGGCTTTGATTAAGCTATTCTATCTGGCTTGCAACAGACCTTAACTTGAATCAAAACAATAACCAAAAAAATATGTTGACTGCCAGTTGCAGTTTTTTTTTTTTTTTTGTATTATTATTATTAAATTTTGGGTTTTCACAGTTTCTCTTGTGGCTGATGAAAGAGATGGGGAGCCATTGAATCATCTTTATTGATTTCATATTTTTGTTTTCGGCTCGGACAACATAAACAGCAACAACAATCAACAACAACAGCAACAACAACATAAACATCGGCGTCGACAGATCAACAATGATCGTCGTCTGTGCTGTAAGTGCAGGGCAAATGAGGCGGCGGCCACTTTCACTCTCAGATCTCACAAGTTGTGTCTCCAGTGTTTAAATTTGTTAAATAATAATAACATTGTTAAATTGTCACCTTTCCGCCTTATGTTGTTGTTCTTTTTGATGTGTGTGTGTGTGTTGTGTGTGTTGGATACCATCAGTAGTAGGTCAAATCATCAACTAGATTTGTCGCAATTTTTGAAATATTTGCTTTTTCTTTTGAAAACCTTTTGACAGTCACGTAGACCACACATCTCTCGCTGACTTAACTCTTTGGGTATTGGATTTATTGGATATTTATGTTGATATTTGAACACTTACCTCAATACTGTAGGATTTCTTAATGGCGAACATTTCGCGATTCTTTTGAGCAGCTGCAACGGCCATCATTTTTGTTTTGTGTTTTATTTTACTTTTTTAACTTTAGATTTGATAAAAATTTATTCAAAGTTTTTGAGCTTTGAATACTATTTTGTGTTTTTTGATTTGATTGATTTTAGGCAATAAGCACTCGAAATATATAACACTTTCACTGCTTATTGGACTGGACGAACGCTCTTTGGAACTAAACTGATTGCGTCTAGAATTTAGCCTGAACAGAAGAATTCTCCAAAATCACAGCACGTTTATCGTTTTTTACTTTTAATCCTTAACGCGACACTCGAAACTTTAATGAAAATTTTTCGAGGGGAGTTTTGGGAATTTCTGTTGAATCCTTTACTTTAATTTGGCTATAATTTTATTACAACAAACAGGTCAGCAAACTACTTGACCACACAGAGGGCTTGGCAAGTCTTTAGAGCGAATGTTAGCGAATCAATGCATGCCCCAGGTTCAGTTGCCAGCGCTTAAATACCCCACAGACCCGAAGCAGCGACACCGACGCGAACGTCAACGTCGACGACGACCGAGACCGAGACCCAAACCGACGACAGCAGAGCAGAGCAGAGCGACAGGTTTTCGCATGACGCGGCTGTGACGTATGCAGCTGTTTTGGCCGAGCACAGCTGGAGCAGAGCTCTGATTTCTGTTTGTTGTTGTTGTTGCTGTTGTGACTGTCATTGTTGTTGGTGTGCTGCTGGTATTGCCACTGCTACTGCTGTGGGGTTTCCTCTCACCAGAGGCAATAACGTTGGCAGTGGGTCGACAGCGGGTTTGCCGCTTCTGACTCGACCAAGTTCAAGTGCGGCAGCTAGAACGGCGCTTGGCATTGCTCTTGTTGTTGCTGCTCTTGTTGTTGCTGTTGTTGTTGTTGTTGCTGTTCTTGTTGTTGTTGCTTGGGTTAAGACGCAAGCGCGTGCGCAACGACAAATAAATATTTGGATTTGTCGCGGTCTCTCAACGCGTCATTAAAAAAGCCTAAACAAGTCATAAAAATTGATAAACAGCACAAAATCCCAGCAGCAGTGACAACATTGCGCATACGCCGTGTATGTGCCAACCCCCAATCTACATACACATAAATCTATATATACATATATATATATTTACGACACGCACGTCTGTAATGAAAATATGTAATAGATCTGCCTAAAAGCGGATACTACTTGTGACAGATTAGCTCAAGAATCAATTGGAAAGTCGAGCAGGAACTGTGTGTTGTGGGGCCATTAGAAGGTGGCTGCCTACGGCAATTTGGCTTAGATTAAATACCAGTTGCTGAGAAAATAAACTGAGAATAAATACTCTAAAAGTGACCTTTTTGTGGGAGTCTGTTTGTGCGATTTATTCTAGATTTTAATCAGCATAAGTAGCTGAAGAGAGGTGAAGAGGAGAGGTTTCAGTTGGATAACAACGGAATTGAATTTATAATCGACTTGAATTGGAATTGAAATATGCCTAGTAAAATGTAAATTATGTTTTGCTAACACATCTGGCAAATTGTTTACATTTTTGCATATGCAGCTGTCACAACTGGCTAACTGGCTAACTGGCTAAGTGACTAACTAATTTTAATTCCTGTAACCTGATAACACAAACCAATAACACAACAAAACAAACACATGCACACACACACACACATGCACACACACATACATAGACACACTCAAGTAGTAGTTGCGAGGCGAGGCTGGCGTCTAATTGAATGCAGGTCTTGGAGCATTTGAATGACATTTAGTTTAGTCGAGAGTTTTAGTCTCGCATTTAACCAAATTCAGAGTTAGCAGCTCGATTTGCCATTGAACTACATTTGGAGTCGATCGAATTGTTGCACTTGCTGTTACACTTGCTGTTACACTTGCTGTTGCAAATGCGGTCATCCTTGCAGCAGGCCAACAAATATATAAAAATTAGCAGCTAGCCGTGCCGATGATCAAATCTACAGATTACATTACAACTTATCGATAATCAGCATTAACTAATGAGCTAATAAGCTATTTAATGACTAAGTGCCTTCACATTAAGTTATTAAAATTTTTAAACGAAATCAACTTATGGCGAATTTGCAGCTAATTGTACACAAGTTGTTTTTTTTTTACTTAATAATCGAGTGACTAACAAAATTCGGAGGTGGAGCTGAAAAATCACATAGCTGTTCTTATATATACTTAATATTTATAGTACATATGCAAAAGGGCTCTCTAGTAAAAATATTAAATATTAAATATCAATCAATCTGATATTCCTTTTATTAACATGTTGCATCAGCTAATTGTCAATCATTAAATATAACTATCAGATGAGATAATCAACAAGTTATGCAATTCAAAGACAATTCAAAATTGGTTAGAATAAAATAAGTATTTTTATATATTTGATAGAGCGTAATTGAAATACTTTGATTAATTTAGTTTAAGTATTACTGAACTGAACTTCAAATCAGATAATTATTAAATGTGTAAATGGATTTTTTTTAGTGCGTTACAGATTACATTACTAAACTAAACTACCCTCAAAAAGAGGGTGGACAAATTAAATGTTATTGATATCATAACAATATTTCTGTTTCTGTAATTGTTATAATAAAATTTTAAGAATTTTTTTCGTGCAGCGATTTGTTGCTAATTTATGCATACACTCAATATTCGTCGAGATAGAGTCAGATCTGTTCCCCCCCACCCCCCTGGGCTATATAAATTTATTCGTGTGTTATAAAGTTCTTCCGACTTTAATTTCTACTTGTAGTAACAATTGTTACGGCTGCCCCTAGTAAAGGCAAAACATTTAAAAGCTGCTGTTTAATATAACTTTTATTTAATATTTAAATTTAATTGTACACAGCTCATTCTAAAGTTATTAAACATAGTATTGAGGAGAACAGCAACGACAGCAATGCTGCTGCTCGACTCAAGGTTTTAAAAGTAACAAAATTGTAGAGCTGCCGTGCCAAAGGCGGAGCTAGAAACGCAGCCGGAGACGGAGAGTCGTGGATGTGAGTCGGTTGTGTTGTGTGTGTGTGTGTTGTGTTGTGTGTGTGTTGTGTTGTAGAATCGTGATTCACATCTCGTTGGCAGACAGAGAACCCATTCACTGGGATTTCCTTGTCCTTGGCCATGACCCTTTAACGGCTGACTGGTCGCAGCCTCTCATAATAGCCCAGCCCGGCTCCGGCCCTGTCTCCGTTCCCGCCGGCAACTTGATCAACCACTTTGTTTGTTTTATTGAAGTTTCATGATCAAAAAAAAAACGCCAAACAAATGAAGTACATCTATGCAAAATCCGCCCCTTCTTAATCTTCGCTCTGAATCTCTTCCTCTCTCTCTCTCCCTCTATCCCTCTCTCCCTTTATCTCCCCATCCCCATCCTCATCACTTTAATTAAAGTTTTAAATTACTCCTTTCAGCGTTGAAGGTTGACTCCACAGCTCCGCATTTGCAATTTTCGACAATTGTTACATAAGACACATTTACACTGTGAATTTGCCTAATGATCAATCATTAACATTTAAAAAAAAAAAATAATAACGTTTTCAAATAAATTAGGTTCTATAATTGGCCATTTGCGGACGGCCGGCAAAAATTTGAAAACTTTTTTGTTTCTTTTTCTTTTTGTTCTAATCAAAGCTATAATAAAATTAAACATGTTTGAGCCAGCCAACTTTTTTATATGTCATGCGAACAAAAAGTTAAGGTTTTACCAACCAACAAAATTTTAGACTCGTGTAGAGTATATTTTTTTTTTATTTTGGTTTTTGTATTACTTTTATTAGACTGACTTGACCATCAATCATAATTGGCTGAAAGTAGTTCCGTTTGGCCAAATATTGGCATTGAGAAAGCGGCATTGCTTGGCAAAGGAAAGATGTAGGCTATTGTTTCTATCAAAAGTCGAAGAACTCTTTGAATGCCATTCTCAAGATCTCCTTTCTACTTTAGAGGATTTTCTGCTCAATTTTGGCGAGTTTTTTTTTAACTTGAGATTTAATCATCCGATCGGCATGAAACTTTAAGTTCATGTTTATATCTATGGTTAGAACAAAAGTTTGTATAAATAATATAACATTATATATTCCATACAGGTATGGGGTAATTCTGTCGTTGCATTAATATACATTTACTATTGGAGTTCCCCCCAATGAATGGCATTTTCAATATCGTTTAACCTTCGCCTTCGAGTTCTGAAGTTCCTCAAGTCAATAGTTGCCCTTGTTCTGTGCTGCTCACAGCAACTTCCTAGAATAATCTTTTCTATTCTGCGCGCATTTTTTTTTCGTTGTCTTTTGTTGCAAGCTGCAGCAAGGGCTGTGGCAATGCTATGTATGAATCGAATATTATTCATAATTGAATAAGGTGCAATTAATAATACAATTAAAGCCCCATTTTAAAACATTTTTATAATTTTTTCCCATTACTTAACTAGTATTTCTATTTCTAATCGATCTGGCTGACAATTATGTGCATTAATTACAAAATGGCAATCATTTTGTTTTTGTTTTCATTTATTTTGCTAATTATTGTATAATATTGAAGCGAAGTTTTGCTTTCCCAATTCACAGTCCCTGTTAACTGGAGGGTTGGGTGTGGTGTGTCGGAGGGAAATCCAAGCCAACTCAGGTATCAATAATCCTACACACAATCGCACAACCGCTCTCTAATTCAATTAGTGATTATCGTCGAACTGGATTTTGTGAGCTGATTCACTGGTAAACGGACGGATGACGCTGTTTAGCCAACAAATCGTTTTATTTGAATATGCTAAATAGCAACGCGCACGCACCTTCAATATTTTATTTTATTTTTTTTTTGTTTATGTTAATTATTTTGGATTTGCCTTTGAACATTTGGTGATTTTTGTTTTGGTTTTGCGTCACATGTGATAATCACGAGATGCGGCCAAAACAAAAGACGGCAAACTAATCGGAACCAATTATGTGTTTTTTTATTTTGACCCACTTGCACGGGAACTACATATCCGTACTACCTCAGTTCAATTTGTGCAATATGAATAACACATCGCCTTTAAGGGGGATTCCGTATGGAAGCATATTAATATATTTCAGTCCCGTGACTGTGATCCAACTACAAATCGATACATTATTTTTATCAATTTATCTTCTACAAATAATTAATGTTAAGCAAATTAACTGGAAATTTGTACAAATGAGATAATATTATTATAAATGCTTATAAAGTTCCCTAGAAATTTATATAATTCTACGTATAATGCAGGCACATTAAAATAAATTGATATTGATATTAGGTAAACAAATAAATGGTTTTGACGAAAAAAAAAAGTAAATACACAATTAATGCATTTATTTTTAAAAGTTCTTTATTATTATTAATATTTATTATATAGCAACAACAATATATTTTTTCAAAGAATCTTACAAAAATGATAACTTACTGAAAATATAGTTGGGTATTTTTCAACATATTTTATGATTCTTGATAATTAATAAAATTCGCTTATTCACATATTAAGGTCAATTCTTGGCAGAATAGGGTTTTTTTCAGTTCATTGATCCTAAGTAAACCACAAAATTCGCAGTGACTTGCTCAATAGTAAATTAAATGTTAACAGTAAAAGAAACCCAAAATATCATTAATTTCAATGCTGTCTTGTTTTCTTAGAATAAACATAACAACGAATAATCTTTAGAAAGGAGGATGAGTTTTAAAAAAAAAATTGGTGAATGTTTTTCCCAAATAAGCTCAGTTGGGGGACTTTTCTGGTGGTTTCTCATTTTGGGCGGTGTTCGCTCTTGTCTTGTCAATTCCCTGTCTTTAATTTAGTCTCGTGAATTTAATGCCTCTGCCTTACTTAATTAAGTGCTGGTTAAATTCGCAGGGCGTGTCAGCCACGTTGAATACATTATTGGCACTTTAGTCACCGACCGAGTCGAATAATCGAACGAGCCCCCCCCAAAAAAAATATGCACCAATAATTTCACATATATTAAATTATTATCGACTCGGTTAAACAAAAGACCGGTAAAAATAAACAAAATAAATGTAATCATAATAACGTAACCAGTTTGGTAGTCAAACTACACAAAGAAAGTTAAAATTAAAGTCACAAAAAATTTAAATGGAAACGTACTTGCTATAAAGTTTAATATCACAATTTCCTTTGAGTGGTCCAGGCTTAAATTGTTATTGACATGCCCACTTGAGCAAACAAACCTGACCCGATTAGCCATCAAAACAGCTTTGCATTTGTCCTTGTGCAAAACAAAAAATCAATAGCAAACATGCAATTGACACAGGACAGGCCGGACACCCAGGTGGCTGCCACTTCTGCAGCTCATACCCAAATTCATATTCAATTTTTCAAGTGTTTTCTGTCACCAGCAGTGGCAGTGGCAGTGGCAGTGGCAGCATGTGACATTTTTGACTCACAGTTGTTGTGTGCGTATTCAGCAATAAATTCTCATTTAATTGTGAACTTTATAAATCCCCGTTTGCAACGAATTTACGCATGAGGTCTAGGTGGCTGCCACAATAAATTTGTGTGTTCGCCGTATTGTAAACTTGTTTGGTCTTCCCCAACTTGTATGCTCTGGACGTCAGCAGACGCAATAAATCTGAGTCATGGTCGGATTCTGCGACTTTGACTGCGTCGCAAACGCAGGCTGAAATTTTTCGAAACAAATTTTCCCACTTACATGGGGATTTTTTGTTGTTTTTTTTGTTTTAATTTTTTGTTGGCTGAACGTTCTAAATTTGTTGTGTTCATTTCGAGTTATGCCGTATCGGAAATGATGCGGTTGAATGTGCTGTGACTTAAAACAAGAATGCACAATCAACTAAAGCAAACCGAAGTTGACATACCTTATATATTGTTATATAGGTAAACTGCTGCCAACTGATATGATGCCAATAAAATAGTTTTTCATGTAAGAACTATGAACTAATCTTTCAGTTCTTTCTAATAAAATTAAAATAAGAAGAGCTCCATTTAATGATTGTTGAAAGACATTAGGTTTATATGGTATTTTCGAATAGATTTGCATAATCCTGTTTCAAATATTTCGTAGAACACATTCAGCATTTTTAAACAATGTGATTTGAAGTTCTTTGGGAGTCAGAAACATTTTTGGTACAGTCGTATTTAAAATTTTGTTCTTTCTACATAAGCTTAAATTCTTTCTTTATTTTTAAAGTGGACAAACTGGTTTCCAAAGAGTCCAAACAATTTTGCATAGTTATCATAGTAGCATAGTTGCGTATTTAGCCCACTCCACTTATCGCTTAGTATTTATTTTAATTTTGTTATGTGAGATTCTATTTGATAAACCCCAGTTGTAAATTAATATTATGTAAATTGTTTAACTGTCGGCATTTTGATGTGTTAGCCGCTGTCAAGGCGATCGTCAATATGGATAAAAAACTTAAACTTTGGACTTGACAACTAACCGAAATCCAAACCAATGTGATAACTTACTGATACTGTAATGTTTAAATAAATTTATATATATATATATTTATATACGACAGAACTCCTACAATCACTATATAGGCTAGATGAAGGTGAACACTTTCTAAGACGACAGTCCTCTAAAAAATTTAAAACATTCAATGTGAAAAACCACCTAAAATAAATAACATTTTCTTGATTTACTTGCAAAATCACAAGACCTCTAAAATGTCAAACATTAACTAATTAACATAAAATATACTCTTGGATTAATTCCATTTAATTATAGCTTAATTTGAGGTTAAGTGCTAGTGCCATTATTGGAATCTCTGCTTTCACAATGCATATTTTCCCTGTGCATTTAGTACATAAATAATAAATATGGATAGACGTATTGGGTGGCTGTTTAGCTGTTTAGACAGTTGTGCTACTGTCTAAATTAGAATAAATTATAATTTTATGGCACAGCTGCTCATAAAGTGAGAAAACAATTTCATTAGGCACCGCTGGCCAGCTGCTAAAAATACTAACTAAAATGATATCGATAACTTGGCTAAAATATGGCGAGTGATTAGGCGACAGGTGTCATTAATTTTGCATTTATTTTGCGATTACTTTATAATTGCAATGAAATCTCTTATGTATTATGTATAATTTATCACAAAATTAACATTTTTCAACAGCCGATTCGATCTAGTTTGTCGCCTATGGTAACTGATTTGCTGGTCTACGTGACATGAAATATGATTATATAATCGATTATGACCAGACGGAACTTTAATTATTAAATGTGTTGAAGATATGTTTTAGAGAAAAGTGAAATTGTTTTTAAATTGTGTTATCAAATCGATAAAAGCTGTCAATAAGTTGTCTAGTTCATAATTTATTCTAGACAGTCAAACTCTAAATCGAACTTTTCTGATTTGAAAATACCCTTTTTTCAAGTGAAGTAAAGTTATATCAGCAACTTTTAGAGCTTGCAGATTACAGTTTCAATCACACAGCTAAAAATAGCTAATTTAAAAGTCTGGTCTAATAAATAGTCTATCGCTCAATCAATCGACCCCGGTCCATATTAGACCACACCCGCATGAAACCACACACAATATCATATTGAACATTAAGGCCATGCATCAACACACACACACACACACACACCTTAGTGCCGAGTTCAAAGCCCCGTTCAAAGCCCGGTGCCTAAGGGCAACGGCGACGCACCTGTGCAAAAAAAAAAAAAATGTAAAAAAAAAGGAAAGGAAAGGAAAGAAAGATTGCCTGGTTATTTTTAAGCGCATTTTAAATGAATTTATTATGTATTAATTATTTGATATACATAAATCCGTAACTGAATCACAAACGGAAGTCTAATTTACAAACACAATGCGATGTGACTAAATCAATTCTTGTAATCCAACCTCGTTCAATCCGATTTCTGTATGTTAAACCAGTAATACAAATTTAGAAAGTAAAAGCATGCCAGTTCATTCTGATCAGATGCCGTGTCACAACAACAACAACAACAACAACAATAACTAAAACAACAACAACATTAAAACCAACCAGCAAAAAACGAGCAAACAAACTTTAACACGCGCAATATTATATTCTCTTGATTTATGCCGCAACTAACTGCACACGAATTTATATATATATATATAAATACACATATATATAAAAACGTTATGTGTTCATTAGTTAATTTAATGCAATTATTAAATCATCATTAAAATAAAATATACTGAAACTAGGGAATGCTTCAAAGCGCCAAATCTCAGTTAGAAATCTATAAAAATTACATTCCAGTTCCAGCATTAGTTCTGTGTTTGCAATTAAAATCGTCTATTAATGGCTTTCAATTGTCTAACTAAATGTAATATATTGTACAGTACAATTAACTAACTTATTTAATGGTTATTAGTTTTCATTCTATGTGAAATATTATTTGTTTAATTATCACAACTATCGCATAATTGTTAATAAAAAAAACGAAAATATATCAAGTACTAAACAAATGCGCATCAACCAGCTCATTAACTAAGTATTAATGGCTATAAATCTATGGCATCTCTGTCAAACAAATTGCATTTATTGATAAATAATATTTATACTCTATTGTATATATAATTTCAATATTTGTTTTTGGTTGTTTAAACATGTTTAATTTTGCATTTATCCCAAACAACCAAACCCATAATAGTATTGAAAAATGCTGTTCAATGCAAAATAAAATACCATAAAAAACATGCATAAATATTTTGTTTGACCTTCTTGTTAACACACAAAAAGACTTGCAAAAGTTTTATTATTATTGTATCGGTTTTTATTTAAGTTTTCAACACTTAAATCAAAGCGGAAGGCTAATAATAATTTAGTTTAATTTTGGATTTGCTGCAGGGTTTTTTCTCTTTCGCGGCACGTGTACGCCCACACAGCGCCCCTTGTCCAAACTAACTGAAATCAGATTTGTTAGCGCCAATTAACATTTTTATAATTCGCATTCCAAACGAATTTCAGCTGAGTTACGTAATTGCCGGCATTTAAGTTCAAAAATATGTTAATATGTAAGCAAAATACATAATTTATTATTTACATCGTATAATATATATAAATATATAAATTAATAGCCAGTTTGGCTGCAAATTTGACAGTTTCTGTTCAAGTTGGAATTTGTCGTTTGTTTGTGAGCTTATTGGATGATAATGCTTAAACAAATTGGATAATAATGCTTAAACAAATCGAAGGCGGTGAATAAACTAATTAACATGCACACTAAATGATATTTTTAAATATGCCTCAGATACCTTTGAACCGGATTAAACGCGAACAACAACAATAACAACAATAACAAAAGCAACTAACAAAACTCAACAGTCAAAACTCTCAATTCTATTACCGGCTGACAACGAGATCATTAATCAATGGTACCTGTTCTTGTAATGCAGCAAACAGTCATTTCACACTAAGACGTAAGTGAATTACCCATGATTCATAAGTTTTAATAGAGCTAAGCCTAATAATTGTTAGCTACCCGAAGCATAGCCAATTTACAGCTGAATTTCGCTTTTAAAGCGTAGCTAAAAATCACTTTTTAATTGGAATCATACACACAATTAGCACATTTCAAGTGATTCACTCTGGCAACTCTTTCCAATAGACAAGCAGAGGTGATCCTAAAACTTATAGGTCGGCTATATTTACTCCTTAAATACTTAAGTACTTTTGAAAGTGCCCTCAATAAATGCCTCTAGGGATGGTTGAAACATTTTTCCAGTTAAAAAGTATCAAATTAAAAAAAAAAACATAGCATGTAGGATGCCTTTGTTTTTGAACTTAATGCAATAATAGTAACGAAAATATCAAGAATTTTGAAAATCTACCCAATTTTGACAACAATTTTTACTATTATATTGAGTATTTTTCATAATTATTATTAAGTGCATACTTCTTGAATTGTTGTCGACTGCTTATAAAATAACCTCACTCAATTAAAATTCCATGTAATTTAGAAATATGAAGAACTAGCGTGCCTAGCTAAGCATTTTATAATTGTTATATATATAACCAATGAGCTAGTTATGCACGTGGGTTGATCCTACATTATAGAAAGTGGGCAATTTTCTGAGCCATAATTAATCTTTTGCAATTAAAGCAATCTTAAAGAAATTGCTTAAAGTAGGTAAAATGTCATTTTGTATTAACTCGACATTTTTCGAAATACTGTCATTTTTAAAGCTGCTTTTAATGGACTTAAACTTTTGTAACCCCTTTAAAACATACAGTTTAAGAATGCTAACCAGCATTTTCCATTGATTCCACACAAATGGAGAATGTAGACAAGCATGTCATACAAGCAAGTTTGTTGCCTAAGTCTTTCGTTGCACGCCTCTCCAAGCGACAGCAACTAGACGCTAGGCGTTATTAGTATGCATACTATAAATATATATATAATTTTATAAATATATATATACTTCTATATATATCTGCAATGATAATTAAAACTGTTTAAAACGATCGAACGACCAAATGGCAAGTGGCCATGCTTAAAGCGTATAAAAAACCATCAGAACAAAAAACTCGCACGAGTTTCATTTCAGTAGTCATCGCCTGTAATTGTTAGCGGGGTGCTGGGGAGTGTGGCGGGGGGCTTAAAAGGGGGGACTGATCAAGGTAGCAACCTGTGTGCTGCAATTGTATGCAAATGAACGCGTGCGCTACAAAAAAATTGCATAATAATTTGAGAGGCTCAGCTTAGAACATTACAAACGAACTCGTAAAGTAACCCAAAGAATTGTTTTTTTTTTTTTTTTTTTGTACAATATGCAATATAATTCTTTATTGTTATTTTATTTGTTTTTTATATATATATATAGCGACACATATGTATATACTATATATACCATATTTTTACTGTGCATGCGGCACGTAGCATGTAGCATCTAATATGTGGGTATATATGTATGCATTGCAAATACATACTATACACAGAACATGCATGCATATGTATACATAAATAATTGTTATTAATATAATAATATTTGTTTTGTTTTTTTTTATTTTTTTGTTTTGCTTGTGGTTCATTAAATATGTTATTTGTTGTTGCTCTTTATGCTCTAGGTACCCATTTAATGTTGTTTTTATAAATTGTTATCAACTATTTTTATCGTTATGTTTATAAAATTTAAAATTTACCTTTGCAAAAACATAAGCGTTAACAACTTAATTAAATTTAGATTTATTGTTTCTGGTTTTTTTTTCCTTGTCATATCATATATAATAATATATATGTGTATAATAAAGGGCTCTTTGTTTAATTATAATTTTTAAATTTCTTATTTTTTTATGCGTTTTTGCTTGTTTTGTTTCTTTTTTTAATAGCGACTAAGACACTTTTTTCAATTACCATTCCAAAATTTTGCGTTGAAATAAAATTTAAATATTAGTTTTTCTTTTTACAGCATTTAAAGCTACAATTTGAGATGTGTATGTGAAAAACGTAACAGTTTAAATTTAATTTTTACCTTTGTTTTATATGTACAGCGAAAGTGGTTTTATTTTTTTTTCGGGAAAACGGAAAGGATTCTGAATCATGGCGGAATGTTGCACATGCAATTATTATAATATATATGTATTTAAATATATATGTTTGTGTTTTTGTGTGTGTGGTTTGGGTGTATATATTTTTTTTTATTTGTTTGGATTTAAGTGTAGACCGTAGTGTTTACTTAGCATATTTAACAAAAGTTTATACAAAACTTGATTGGCTTAATACCAACTAAAAATTGTTTTGAAATTATTATTATTTCTTTTGTTTTTTTGTTTTGATTTAATTAATAAATATTTCAACAAATTACCCGCTGCACGTTCATATAAAAACTAATAATAATAGTAAATAGTCGTAATAGTAATAGTTTAATAATATAGTAATAATGATAGCTAATTTACAATTAATGTATTTTAATATATATTTGTATAGTTAAATTCTGCAAACTATAAGTTTACAATAGTCGAAAACTACTTTGAAACAATTCTTAGAATTTCCTTTCATGTTCCTGCCTAAAGTTTTCTCTCTTACACTTTATATAAACAATTACAGATAAATATATATATATATATATATATATATATAGTACGTCAGTTATTAACAAAAAACTAGAACATAAAATCATCTAAAACCTATCCATGTAAATATAGGTTGTGCTAAATCCTGGGCGCTGTAAGAAACTTTAGAGGTCATTGCACAAAAGTGGATGAAAAAGGCATGAAAATGATAGACACTAAACGAAATGAAATGCGGAAGTTGGAGTTGCGGTTGGGATTGGGGAAGAGAAGGGAAGGAAAGGGAAGGGAAGAGTGGAAACATATTCCACACTCACACATAAAACGTTCATCGCGATTCTATTAGACTAGAATTCGAGTCAGCATTTATAAATAAATCTATAAATATATATATATATATATATATATAGTAGGTAATATCAGGACATAAGATGAAACGCTCCCAGTTTGCCCACTTTTTGCTTAGCACACACATTGTTGAAAACTTTTGTTTGAAACCAATCGCCATTCAGCGTTGTGTGTTTGCTCCTGTTTCTGCTACTCCTACTCCTACTCCTGCTCCTGCGCCTGCTGTAGCTGCAATTGTTCCACATCCGGTTGTTGTTCCCATCGCCGCCGCCGTCGCTGTAGACGATGCATTTAGGTCGTCCCCTTGCAGGTCCACGTTGGCGGCACTGGCGTACTGCTAAAACCATGCTTGCCTATTGATATCATATGGCTTGGTCATTCCCAACGCTGAGGTGCGGTAGGCCGCCTGTGGCGGTGGTGGTTGCACATAGCCTGCAGCGGCTGCAGCTGCCGCTGGTCCACCCAACAGGCTCTGATTGAAGATCATGGCATGAAAATCATCGCGCCGCAGATATTGCTGATATAGCTGCGAGTTGGGATCCAGGGGTGCGGCGGCGAACGGATATCCCGCCGCTGCTGCTGCTGCCCGTGTTGAGGGATGCGCTGCGGCAAGGAACGGATACGAACCCGCCGCAGTGTTTAGAGGATTTTGTGACTTATCCGCCGCATTGGCTGCTGGATTACCAGTCGCACCACTATGCGCCGGCGCTGGGGGCATATAGTAAGGATTCTGTGCATCGCGGAAATGATCCAAATAGCTGCTCGCAGCCGCCGCTGCCGTTTGATCACCATAGAGTCCCAGTGCGCTGGGCGTTGGCGCAAAGTTGAAGGGACTGCTTGGCACCATGCCACCTGTGGATGTCTTCAGCGAAATTGCTGCCGCATCTGCGGCCGTTTGGTTGCCACCTGTGTTGCCGGCTGCCGCAGCTGATGCAGCAGCTGCTGCTGCTGTACCCGGTACGGGTGAAGCAACTCCACCCGATTTGAGTCCTGCGTACAGCTGGAAACCCTGATGGAGCACTTGGGCATGCGCCTGCAGCTGATGCGCTGCTGAGCTGGCTGCCGCTGCAGCTGTCGGCATTTGGGGCATGTTGTATTGAGGCATTGCCTGCTGACTATGTTGCTGTTGCTGCTGTTGTTGCTGCTGCTGCTGCTGTTGTACTGTCACTTGTTGCTGCTGTTGTTGCTGCTGCTGCTGCTGCTGCTGTTTGTTTGCCTCTGCTGCCACGGTAGTTGCCTTCTTTTTGCGTCCACGCTTTGCTGGCACCTTAACCTCAGCAGGCGGCACTGCTGCCACAGCTGCCTGTTGTTGTTGCTGTTGTTGCTGTTGCTGCTGCTGTTGCTGATGTTGTTGCTGCTGCACCTGCTGCTGTGGCGTCTGCATTGGAGGCGCTGCGGTGTTGCTGCCAGGCACATAATTACCAGGCAATTGTTGCGCAGGATTACCATAAGCGGAGGCTGCACTGGAGGCACTGTACATATGCGCTGCTGGTGGCATATTCTTGTCGAAATAGTTGACAGGATAACTCAACATGGATTCGGTGAGCGTGTGCATCAGTGGATTGTTGTAGGTCTGTGGTGGCGGCGGTGTTGGTTTGTTGTACGCAGCCAAATGATGTGTCTGGCTGAGATGATGCTGATGTGCGCTCGCTGGCAGATGCTGCAGCATGTTGTTGCTGTTGTCGTTGCTGTTGGCTGCAACTGGTTGCGCTTGTGTTGCAGTCGGTTTGCCTGCCGTTGGCTGCACGCTAGGAACAACAGCAGGCGAATAGTTGTGATTCAGTTGCGACTGTTGCTGGTAGGCGTTGTGTGGTTGCTGCTGCTGTACATGTTGCTCTGGTGCGACTTGTTGTGGCTGTTGCTGCTGCTGCTGTTGTTGCAGGTTGTTGTTGTTGCTCCCGTTGCCGTAGTTATGCGGCTTGTGCGATGCCTGCTGTTGCTGCTGCTGTATTGGTAACTTTTGCTGCTGTTGTTGCTGCTGCTGCTGCTGCTGTTGCTGATAGTTGAGGTTATGAGAAGGCTGTAGTTGTGTCAAATGTGGTTGAGCCTGTGGCTGTTGCTGCTGTTGATTAGTTGGTTGCTTGTTGGTAGGAACTTGTGGCTGCTGCTGTTGTTGTTGCTGCTGCTGCGGCATGTTGCACGCAGTGTTGTCCTTGACAAAATCCTTGGGAAAACCCATTGCTGCCGCACGATTATACATCTCAAATGCCTTATCTGGCGCTATGGTGCCCAACTGTTTCCCAAACGCCATTGAGCCCAAAAAGCTATTAAACATTTGCTGTTGCTTGTTGAGCAACGATTGCGGTTGCGATTGTTGCTGTTGTGCCTGTTGTTGCTGTTGTGCCTGCTGTTGCTGCTGCTGCTGCTGTTGTTGTACCTGTTGCTGCTGCTGTTGTGTTACTGTGTGCAATTGCTGCTGTGTGTGATTCTCTTCGAGTTTGGTCAGTTTACTAGCAGCCGCATTGCTATAATCTCCGATTAGCTCCTCGCTGCTTCGCTTCAAAGGATTTATTAACGTATCCGTTGTTTTCACCGGCTGCTGCATTTGATGCTGCATAAAGGTTGCCATATCGGTGCCGTAACTAGGAGGCACAATCTTCTGTTGCTGCTGCTGTTGTTGTTGTTGCTGCTGCTGTTGACTTTCGACAACATCAGCTGCTGCTGCTGCATTTGCTGCCGCATTTGTGGACTGATATTGCGCATAGGTCGGATAATTTGGCTTCATGCCATGCAACTGTTGCTGCTGCTGATGAACAAGCTGTTGCTGCTGCTGCTGCTGCTGTTGTTGTTGTTGCTGTTGCTGTTGTTGATGTTGCTGCTGTTGATTTGCTGCCAGGTTGGGCGGCAACAGGCTGTGACCCATACTCCATTCGTTGCTGTTGGGCTTGGCAACAGGCGCTGCTGTTGGCAATGCTGCCGTCGGCGCATTTGGCAACGGATTTATCAAAGTTGATGGATTGTAAAGAGAATGTTGCTGCTGTTGCTGCTGCTGTTGTTGCTGTTGTTGCTGCTGCTGGTAGTTGTTGTCATGTGCGCTCGCATAACCATTATTGCCCATAGCTGCTGGATTATAAATATTTCGATTAACACTAAATTTTATTACTTTTTTTCAGAACTTACCTGCAAGTGGAACGACAGGTGCTGCTGCTGGTTGAGTGGTTGCCACTGTTGGAGCTGTCACCACTGGAGGCACCACCTGTTGCTGCTGTTGTTGCTGTTGCTGGTAGGGCGACAGCACTGGCTGCTGATAAGGCGAATGCTGCTGCTCCGCCGGGGATTGAGCGATTGGTGTGGGTGGTTGCGTAGCTGCCGAGGATGCAGGTGAATCCACGCTGTGCATTGGACTCAACGCCTGCTGTTGCTGCTGTGAAGTTGGGCTATGCAAGGATTGCTGCTGCTGCTGTGTTGGCAACTGCGACTGCGACTGTTGACTGTGGTACGGCGACTGGGCGTGGTAGGGCGAGGGATGCGTGGAGTGCGGCGTGGTGTAGGGTGAACTCTGTGGCTGTTGGTAGGGTGAATGCGGATTCGGCGTACTCGGACTCATCGAGGAGTTGTAATCGGATTCCTGCGAACGCGGCTGCTTATACTGATCGTAATTCGGCAGTGGCGAGGTGGAGGAATACGCTGGTGTCTTGGACGCCTCTGAGCCGGAGGGATTATAGCTATTCCCACCGCCATATGGCGAAGTTCCACTCAACTCGGGGGTGGACACATTCGGCGACGATGCTGAGGAGTAAATATGCTGTGAGTATTGTGGATACGGTGAATTCATTTCGCGCGGACTGCAACTCTTGTCGGGACTGCTCTTGGTCGTCGTGTCCTGGTAGAAGCCAACCTTAATGGCACCGTTAAGGGTGTATGGTGATGCTGGCTTGCCCATGTCATCGTTCGGCTTCGGCGACACCATAATCGGTGAGGCCCCAATCGGAGACGCTCCAATTGGCGAGGTATACGAACCAGCCGCATAGGAACCATAGCGCTCATCGATGGCTATACGCGGCGAGTCCGGATCCTGACTGAAGGAGCTGCGCTCTGAGTTGGTGCTGCCCGTGCTCGGCTTTCGGGGACGCATGACCACCGGGAGCGAGAAGTTATTATCGCTGGAGGCGGCTGCTGCGGGTGAATGTTCTGGCGGCGCCACACGATTGGTGTCATCCTTGCCAAGCAACTGCGTCGCTGCCGTCGTTGTCGTCTGCTGTTTCTCCTCCTCCTCGCTGGACTTGACGTTGACCAGTGGTCCACCAAAGGCCTTCAGCCAGACGCTCAAATTTGGTTTGTCCAACGACTCCGTTGGAGATGCTTTGGAAGCCAATTCGCTGAGTTTACTGAATTCGAGCAGCGCCTCAAAAGGCTTTGGCGGCAATCTTTCTGCCAACTCGGAATCACTCGCATCCTTGGCGTCATGTTGCTCCTTGCCCGCCAGCTCATCGAGCGTCTTACCCAGTGCAAAATCCTGCGTCTTAAGCACTGTGCCCAGGCTCAGTTTTGGTGCTGAATCGCTGCAATCGATGGTTAAAGCATTTTTGGGCTCCTTACTTTTGCTGGACTGCGCCGGTGAATGGCGGGACGTGCTTTCGGACTCCTCCGCCTTGGACACAGTGTGCAAAAGATTACCCTTGGTCTTGCCCGGCTGCAGGCGCTCAATGGTGCGCATCATTGCCTTCGCCTTGGCCTGCTGGGCGTGCGCAGTCGCTGCCAGTTTATCCTTGAGCGATTTCCGTTTCGCCTCCTTGGCCATCTGTTGTTTAACGTGCGGCGGCGGCGGGGGATTGAGCAGCAACTGCGTTGAGCTCGGCTCCTTGGGCTTGGCAGCGGGCAGCGAGGGCGATGGTGTTGGCGGCGGTGTCGGATTGGGCAGCGAGGGAGGTGTGCTCGCCGCTGTCGTTGCCATTGTCGTTGAATTCGAGTTGGAGTTCGAATTGAAGTTGGAGTAGGCCGAACTGGTCGCTGCTGTCGCCGATGTGCTGCCCACCGAGTTGCTTGAGTGCATCGAATGTGGCGGGGTGCCACAACTGCTTACACTGCTGGCCGTGGCCAGAGCATCCACTTCCAGCTTGCAGACCGGCGGCTTATCGCTAACCAAATCGTTGAGCGCCTCCGCCAACTTGTTGGGCACCAGTTCTGCTTTGGGCGTTGCCAGTGCCACTGGTCGCCGGAAATCGGCTGCATCCATCTTGCTAATGCTCGAATCGAAGTCATCCAGCAGATTGTAGCGAGAGGGTGAATTGCTTGCCGAGCTGAACTCGGAGAAACGTGGCGTATGCTCCAGCCAGCGATTAATGTCCTTCAGCGTCTGCTCCGTCTCCACATCGAGTGCCTCCAGATTTGTGTTGCTGGGCGCGGCTTTCTGTGCCGCTGCCGCTGCTGCGGCTGCCTTTTTTCCAGTCAGCTTCTTGGTCTTCTCTGTGGATTTCTCGGCGGGCTTTGGTGGCGGCGGCATTTGTTTATCAGCACGCTTCTTACTGTTGGATTTCGGCGCGGGTTCTTTGGGCTTGGCGCTGCTGGCGGTGCTAGTAACGCCACTTGACTTGACCGCATCTTTGCTGGCCGCGCTGCTGGTCTTGGCCACCACATCCTTGCTAGCAGTTTCTGGCTTGTCAGCAACAGCAGCAGTTGGTACAATCAGCGCTGCTTTTGGCAGCGTCTTTTCGGTTAGCGGCTTTTCCTGGTTTTTTGGCGTCTCGACTACTTTTTTGGCCTTCTCCGTGTGCTTTTCCACATGCTTCTCCACTTGCTTCTCGCCAGCCTTCTCGGACTTTTCGACTTTCTCTGGCTTGCTGGGCTTCTCTGGCTCCTTGGCCTGTTGTTTTTGCTCCTTGCTTTTACGGCCACGTTTGTTGTGCTCCACAGTTGGCTCTGTGCTGGCATTTTCACACTTCTTCTTCTTGTTGCTGGCTGTGTTCTTTGAGCCGGATGATTTGGTTTCCTCGAAGGTCGCTTGGGCATTGGATGCACTGGCGCCGGCTGCCGACTGCGCGGCACGACTACGACGATATTTGATCACATCATATTTATCCATGAAGGGCAACAGCATCTCCAGTTCCGCCTGCTCGGCGGCGGCAGCAGCAGCAGCCGCTGCTTCCGCGGAGCTCTTCTTGTGTTTGCCACTGCGTGACTTATCCTTATCCTTCTCCTTCTCCTTATCTTTATCCTTGTCCTTGTCTTGGCTGCGCTTCTTTTCCTTCTCCTTCTTCTCATCCTTTTCTTTCTTCGCCGGCGGCGTCGCATCGTTCTTCTTGCCACGCTTTGCAGACGGCGGCGAGGGACGCATCCTCTGCTCATCGCCGCTGCTGTCGCTGTCCAGCGACTTGAAATCCGTTTCCGAGTCTTGGTCGGATTTCTCGTGCCGCTGTTGTTCGCCTTCGTGACGTGCGCTCAGCTTGGATGTCTCCACACTGTTGACCTTCTTGACGGTTGTCAGCAGCTCGGAGAGATCATCGTTTAGGGCGCTCTTTGAGTACTTCTTGTGCAGATCCACCTTGAAGGGGGACATGCTTCTCGATCGGGAGACATCATCGTCATCGTCATCATCAGCATCATCATCCTCTTCCTCCTCCAACTCGGCTGCCGAATCCGCCAAAGCTGCGGCCGCCGTTGGTGGCAGTTGCTTCTTCAAAGGTATATCATCGTCGTCGTCCAGTTCGTCCGTATCTCGTTCGCTCTTGACGCGACCACGTCCACCTTTTTTGCTCTTTGGCTGACGCTTGACGGGCGTGGGAGCCTTGACTTTGGACTCCGCCGGCACCATTTTCTTCTTTTGTGCCGCTATCGTGCGCGCTGTGGGCTTCGCCAGTGATTTGACTTTGGCCAGTGCCAGTTCCTCATCGCTGGACTCGGTGTGACTGGGTGGCTCACTACGATCGCATTCGTCGTCCGTTTCGTGCTTTGAATTTTTAGCCGCTTTTTTGGTCTTTTGTGTTTTGGTGGGCTTCGATGAGGAGGAGCCGTTGTTGCTGTTGGCCAGCGTCGATTTGCTGCTCTTGGGCTTGCGACCACGCTTGCTTGAGGATGCTGGCGGTTCCTTGTCCTTATCCTTATCCTTCTCCTTGTCTTTGTCTTTGTCCCTATCCTTTTCTTTATCCCTGTCCTTATCCTTGTCTTTTTCCTTAAGTACTTTGTTGCTTTTGCTCTTCTTAATTGCTGGCGGCGGCGGTGGCGGCTCTGGTTCCACCATTTCCTCCTCATCCGTCTCCATATCGTCATTGTGGCTTGCGCCTTTGTCTGCTTTGGTTTTGGTCTTCTTCTTGCGCCGCTTATCCTTATCCTTATCCTTACGCTTGCGCTTTTGCGCATGCGTTGTTGTCGTCGCTGCCTCCGTGGGCTCCTCCGATTCGCTGGGTGGCGCAAGCGCCTCCTGCTCCTCGTCGCTGCTGTCCAGCAGACGCTTGCCGTCCACACAATCCACCATGGATTCCTTCTCCTCCTCTTTCGCCTTCTTGTTGAAGTACTTCTCACGAAATACATTCATTTTGGAGTCTGCGGCGGGATAACTTAAATTCGGATCATCATCTTCATCATCAGAGAGATTATCGAAATATTTCTTGGTCGCCCTATCAAAGGCCTCCTGTAGATTGTTCACCATTTCCGTGTACTCTGCGAAAGAATGTGTGCATATATAACTGAAGCATATGGCAAATATATATATATAGCGGATAGTCACCATTATTGTGCCCATTGTACAGTCGGCAATTGTTGACTATCAAGCGAAAATCATTACGAAATTCGCTAAATTTGTGATACTCTCCACTGTCCAGTTTGTCCTCCATTTTAAGCAGGTCCATCGGCCTGAAGAAGAGTAAATTTAGTTAATTGCTCATATTAAATAAATAAATTAAAGTGGTCGCTTAATATTATAATTAATATTTATAATGTTATCAAAGTTATCAAAATAAAAAATTATTAAACTTTTCTAATTTCAGAGAATACCAAAAATATATATGAGCGACCACTGTATGGATATACGAGTATATATATATCTACCTTCTAATGATGGAGTAATATCGCGGCGCAATATCCTCCTCAACGGGATCCATGAAGGGCCATGCATCCCGATGATTCTTGACGTAGACGAGCACCTTATGCATTCCGATTTGTAGCACTTCCTCCGTTTCGGTGAAGCTAAGAAGATTCGCATGATTTGAGCTTGAGGAGTTGTTGTACGTTGTTGTTGAATTGTTGTTGTTGTTTGCTTTCGCTGTACTTGTTTTTGTTTTTGTTGTGTTTGTTGTTATGGGTCTGGTTAGAATCGTGTGTTGTGCTGTTTGTCTATGTTTATTACTGTTAATATGACTATGAATATTAGTGTTGCTGTGGTGCTGATTATGTTGGTGTTGGTGGTGGTAATGGTGGGACAGGTGGGTTGTGTGTGTGTTGTGGTTGTTATGATGTGAGACTCCGTGGGACGTTGTTGTTTTTATTGCTGTTGCTTCCGCCGGCGTTGAGTGGTTGTGATTATTGTTGCTGTTGTTATTATTATTATTGTTGTTGTTGTTGTTGTGATTGTGGTGCGACGCGTGCTTATGGTTGTTGTTGTTGTTGTTGTGGTTGTTGCTGTTAAAGCTGTTGCTGGTGCTACGGTTGGTACTATTTACATGGCTACATTTTTTGTTGGTTGTTGGTAATGTTTTTGTTTGTTTGTTTTTTATGTTTGTTGTTTGTTTTGGGGGGAGGTGGTTACGATGAACAGTCAAAATGTTGTTGTTTGGTTGTTTTGATTTGTTGTTGGTTTTTGTTTTTTTGTTTGGTAGGTACAAAAATTTACAATAACAATGGGTAATAAAATGTTAATCAATTGATTTATTATGTACAATTTAATGAAATATGATGGGGGGATGGGAGGGAGGATTACATTAGTAAAAGTTGAAGAGAAGTAAGTATATGAGGGGGGGAGGAGCGGGTGGGTTACATGCAAACTATTAACCAAAGTAACTACAAACAAGCCAAATTGAACAATGAATAAAAAAATGAATATTTTTGAATTTCTACAAAGCAAACACTTTTGGAAAATGTGGAATGATGGAATAATTAAGATGCACAACAACTAAAACTGGAGTGCTTTAGCCTAGGATTGGATTTATATGGGTGGAGTGTTAAATGTGCAATGTTCGACTCTAATTGGTTAGTTTAGCTTGGTTAGTTGGACTTGGACTTACTCATCAGCGCTTTTGTCGGAGAAGGCGCTGCTAAAGCGTTCCGCTTTGCTGGACGAGGAGGCACTTGAGGCGGCCGATGAAGGTGTGGTGGTCGCTGCTGCTGTTGACTTTTTAACTTTTAGTGGCGCCTCCGCTTTGGTGCCACGTTCCGCTTTACTGCCAGAGCTGCTGGCGCTCAATGTGGCCTTCTGTTTCTTGGAGCGTGCTGGGTTCTCACTCGTAGAAGTGCCACTGCTCGGGTGTTGCTGCTGCTGCTGCTGTTGTTGTTGTTGTTGTGGCTGTTGCTGTTGTTGGTGGGGGTGCGTGGTTGCACTGGTGCCGCCGGTTGTCGGTATAAATATATTGCCGGACAGAGAGCTGAGTGAGTTATTTGTTTGCCTGCCGGGCAGCTTAACATTCGCCGCTGGCGCCATCTGCTGCTGCTCCTCGCGCTTGGAAACCACTTGTGGCTGTGTTGCTACTGCTGCTGTTGCTGTTGCTGCTGGTTGAGGCTCCTGCGACTCACTGTCAAGCGAAACAGGCGAGGGCAGGCTAAGATTTGCAATACTTGTGGCAACTGCAATTGCCGCCGAATTAGAATCCAGCAATTGCAGCTGACGGCAAAAGTTCTCTTTATCCTCCGGACTCAGCGATGGTGCGCGTGGCGCCTCAGAACTCGTCTCCGGCTGTTGTTGTTGTTGTTCTTCAAGTTGTTGCTGCTGTTGCCGCTGCTTCTGCTGGTGGTGGCGACTGCGTCGTCGTTTGTGATATTTACGGACAAGTATTGCTGCTGTTGCTGATGCTGCTGCGATTGCGCTGCTGCTGCTGCTGTCACTGTTGTTGTTGTTATTGTTGTTGATATTGTTGTTGCTGCTGCTGTTGTTGTTGTTATTATTTTTGGTATCTTCGTCTGTCTCAGACGCAGCATGCTTGTGTCGCCGCTGATGGTGCTGATGCTGCTCTCGATTTGTCTCCCGTTCCTTTTCTCTTTCCCGTTCCCGACGCTCGCGCGAACTCTTCTTGTGCTTCTTGCTGGACTTTTTCCGCTTGCGATGATGGTGATGATGATGGCCCTTGTTTTTCAATTTCGCTGGCGTCTCGCATCTATCATCCGAGTCAGCGTTTTGTGCTGAGACAGCGTTTAATTCCTGCAGCTGTTGCTGTGGTCGCTGTTGCTGCTGTTGTTTTTGCTGTTGCTTATGTTGGTGTTGTTGCTGTTGTTGTTGCTGTTGCGTTTGTTCCCCTTGTTTTAATTGCTGTTGTTGTTCTTGCTGCTGCTGCTTTAAACTCTTGCTGCTCCCCTCCTCCTCATCGTCATCCTGCTCCTCCTCGTCTTCTGGCGTTAGGCAAAAGGTTTCCCTGTGGCACAGAAATTCGGTCGTATTAGTTGTTGTTGTACGTTTGAAGGAGCTTTCGTTAGTTGAAATACCGCTAACCGTCGATGTCGATTGAGAGCTGCTGCGAGAGAAGAGAAGAGAAGAGAAGAGAATAAGCAAAGTTTGGATAAGTAATGCTAAAACACTTGAAATAACAATCTTAAGTAAATATTAATTTCAGTTGAAATCGCTTAAGGCTAATGCACAAATGAAATGTTTTTTTGTTAATGCAGCAATTTATTAGAAATCGATTTTAGTCAGAATTGTGAAGTTTTTTTCGTAGTTTTGTTTTAAGCGATTTCTACTGGTTTTTTTTTTAACAAAATGTCTTTGTGTGATTGTTTAACAGCTGCAGTAATGAATGAAGTGCCACAAATGTATAAATAAAATAATAAAAAATAAATATATAAATATATCAAATAACATAAAAAGTGGTTCATTAAATGGAGTACATATCAAATATAGAGGGTAATATATATAAAGCATGCTTACATAATTGTTCATATTGTGTTCAGATTATTTTTTTTTTTGAAAACGAAATCCAACCAATTTTTGTTTATATTTTTGTTTAAATTATGGGCAAAACTCAAATAAAGTGCTGATTCTCCGGTTTGGGGTCCAGTTGCCGTGTCAGTCGCTTCTGGTCGCTGGCCGCCTGCTTATTATGCGTCGATGGGGATGTAATTTGATTTTTGATATTGTTCTTCTTTTCTTAATTTGGTTGAGTGAGAATTCCTCAATCCGATAAGCAAATTTCATTTAAGTAAATCAAAACAAACAAATCATAGCAAAATGAAATTGTAAACTCAACTTAAATATGCTTTTGAGAGTGTATGTGAGAGTGTTTGCTGTTGTTGCTGTTGTTTCTGTTGTTGTCTGAGTGTTTTATTGTTGTCGCCTGTTGTTTGTTTATCGAGTGTTTGTTCTCAATGTGATTAATGTGATTGTGAAATGGTCTCCGTTTTGCTGCTGTCTGATGTCTGATCTCTGCTTGTTGCTTAAATTATTGGACGTGCTAACCGTCTGCGTGTGCGTTGCTGAGCCACCAAATTTGTGACTGCCTGACGCTCTCGACGTATGCGTTCGCGTTCACGCTCAAGCTCCCGCTTCTCGCGCTCCTCCTCCTGGCGCGCCTTCAGCTCCGCGAGGTTCCGCAAGCGACTCGAGTTACGCACTTGCAACAGCCTGTATTTTGAGAGAAGAGACGTAAATATTTATTAGCATTGAATTGGAATTATTATTATTTTGTATATAACAAACTAGCGCCCAACAATAATTCTACAGAAATTTCTTAGTGTGTGTGTGTGTGTTTGGTGTGTGTTTATCCTAAGGTTGACAGCCGTCTTACCTAACCTAAGCTGATTTTCAGAATGCAGTTGTTTAGGAATTGGTTGAGCTATGAAAATTGACAACTGTTTCTTGTTCTGTTGAAAAAGGTAAATAGGATGGTGACTCACTTCCTGCGTCTGAGACGTTCACGTTCGCGAAACAGCTGCGGCAGCTTGGGCAAAAAGTTCTCAGCGAGTATTTGGAAGAGTTCGCGCTCCTTGGCATGCGATGAGGCCTTGAATTTGGATGCCAAATGCTGCCAATCGTCCTCGGTGAAGCAGATGACCTGCCAGACGGTGTTGTTATTCCAAAGTGTTGTGTTGCCACTAAAAGCGACCTCGTCGTCGAGTTCGGCAGCAGCAGCGGCGGCGGCAGCGGCAGCAGCGGCACTCTGTTTAGAATTTGAACTGGATGCAGATATGACTGGAGCTGCCGCAGTTCTATCCTCGCGATAGAGACGCGTGCCGTAGAAATACCAATAGCCGGAGTTCTTTGAATCGTAGCCGAGCGGCTCAACGCGCAAGCTGTCAGCCTCTAGATTGCTGAGTATGACCTGAACATCGGCAGAGTCGAGACGAAAGTGACACAGATGGTGCAGGATTTGTAGACGGTTGCGCACCGGCAGCGATTGGAAATCAATGTCCGTATCAAAGTGATTCTCGGTCTGATGCAGGCGACACTGTTGGCGCAGGTAACGGCGCAAAAACATCTGATAGTTGCTGTTCGTTATCTCCTTGGCTACCGAATGTAGCGCATCGCAGCCGGTCAGCAAACGTACAATTAATTCCGGCACTAGGGCAACCTGATCCTCATCGCTGGTACCATCGGAAAGCAGCGCCGATTCAAGATCCTACACAGCAAAATAAATCAAATTTAAAATGCACAGCAAATAAGAATTAAAATCAATCAGTATTACCTCAATATCAATATCGGGAAGATCGAAAGCAGAACTAAACAATGAACAGAAATGTGAAATACACGGTATCTCCCACCATGATTGTATGTCTGTATAAAGAAAGAAAATAAATTCGTTTATAAACAATATATAGAGTTGTTTAGATAAGTGTTACTCACCCAATAGGCCTATGAAAGTAGAAACCATTTATGTATGCTTGCGTTTTGGAAACTTGAGCTGCTCTGCAAGTTGTAATTAAAAATAAAATCTATTCTTTGTCGTTCCGTGTTGCTTGACAAATTCTGTAAGAATCGATTAAAATAAATACTTGTTAAACGAGCTCTACTTATTTATTTTATTTTTAAGATTCCCTTTTCAATAATAAATATGCTGATAAGTGGATTCTCTGTCCATCAAGAATATAATGCATATATTTTATGGAATCGATAAAACCGCCTTCATCAGCCTACCCAACTATCTGTAAGCCTTGTTGCACACTGCAAAGCTACATATATACACACACATGCATATGATAAGTCAGTCTCAATGGCGGCAAAAATCAAGAATGCGTGTGCAACATGTGTGCGTGCATGTGTATGCCTGTGTGTGTTTTGCGTATGTGTGCGTTGTTATTGTTTTATTACTTGAGATAGACACAAACACGAGCTTATCAATTATCAAAAGCGCGCGCGGAGTAAATTGCGATACACAAGACACCCATGCACATGAAAATACTTGCATTTGCACACCCACTCTTGTTTTTTATTTTTTGCGTTACAGAGAGAAAGAAAGTACACGCGCACCCCTTTGGCGCGCTTAAATTGAAGAAGAGAAAATCAAAACAGATGGCCAATAAACTAGCCCACAAACAAAAACAGAGGAGGGCCAACCGCATGGGCGTGAGTGGGATGGATATATGGCGGAGCAGTGTGGTTCAGTGCTAGCTGTGCCGTTCACTTTTTCCACACAGCACTGTTGATTTCTTGGCTGCTGGTCGATTTTTTGTGTTACCCCTGCCTCACTCCGCACACTCGTTCCTTCTATAATATTTTGGCCTGCTGTCTGCACTTTTTTTTTAAATAATTAATATGCACACAGACAAACACACACACACGCACTTTACACTTTTGTTAAATGTTAATAGTTAATTTTGCGCGAATTGGTTTGAGGGGCATGCGCCGCCAGCGACAGTCCCTTGTTGCCTGCTGCTCCGCTGTCTCCTCTCTGCCCCTTTGCCTACTGCCTGCCTGTGTGTATATATTTTTTCATTTGCGCTTTCCTTTTGCCGTAACAGTGAAGCACTCAATTGGATGATGACAACTGCCATGCATTTATTTTTTTTATTACAATTTCACATGCTGTATATTGTGTGGGTGCACGTGATTGTTTTGGTTTGTATTTAATTATTGTATCCTTTTCCACATATAAATAAATATATATTTGGTGGACGGATCAATCTTACCGAACGACAGAACTTAAGCAATGCGACTCAAACTGTGCGCAATGCAAGAGCAACACCGTAAAACTGTAGCTCTGTTATGCTCTCAATTTTATCGATATAATAGGCGTGCGGTATTTTTTCCCATCGATATATAGACATAAAATTCGACGAATTTTATTTTTATTTTTTTATCTTACAATCTTTTTGCTTACAAATTTAATAAATTAGCTTCATTGTTTGTTGCATATATTTTCGCTTAATTCAACGTAGTATTTTATGAATGGGATGGGATTTTTTTTAATTGATTGCGACACTGTCACTTCTATTACTTTTCCAGAAGGTGTCGCTGCTTGAAATTCCCCATATCAGTCAGCTTTCTGTTGTGTGAACACACTGCGCAACAAATCAAACAATGCAAACGATCGTTTTTGATATAAATAATATAAAAAAAATAAAAGCCGTTATAGTAATATTAAAAATAAAGCATTTTTACTGTAATTTTGAACTTAAAAGATAACTATGTTTTTAAGAAATTTGGAAATTTTTTTTGTATCGATTTAAGTAATCGATTGTAATTATCTCGAACTTGTCTACAATGCAGAAAATGCATTTTCAAAATTTAAAATCAAATTAGAGAAAGTGTGATCACTGTTCATGTGTGCTGTTTCTCTCTCTCTCTCTGACTCTTTCTCAATCTTACAGTTATGAGCTGCTCTTGCGCAGCGAAAAAACACGTTGTTGCTGTGATTGTTGATGTTGATTTTGTTGTTGCTTTTGAGCATTTTCCAAGTGTGCATTTTTAGCAGATTTGTTATTGCTGTTGAGCTTTATGTTTGGCAACTGTTGCTGCTGTTGTTGCTGCTGTTGCTGCTTCTGTTGCTGCTGCTGCTGCTGCTTTTGTTGTTGCTGCTGCTGCTCCTGTTGCTGTTTTTGCTTTTGTTTTTTTTTACCATCCTTTAACGGTTGCTCCATGTTGGGTCCATTTGAACGCTGCTCAGCAGAGAGCATAAATCCCGTTAATTTGCCATCCCAAATAATCATTCGAATTGGAATCACCGATAACAATTCCAGTTTCGTTGGCGGCTGAGGCAAGTTCCGTTCGGAAACAAGTATAAAATAGGGTACATTGTGCGTATCGATGAGAACACGTTGCATCTTATAATTGATGCTTATCACATGACCTGACTCCAAGGTGACCACATTCATCATGTGCTGAAAGATCTCGAATACAACGGCGCGCATATAGATCGCCTGGCGATTGCTCACATAACGCTTAAAGAACAAATTGCCGGACTCATCGCCAGCCGCTTTGGCATTATTTCTACGCTCATTGGCCAACTTGGTCAATTGATGCAGTTCATCGGTGGTGCGCTGAGGCGCAGGGCAGTAGTTGAGGCCAGCGGCAAGTAGACTAAGAATGAGAAAGTGAAGACGGTTTAAAGTTAGATATATTGTACATAATATTTTATGAGACAAATCCACTAAAAGGCTGGCAAATCGATTAGAAGTCGATCATTTCAAAAGATAAAGCCACAAAATTCGTACAATTTTAAGACTACAGTCACCAGATTTCGTTGGTGGATTGTTGGCAATATGCTTTAAAGATCGGCATATGCAACAACCATTTCTTGGCTACATCCGCCCTATTCGGTGCTACCTGGTATTACTTATAGTATCAGAGGATTTGTCAGTTTTCCCTACTCATATCTCACCGATGCACCATCACGTCCGGATAGCGTCGAATGGGGCTGGTAAAGTGCGTATAGATGGGAATGGATAGCGCATAATGCCACAAATCCGATGCCTCCGTTTTGTCTTCGCTGCAAAAGTAGCTGTAATTGGGAGCGAAGAGAGATTAATCATGTTGAGAGTATTGGAATTGAGTCCGCTTACTTGGCGCGTGCCATGGGCTTCATTAGCAGCTGGCTGAGGTAGGCTTTCATCGCAACGGGATCTTTTGCCTCATTGCACAAACGTTGCATGCTCGCCTGCAGAGCCTTCGAGGAGCTGTGATCCAGATTGTAGCCCTGCGGGAGAAGTTTCTCGCGCAACGCCTTCAGCGATTTGGTCAACGGCGGCGGATGATTGCGCAGAATGGCAATTTTGGGATAGGCATCGTGGATAAAGCGGGCAACTGCCTGATTGGCGAACAGCATATACTCCTCGATCATATGATTGGCCTCGCGTTGCTTCTCCAGCTCAAAGCCGACGGGTTCACCGCTCAGCGGATCCAGATTGAAGCGCACCTTGGCATTGTTGATGGTCAAGGCGCCATTGGCAAACCGCTTGCTGCGCATATTCCTTGCAATGCTATGCAACCAGGTCACCCGTTTGACAATATCTTCGACACTGAATCCATTGAGTATGCTGGGAAAATCATCAGTGGTGAATTGCTCGCCGGGATTATCGATAATCTTCTGGGCATGCTCATAGGCGAATTGTGTGCACGAATTGATCACGGAACGTGTAAAAACTGGTTTATCCAATTGCTTTCCATTGGCATCCATATGCCAGAACACGGAGAAGGCGTATTTATCCTCACCGGGCAGCAGCGAGCAACGGAAGCAGAGCGGCTGTGGCAACATGTGAATGACCTCATTGGTCAAGTAGATCGATGTGGAACGCTCCTTGACAATGTTATCCAGTTCGCTATTCTCCTCCAGATAGTGCGCGACATCCGAAATGTGAACACCAATTTTGTATTCATTCGCGCTCAGTTGCTCAATGGAGAGCGCATCATCGAGATCTCTGGCAGTCAGTGGATCAATTGTGAAGATGCATTGCTTGCGCATATCCACACGATTTACGAGATCCTTATCGCCAACGGGTGCCGCTGGCTGGGCATACATCTCATTGAAGCGCTCCTCAAAGGGCACCACATCGCGCAGATTATTGTGGAAGAGTATCGCCTTCAGTTCATCATCCAGATTGCCCACACGCCCAGCCGGTTGCACCAAATCCGCTATGCAATGTCCATTCACATCCGTTTCGAGAATGTGCGCCACATACAACAATCCACACATCTGTTCCGTTGTCCGATTCCCAATGTGAATGGCACAACTTACCTCCGGTATGTAAACCATTGGCATACGCAAATCATAGGGTCGAAATTTATAGAAGAGTTCATCATCGCAGAGCTTGGATGGATTCGTGAACGAGATGGTGCCAACGATCTGACGCAGCTCCGTCTGTCTCACGATCGCTATGACGAAAGCCTTGGGGCAGTTATCCGATGCAATAACAGCCACATTATCATCATCCGAATCCGCTGATTCGGACTCCTCCGAGAGCTCCTCGTTGTCACCTGAAATTAATGGAAAATATAATAATCCATAGCTAATTTTATAATCTTTAAGCAGACTAATGATTCACTGATTGCAATAATTGCTTTGATTGGTGACTTAATTTACTCACCCAACGAAATCGATGGCTTGCCACCAATAATGCGTCCTACGCTTGCAACGTTTGTCTTGTTCACAACTGCACCCACATTGAGGACAAAGGCACGCACAACATCTCCATCGAAGGCATAGCGACGTGCCACCGGCAACATGACCATGCCATCCCTATCGAGTGCCTCACGGTCCGTTGACATCGTTACGAATGCTTGTCGATTATTCTTGCGATTCACACGAATCTCCGCCTCTACAATCCGCCCATAGCCGGCTGCAACGAGTCGCTTGGCATGCGACTCCAAATCGCCAAAGTCTCCTTCAAAGACCAGCTCAGGCGGCAGCGAGTTCTCCTCGCCGCCAACATGCTGCTGCACAATCCGATTGATGTAGACACGCATTGCGTCCAGTTCACTACTCTGGGAACTTGTCAAATTTTTACCCTGGCGACGCTTGCGATTCCGATTTCGTTTGCGTGGCGACGAGTTGTTATCGATCTGTTGATGCTGAGCTGCTATTAATATTGTTGCTCCGCTTGCCTCACTGCTGTAGCTGGCGCTGGACAACTCGGACGCGTGACGATAACGTGGCTGCTGCTGCTGTTGCTGCAGATTAGGTTGTGACTGCAGCTGCTGTTGCCAGTTGGCGGCTCGCATATAGAAAGGGTTTGTTTGCTGGAGCAGCCCATCCATTTGGACGAGAACCTCGCTCTGATTAATCAACTGCTGAGCATGTGCCCTCACCTCCGGATTGGAGAGAGTTAACTTTTTTACTAGATCCTTAAGGGCATCCACCTCCCCGTAAAGCACTGAACGTGATTTGCGCTTCCACGTTTTCAGCTCTGGCACAGCTTGAGTCTGTGCAGCAGGAGCTGTCGCTGTTGCTTGTTGGAGTCGGAGATGAGGTGGCAGATAGGCTGGTTGTATAGGCAATCGATGAGCGACTGGCACGTAGTAAGCGCGGTTATTTTGGGTGACGGCAGTGATTGTTCTTGTTGTTGCTGCTGCAGCTGTTGCGGCGGCTAGAGGAGCACTTGGGGGCAAAGGCGCACCTCTCAGCATAACTAACGATTGCTCGAAGTTCTGCTGTTGATGCTGCTGCCTCGTTCTCATCTCCAGTTGCGTCTGCTGCAGGCGCGCAGCCAATTTTTGCGAGCGTAGCCGCAGTAGCTCAACGGATTTGGGATAATCATGGGATTCAGCATGTCGCAGATTACTGCCACCCTCAAAGCTGCTCAAACTTGATGTATTTGACATTATTTTTGCTGTTAATTTTAACTTTATTCCTTAACGCTGTACTTTCTTTTTTTTGTTTATCTCGCAGCTTATTTCACCTACTGAGGCAATAGTCACATTAATAATGTTTTAAGATGCCTTCTCTCCGTATTTAAATCGCTCTCTTTGCGGAGCACGTCACAAGTTGGCTGCAGCAAATATGATACGAAATTTTACTTGTATTTTAAGAATTGTAAAAAAAAGTATAAATGAATAAAATCTGTTCCATTAACGAATATATTTTTAATAATACATTTCAAAATATAATTTTAATTCCAATGTGACGTAAAATCTGCCAGTTTTGCTGAAATTTCACATACTTTTGCATATTAATCGATTACAAAACATATGCTGCCCATATCGATATGTCTTCGCAAATGCATTCATGTGTTGTGTTTGTGTAGTGTTGTGAAACCTTCGCGCCATTTTCTGCTCATTGCTTTACCTCTTGCATTTTCTGCAGAATTACTATTTTTTTTATTCATTCGAAATGTATTCAAAACCAAAGGGCGCCATATAAGTGTGTGTAAAATCGCGTGCTTGTTTTGAGTACATATATATAGATATATATAAATATTGATATGTGCATGTAGTTGTGTGTGCGTGTGCAAGAAAACAAGGTACACATTCATTGTTTATTTATGTATGTAGATCTCGCTCTGTCTCGCTTTGTTGCAATTTTATAAGTTTGGCTTTTGTATTTACGACTTGCTTGCAAATTGTTGAACGCACACACACAAATTCACACATACACATACAGCCACATAGTTCACACCCACAAACACAACACTCTGACACACACACACCCACACAAACACTATGTACGAATGTAAAAAAAGCGAGAAGCTCCACAAAAATGACTGATGTAAATTGTCTTACAAGTGAGAATACAACAACAACTGCAACAGCAACATCAATCTTAAGCACGCCCCCAAAACATGTATTGGAGCCGCCAACATCTCCATTCGTATTGAGAGCACCGCCCAGCGCCAAATCCAAATTGATTCTACAAAACATGGAGGAGGTGCTGTACTCCGTCAAGCAAAAGCATCGCGAGAAACACAAGCGAAAGCGCGAGGAGAAAAGACGCGCAGCCAAAGCAGAAGCAGAGGCACAGCAACAACAACAGCAGCAACAAATAACAACAACAACAGTGAACAATGATCGCCACGTGCTGCGCGAGAAAACCGCACAACGTGAGAATGGATCAGCTGCAGCAATTGCTGAAGGCAAACGTAAATTAAATGCGAGTCCCTTGAAAAACAGCACTCCGCTGAGATCCGAGCGGAATCAGACAACTATCATGAAGCACTTTGCTGCCAAGGCTGGAGCGAAAGTAGAGAAACCCACCAATGTCTTTGAGCTGATGATGAATGCACGCAATGCACGCGCGCTGGGCACCAATGCAAACGGGCAACAATCACCGCCAGAGCAGCAGGCGGAGGCGGCGGATAGTGAATTGTCGGCGACGACGCCGCAAACGAAACAACGCAAGCAAATGTTGCACGAGTGGAATGAGAAAAAGGGCGCCGCCAAGCGACGCATTGCAGACGATGCACGTGGCGAGTATGTCGAAGAGCAAATGGAGCAGCGAGCCAAGAGGTAAGAGGAGTGCCTCACTCACATTGATACATTCTTTTCAACCAATCCACTTGTAGATTAAAGAAAATGCTGACACAGCAGCCCGAGAAGACTGAGGAGCAGCAGTTGCAGCAGTCCTCATCGGTGCCAGTGAAACGTGGACGAGGACGTCCACGCACGCGTCGGCTCAGTGCGGATGTTGCTGTGATTGCAGCAGATGGTGCCAAAGTGGATGCAGAAGATGCAGTTGAGTTGCTGGCCAAAAAACGGGACAGCCTGTTGGGTTACTTTCCCAAAGTGGTGTCGCCAAAGCATGCAGTCGAGCAGCAGCTAGAGACACCTCGACGACGACCGAGGGGCAGCAAAACTGTGCTCAACACGCCGGTGGAAGTCACCACGACAACGACGACTCCATCGGGTCGTCCCCGACGATCGTGTGCCTCAAAGGCGCGCTACGACTACGACTTGGAGCAAAGTCCCACTAAAGCAGCGAAGCAAACAGTTGTAGAAGCCGCTTCGGACTCCGTTGAGATCATCAATCTGGATGATAGCAATCAAGCATTGACGCCCAAGAAATTGGCTCCGCTCTTTGTACGCCAGCTGCCCAAACCGAGTCCGGATCCGACAGCGTTGCGTGCACGCCACGAATTCCTGCATTCCGGCGTGCCCGAGAAGCTCAAGCAGGAGCAGCAGCGTCAGCGTTGCTTTGAGCAATACTACGAGGATAACTACGAACTGTTTCCACGCATAGCACATGTTGGAGCTGACAGCATGAAGTCAACTCCAGTTGCACCTCTAAATTGGCGCGCTGAGCAGAAGGATCACTTGGAAACGGTACGCAAATGCCGTCCCGGCAGCATAACCAGTTGCACTGTCTCCGATTTTGTAAACTCCAGGCGGAAATCAAAAAGATTCGTGTTTAGCCCACTGCCACTGCTGGAAAACAAACGTTCGATTGTCAAGGGATGGAAGAGCATCTTCGACCGGTTTCCCACCTTCAAGTGCTACAATCAGATGCGTGAGAAGTACAGGCACTTTAGTGCCATCGATGCGGCGCAGGATACCCAACCGATGGGTGAATCGTTTGTGGTGACACGACGCACACGTCGCTCCATGGAACAGCTGCAGGCTGCTGCTGCGGAGGCGGACGAGGACGCTAAGCCACCGGCGCTGGCACCCAACGGCGAACTGCTCTTCACGGAGAAATACAAACCGTTGCTGTTCGAACAGGTCTTGGTGAATCTTACACCAGTGCAGGAGTTGCGGGACTTTCTCTCCAATTGGAATGGTGCCGGCAATCGCAACTCACAGACGCCAATGGATGACGACTCCATGGACTTTGGCCACGATTCCAGTTCCATGGGCATCAATTGCAACACAATGGTGCTCCTGGGGCCTTGTTCGAGCGGGAAAACGAATGCAGTCTTTGCGCTGGCCAACGATATGAATTTCAATGTGCTCGAGATAAATGCGGGCATGCGACGCACGGGCAAGAAACTGATGCAGGAACTGCAGGAGGCGACGCAATCGCATCAGATACGCAAGGAGGCGAAAGCTGGTGCGGCACGCACACAACAACTGCTCCAAAAGATGCAACAGAATGCTGCCAAGCGGCAACAACAAGGCGCTGGTGATGAGGATGTACGCAAATCGCTGATACTCATCGAGGATGCGGATATATTATTTGAGAATACAGATGCTGGTTTCACGGATGCGATTTACACGCTCGCCGCCAGCTCGAAGCGACCCGTCATCATTGTCGCCACCGATCCGAATTGTGCGCATCTCCAGCGCCTGATACAACAGAATAAAATCAATTTCCAATCACCGAATACATTGAACATCTCTCGATTTCTCGCCGTGCTCGCCCTGATGGAGAACTGCCCAATTGAGCTGGACGAACTGATCTCGCTGTATCTGTACAATAATCAGAACTTGCGCAAAACTCTGATGGAACTGCAGTTCTTTATACAAAGCGGAGGGGATGCGGCGACGGCGAGACTGCTGCCCCAGGCAAAAAAGTCACCCAACAAAACCGCAAGTCTGTCTGGCCGGGATGATGGTATTCACATCCATCAACGTCTCTTTGAGTTTTATACGACGGCACAGAATGTGCCACATTTTATACCCTTCCCAGTTGATTTTCGCCTGCTGCGTTTGAATCTGAGCGGCTTTCTGCGGCACTCAACATTGCTGCGAAAGCAGGCGGAGCAGGTGGATCAGCCGGCAGCAGCGAGACGCAGTGGTGGCAAATCGCGCAAGTCATCCTGCTCACCAAAGAAGGCATGGCTAAATAACGCCACTACCAGCAACAAAAAAAGTGAAACTCCCGCTCCGCTGCAAACCTTGGCTACATTTTATGAGCATCTGTCGACGGCGGCGCTGCTGGACGCTGGTGGACTGCAGCTGGAGGGCAGTAGCAACGATCGCCTGCAGCCGCATCTTGGCGAGCAGCTATCGCATTCGTTGGTCGAGAGAGCGGTGAACACATGTTTGGTTTCCAAGGATTATGCCTACAATCTGTTTGACAAGACGGAGCAGCGGTAAGTAAAAGATTTCCGATCTCCTCCTAGACTCCAATTATATTTGTCTATCTTTGTTATAGACTCAATTTGGTGGACCAATTGGGCAGCTGTTGCCTGCGGACCTCCGGCGCACGCTATCTCGACTTTGAGCCGGCGATGCGTGCGATCTGCCGCAGTGAGAAGCAACGGGCTGGCTTGGAGCGACGCTCCAGTCGCTTCTATCACTATCTACGCAACCATACCGTGAACAATGCTGGGAACTTTTCCACGGATCTCTTTGATTCCGCCTGTCACGTTTTGGCAGCGGAGCAAACAGAGACGGAAGAGCCCGAAATTAATTAGTCGAATATATTAGTGCAAATTTCTGTTGAGGAACCCCCCAGATACAGATCCAATCCCAAAACCCGTTAAAAGTGTAAAGTCAAAGTTAATTCACATTGTTGCGTTACGCAAAAAGTTGATCTTGTTCTTAGCTTATTCTATACTTATTAGTTAATCACTATGTTTGCCGGTATGGAGAGAGACAGAGAGTTACTATAATAATTACTATACTAAAACGACCTGAACTATATGTTAATAAAAACTAAAAGCAACACAAACACACATTAAGGATTCGTGGATTCAAGCATCGCTCATCAGCAGCAGCAGAAGAAACCTCCGCTGGACTTCTCCGCCTGGCTCACCTCGGGCAGTTCAGGCTTTGCGGATTTCAGTGGAGATGTTTGTGGCTTTGGCTGTTCATCGATGGGCGACACTTCGCCAATTTTGTGTTCTTTGAGCTGATTCAGTGCATCCTGTGAGTGTCCGGCGCTGTTGAATGCCTTCGTTGCGTCCTTGCCGGCCACATCGAGTATGAGATCATCGCCGCCAGGATGATCCTTCACAAATTCTGTCACATCGTAAACATTCCCCTTGTAGATTATCCAGACGGGTTTGCCATTTTTACCGTTACGCTCCGCAACCTCCGATTTCTGATAGATTTGCGACATTTTTGTATATATTACTAATTCGATTTAGCTGACACTATCTGAACGCGATAAGAGTTCTAAAATGTTGTATTTAGCCTAATTGCTGTGCATTTTTCGATGACAAATCGAAAATGAAATTGTTCTTCAGCGAGCGCTAGTCTTGCGACTGTCTGTTATTGTGGGGTTTTATTTATATTTATATTTGGTTAGAAATGATTGGTTGCGATTGGGTTCATAGACGGAAATCGATAAGATATACGTGAGTATTTCAATTTGCCTACGTTTAATACCATTTTTGCGTGTCATTAATGCCGAGTGCTTAATATGTTGACACGTCCAAGTGGGTTGTACCTGCAGTTATCAATTTAAAGTCATCTTGGGAATATTTTTGATACTCATCCATAAAATCCTCCATAAGATTTTCTGGATTACGCTTACTGGAAATTTATCAAGTCTTTATTTTATTGTTCATCAAGTGTTAAGCTGACAAGTTTTTGGCAATTTGTAGAATTATTAATTATTATTTAATTTAATTGTTATTAATAGACAATTAGTTATCAACATAAAATTTGATTATCTGTTATCTTTTTTTTAACAAGCAGTAATTAACTGGACTGCTTGCTGATTTACTATTGTTTCTAACTGCTTGTTGCTATAAGAAAACCATCAAATGGCGCTCGTCGTGTGACTTTTACAGTGTTTTTTTAAAGCTGTGTAGTGCGCCAGCTACAATGGTTTTACTGCTTTAAGTTACTATTGTTATTGCTTGAGTATAACTAAACTGCTTGCTTAATTACTAATCTGAGTAACTGCATATATCAATATGAAATATTAATAAATCTGTAAACAGGCTTTAAATATCTCTGACTTGCTCTGTGTTTGTTTGTCATATATTTTCCACTGCTTGAACTGCTTATTCTTATACCAAACTTACCTGCTTGATAAGTTACAGCCGCGTCCAATTTTTTATATCTATAAGAAACTTAAAAAAAAAAACCACTCTACTTTGAGTGTTTTTAACCCGCTACTAAAGTTTAGATAGGATTCGTAGACATTTGTTTTTGTTAGATTTCAATGTTATATTCATGAGACAACAACAATAATGAGTAATAATTTTAATATAGTATTATGTATTTCGCATTTTATATATATACTATTTATGCATTTTCCTTCAGCATTTCTTATTTCGTTTTTATTTTTTGTTCGTTTTCTGTTTTGTTTTGAATTCCCTTTTTTCGATTTAAAAATTTCGCTAGTATTTAGTTGAACTCTTCGCTTTGCAATGTTTCGAGTATTTTTCTGCTACTGTTTTTCAACATTATTATTATTATTTTGGATCATCACATTGGCTTGATTCAAAATATTAGAAATACAAAGCAGAAAAAATAAAAAACGGAGAATTTTTAATCGCTTTTTCGCTATTGTTATTTTGTTTAAAGAGCTTCGTTTTTGATTTGCTTCAGTTAGTTTAATTTATAATTATTATAAACGCAATGCGAACCCACGATTTCCCTGCTAAGTATTATTTGTATTTACATTATATAAAATATCAGTCAATGGCTTTGCTTCTTCTTCTTCTTCTTGTTTTCTCATCGAGTACTACTAAAATGGCTCGTAGGACTTGCTGCTTAAAAGCTAATTAGTTTTTATCATTATCAATAATTATCTAGTTGGATTCGTATGTTTACTTTTTTCGTTTTTCTTTTTTAATGGATCGTAAGTATTGAAACCATACAATGATTATATGCATAGATAAGTTAACGGGTTCTATATGGTATTCCCTTATTTGCTTATCGTTCTTTTTGGAAGTTGGACATAAAAACTATGTATATTATATATATATATGTATGTATGTATATTGCAATTGTGTATATATATATACTATATATATATATATATATATAGTATAGTTCGATAATGCCACTAGTTGAAGTGCTTTGATTGGAATTGCTGGTACTGCGTCTAAATTGATTAATTATTTTATTTACTTACATACATTTCTCTCTTTTTCTCTCTCATTCTCACTCTCTCTCTCTCCCCCTCACATTCTATACATACCCACATATTGTTCGTCTAGGACCAAAGGCAAAAAATATACATATATATTTATATAGATATAGATATATATATAGTGCTTCTTATGTACAATTTGTGCGTATGTTTCTTCGATTAATTCTTTTATTCCTTTTGAGCTCCGAGCTCCATAATTTTGAATATATATATATATATATATTGGAGAAATAACGACGCCGAATATGCTTGCTAGAAATCTATATAATAATTATTATCATAATAAATAAAAATTGTAGTTGTAGTATTTTTTTGTTGTTTTTTTTTATGCTTTTCAAAACGGTCTTTTATATTTTCTGCAAATTGATTGCAATTTTTTGAGATTTGTGCTTAGAATTTACATTGCTGTGTACAATCGTATTATGTACATACATACATACAGATATTATATATTTATATATATATATAATATATGTTTATAATAACTATTACATATTATATTTATTATTATTTTATACATAGCATAGCGTTAATTTTATTATCAACTTTATTTGCGCTATTTGGCTAAACTAAATCAAAAAATTTACACACCTGCGCTCTGCTGGACGACCAACCTCTCCCCCCCCTCTCCGCATCGACTACCAACCCCTCGCCCACTATATCCCCTCCTCCTCCACCCAAATCTGGAAACAAGCAAAACTCCACTCAAAATCAAACTATCAGCTTAACTGTGCTTAAAGCGTGGGAGTTTTTTTTGGGCAGAGAGATGGGAGTGGGGCAGTGGCAGTTGTGCTTAGAGGGGAGATGGGTTGGGGTTTTTTTTTGGGGATTTCGCCTGAACACATAATACGGCAAGGAGGAATATTTCAATTTAAATTCAAATACAAAATAATAATTACAAATTTTTCGCTAAAATTTTGTTTGTGAATTTTTTTTTCACTCTTTCAACATTTGCTTTAGAGAAAGTTCTACTTGATAATACAAATATATATTTATATATATATAGATAAATTTCTAATTGAACTAAAAAAAAGTCTGTGTTCCAGCAAAAAAAAATAAAATAATAATAATAAAAATAACATAGAAATTACAAATATAGCATATATATATTTATGTGTATATATAATCAAAAGTTTGTTGGTGGTGGTGGGGGGGATAGATAGATTTTAGTTTAAAACTATAGTTATATATTCAAACTATCAAAATACAATATGTACCGTACTGTTCCTATACTCTCTCTCTCTTTCTCTCTCTCTTTCTGTCTATAATCCTTTTTATGTATAAATATTTTAGCATGTGACAAAATATGGAAATGAAATTCTCCCAAACGATACAAAACTAAAGTGTGTCTCTTTCTCTGTGTATGTGTGTGTCTAGGTGTGTGTGTGTGTGTGTTAGTGTCTTCTCCTCAACGTTTACATATTAAATTCTGACTAATAAACAGTCTTTTCGTGCCAGCGCGATTTTCTTGAAACAGATGTGTTTTTAGTTATTTTATTTTGTGGACTCCAATTGGAATTATTGCGTCGTCTCCTCCTGGTCTGGATGATGCGTATGCGGATTCAACTCGTGCGTTGTCGTTGTTATTGTTGTCGTTGTGCTGCCAAAACTGCAGGCGGTGCTCTTCAGTGTCGCCGCATTGGAGATGGGCAGCGATTGGAGAGGTGCCGCTGCCAACGAGGAGGCCGATGACGATGCCGACACACAGGAGGGAATGCTGGACGCTGATGAGGACATGGACGCGGATGAGGCAAGTGAGGATGAGCACGCTGGCGCTGTGCCCGCCTGTCCCGTCGGCGACTTTGGCGAACTTATCCGCGAGAAGAACTTTGTTATGGCATTCGGTTTGGATTTAGTTGCTGCCGCGGCAAGCGCAGCTGACGCGGAGTAGCCGGCGCTGATGGAGTTGTTGGACGTGGTGTTGGATGTGGACGTGGCGCACGTAGTCAAACGATAACTGGAACCAGCAGCAGCTGCAGCTGCCGCAGCAGCACTACAACTAATCTGCTGTTCCGGCACATCCCGTACGGTTTTATTCGGCGGCGGCTTTGTGTAGGAGCGTGTTATTTCCGATTGCTATGGAATGAAAAATATATATTTTAATATTAATTATTGTTTTTTTTTTTGAGTTGAGAGTGGGCGCTCACCTGATAGCTGCTGCGTATTTGCAGATGACGATCCTGTCCGTACTCGCTGTCCGGCAGTGGTACATGATGGGGGCAGCGGGGCGTCTGCTGTTGCTGCAGCTGATATTGGTAATGTTGATGATGATCCGCACTGTGGCTATTTAGAGAGCCACACGAGGATGCCGACGACGATCCACAGGATGATGATGTGCTCAAATCACCCTTGTTGCTCCCGCTGCCGGTGTTGCCATATTTCAATGTGGTCGCCTCAATGCCCCCACTTGCCACATTGTTGCTGCCACCGAATTGATTAATACTATTATGCGTGTTGTTGTAGTTGTTGTTATTGTAGCTGCTGCTGCTGCCGCTGCTGCTGCTTGGGGGCGGAGTTGTCATACGTTGTTGTTGTTGCTGATGTTGCTGATACAGATAATGTTGCTGCTGTTGTTTATGGTGGGAATGTTGTTGCTTATTGTTGTGGTGATGATGATGATGTTGTTGTTGTTGCTGCAGCTGCTGTTGTTGCTGCTGGCTGTTGCTGCTGCTGCTGCTGTTGTTACGAATCACAGTTTCGCCTCGTGCGGCAAGAAGCTCTCGTGCTTGGAGCGCATCAACGCGCATTCTACATCTAAATTGATCCCTGTGGAGCATAAAATCTTGATTAGTTTAATGACAGTGTAAAGAACTTAATTAACGTACACTCGCAAACAAAATTTACTTGATATTTTAGAAAGTTTTTCTGGTTATTTTGTAAATAATTTCTAAATATAAGTCTACATTTTGCTACAATTTGGAAAGTTTTTTTTTTTTTATATATTTTAGAAATATTTCTATTATTAAAAAAAGTAAAAAATCATAATTTGAAATTTAGAAATAGGAATCAAATTTGCTCTCTCGATTTTAGCTGAACGTTTAAAGTTTCGAATATTCAAAATATCATTTTACATATAAAGCAGAGTTAAGCCTGATGAAAGTCAAATTACTTTTTTTTAGAGTGTACAGAATATATATATATATATATATATATCTATATATAAATGGATATATACCTTTCATCGGGTGGTGTGCCTAACGATGTGCGGGTCGGAACGCCAAGCCGCTCCATTCCCGCGCAACCGGCCGTCTGTACCGATAGCATCTGCAAAACAAAGAAAACAAAATATTAAAATTGATATTACTTTAAATTTGCATCTTAAATAAAACCAATCCCTACGATAATGTTGCTTGTCATCTACCAGCTGAGCACTTCGTTGGCAGTTGAAAGCGGGGCAAGAAGAGCCAACGCTTTAGCACCAATGATCTGCAACATTTGCCAATTGCAATTTACATTTGATTCAGATTTGGCTGCGCCTGCTGCTGGCCGAGAGATTTGAAGAGCAAATAACCTAAGTAGCTGTGACTTCGACGCATCACAAACGGTTGCTCCACAAAGAGCAGCGTTTGCGACCACAGACTTCATTTAAACAAACAATATAAACTAATCAGAAACCAAGTCACACTTGGAAAAAGAAAATACCGCGAAAGATCGCAATTACAACCCTGTGTACCGTATGCCAATGCAAATATTGGTGGCAACGCCATTATTCCAATTGGCGGGCTTGAGAAATTCGAAAGAGAACTTTTAAAAAAAAAAAAACTAACTTTCCATAACGTTTTATATTAAATGCCTGTGTGACAATATTAAAATTATGAACGTATTATTATATGACCCATTAAAGATACTCATACACACTCGCAATGCATGCCAATTTGAATATGCACTTCTGGCGCGAAATGTAAAATTTATGAGAAGTGGCAACGCCATTACGCTTATTGGCAACTGCGTCAGTGCAATAGAAGGCGTGAGAAAAACATCAAAATCAATTAACTAAATATTTAATGCAGCAATCAGCTTTAAGATGTTGTGTGTATACACACATACACACATTGACATACACGTACTTATGTATGCTGACGTTGACACGATTCATTTTGTGTCTGTCCCACATTTAATTTTGCTTGTTTTATTTTTGCAGGCCCTCCCCCAGCCGAGCGTACCTGACGATTGATGTGTTCAAGTGAGCGTGGCAAATAGCAAATCTACCAAATAATTCGTCTTTCACCAGACGTTCTTTGCTTTGAAAATGACCCCCATTTAAAATATACAGAATGTTGCAAGCAAATTTACAAAATTCTTGAACGTTGAAACATTCACAATTATGTGAAATTGCAGTGATCTAAAATAGCCGAAAAGGGCAATTGACATTCAGAACAAAAGTTCCCCCGAACTAGTTCCTTACGAAAAATGATCAAACGGTAAAAATAATGAAGCTTTGTTAAATTTCTTTCATTTGTGTGTGCGGCTGTAAAGCTAATTATTTATATTCTTCGCTGCGTGTGTGCCTGCAACATATAACAGTAATAATAAAAACGTGCCGCGCTGCTGCCGCTACTGGCGGTGCTCCCGTCTTGGCGTGGTGCGAACAGACGCACATATTTAATAATCAAATTGAATTATTCATTGGCTAACGGCGGCACATAAAATTCGATTAAAACACACAATAACGCGCTTCGTCTGTGAAAGTCGTCGACAAACGCCTTGGGTTATTAGCAAAAATGTTGTTTCTTCTTATTGCGTTGGCTGCTGCTGCTGTTGCTGCTTCTGCTAGACTCCCAGCAGCGCTGCCGCCAGCGATGCCAGTTACGACGCCCACGCAACGCTTCCATCTCTGTTCTAAATGTCACGACACGCATTCATGTGTGTGTGTATGAGGGTCTGTCTATGTCTCTCTCTCTCTCTCTCTGCTGATGCCCAGATGATAGGCAGCAAAATCGCATTAGGGCATATGGATATGCAAGTGTGTGTGTGCTTTTGTGTGTATTTACAGCGGCGGCTTAAAAGTTTGCATTTTTTTTAAAGATATGTATATGCATTCATGCAAGTCTGTGCAAGTTTGCGGGCACAGTGGCGTCACAAGAAATAAGAACTCTACAAACTTTTAATTATTACTATAAATATTTTGTCTTTTAAAGGCAGTTCCAGATTACAAAAAAAATATGTAAAGTTAATTTGTTTAATTATATTAAATTTGCTAACTTGTGCGACAGCACTGTAATTTTTTTTAAAGACAATGTGAATTCACACACACTCACATGGATGTGTGGGTTTGTAATAAATAATCAACTATGTTTGAGTTGTCAGCACAGTCAGCAACAATTTGTCAAACGTCTTCTTCGTCTTCCACTTTATCTTAATATTTTTCCATGCTTTTGCGGCTTTAAGCTGGCGGCATATTGCTTTAGTCTTCAAATACAGGCATTGCCCGTGCTCCACCCTAGTCCCCCCCTCTCCAAACAAAGATTTTGCTTATGGCTTAACTTCATAATGTACATATTTAAATGATGCTTAAAGCTGAAAGCGTTTAAGAATTGATAGCTGCAGGTGTCGTCAGGGCCATCTTCTTTAATATAAAATCAAGTAAATTCAATTTACTCCCATTACAATAAAGACATAATACAGAAAAATGAAATCCAAAAAAAGAAGAAGACGAAAATCGGGGCCATTGATCGAAATTGAAGGCATAAATTCAGACTCGGAGACAGACTCTCAGAGATAAACGTGCCATGCATCCGGCAGATACTTTTGCACCATAATAATGGCCCAGACGGCGCACGTTCCAGCCTGTCTCGCACGTTGCATAACAGGGCCCAAAAAGTCACGAGAGAGGCGGAGAGAACGCAAAAGGCAAAAGGCATAACGCAATAGGCGACAGCAGCAGCAGAAGCAGCAGCAGAAGCAGCAGCAGAAGCAGCAGACAATCAAATTCCCTACATTTATTAACTCGGCAGTGTTGACAAGCAACGCAAGTTGCAAAAAAAAGAGCTAAGTTTTAGCTGCTTTTTTATCTGCTCTTTTAATTAAGATATTAAATGCATAAATAATAAAACGGTTCTTTCTTCTTTTTCATCATCTCTATTTAAAATATGCCAAAGCCATTGTTTAGTAATATGCAAAATCCAGCAAGTATCTCTCAAAAATAGCTGAATGCTAAACAAGTTGCAAAACAAAAGCTACATTTTAGCAACTTTTTACCTGCTGTTCTATTTTTTACATTAAATAAATGAATAAAAAGATTCTTCAGTTAATTTCCTTCTCTTTTTAAAATAATGCTAGTCATTGTTAGGTTATTTCCGCAATCAAGTCAACGGAAACAGCTTTAAATCCTGCCTCAAAAAATAGCTAAATGTCAAATTTTTGGCAGCACTTGCTGTTACGTAACATAAGCACACGACTTGAATGTCTGCCAGCCAGTTTTTCAGTTGGGAGCTGTTGCGTCAAGGACTCCGAGCCACCCACACACACACACAAGTGATTCCCTTTGTGTCTGTGTGCTCGTTCTGAGGGCTTTTTGTTCGAGAGTCAAATGCAAAAAACGTAAGAAGAAACGTAAAGAGTAAAGGGAAACGAGACGCAAGGGAAAAGGAAAAGCAACGTTTGCGCTAAACTTTTGACACGTGTCCGTCGTCTTTTCATTGTTTCTTTTTCTCTTTTCCTTCTTTTCAGCCTCTTCTCTGCACTTGCGTTTGCCTTGTTCTTGTTCATATGTGCCTTCCCCTCTCCCATCCGGCTGCACAAAGAGCCCACTATAAATTACGAAGGGGGATTTGGTGAAATTGTGCACATGTATGTAACAGGCAGAGAGAAATGTCGTCTAGTCCCCATAAGGCACATATATTCTTGATCAGCATAAAAAGCTGAGTCGATTTAGTAATGTTTGACTGCCTAAATATAGAGATCTCATAGACTTTAAGAGCTACGCATACCAAACTTATAATTTAGGATAAGAATCGATTTCCGATTTTATGTTTAGGGTATTTGCTAGTCGAGCTCTTGCGATTGGCGCTTTCTTTCTGGTTTTACATTTTAAATTGCTTCTTGCATGTATCTTTCTCTCCCTCTGTTTATCTCACTCCCTCTGTGCGTTTCTCGAGAACAGAGAAAATAAACAAAAATCAAATGTTTCAGAACTATGCTAAATTCCATTACTCTGATTCCTGTACAAATAATTTAATTCAAGTGTGCTTTTTTTAAGTCGCCCTCCCTGATTTATTCTTAAACCCAATTCGTGTTTTTTTTCTATTCTTCATTCGCTTGCAAGCCTAACTAAAGTTTTATTATATGATATTAAAATAAATAGATAATTTATATTAAAGTATCGAATCTTTTACGTTTTCTGATCGATCTCGAATATTTGTAGACCAAAAATAATACAATCAAGCTTGAAGATGGATTAAATTTTATATTTTACTTACGGGTACAGAATGTTCCGGCTCGTTTGACAAAAGTGTTGCTGCCTTTTTTTCTGTTGTTGCAGCTGTTGATGTTGTTGCTGTTGCTGCTGCTGCTGCGGCTGCTGTTGTTGCTGCTGCTGCTTGAGCCTGTGTCAGTGGTAGGGCCAGAGCAAAGGCAGTCCCCTCGTTGCCCGTCGCACTCCTGCCCCAGTTGCCACCGCTGCAACCAGCTGATTGCTGTGCGTTGCTCTTGTTTTTGCTGCTGCTGCTGCGGCGTCGTTGCGACGAGCGTTGCTTGCTTTTGTGGCGTGTGCGTCGCGTTGTAGTTGCGGTTGCTGTTGAGTAGGAGTTGCTGCCACTGCCGCTGCTGCTGCGTCGCAGTGTAATCACAGTTATTACCAGCACACTGCCACAAACCAAACACACGGCGACACCAATGGCTATCAACAGAACGTGGCCTACAAATCAAGAACACAAATCAAATTGGTTAGTGAAAAAGCTTTTAAATAATTCAATATTCTCATTATATTGGTAATAGATAGCTATAAAAAACGAGTCCAAAGTCTTTCAATAATATCATTCTTTTATGTGATTGTGCTTGGAATAAATTAATTTAATATATTATAAATATTTTATGTAGTATCAGTTTTATATTTGGCATAAATTGGTAATAAAAAATTGTGCTTTTTTTAATCTTTTTTCCAGCTGTCAACAAACAATATGATATAAAATAATAATTGTATTGTATGGAAAGTAATAATCTATTAGCTTAAATTGTCACGCAATTACCATAATAGTAATTTAAATTAAATATTCAGTCTGATTTGGTATTAAACCCACATTTATTGTGTTGTAAAAAACCGTTAATTGTTACGAATTGTGGATCACAAAAGACGTCTGGCAATAATATAATAATAATATTGGGCAGACACAAAAACAACACACAGACACACCCACATTCACATCCACACCCACACACACACTCAAATAAACGCGTGCAAAATATAAACAAACAGACCGTTACGTTTTTCAAAACTAAAAGTTTACAAAAAAAAATACAAAAATGCTAAAAATACGGGCAAAAAAATGTTCGTTTTGTGATACTTGTGACTGATTGTGGCCCACAAAAGTGGAAACAATGAACATTCTCTCTCCATATATGCATGTGTGTGTGTGTGTGTGTAAGTATTTAAATGCGTATGCGTCTAGACTAGATAGCAGACGACTTAAGCGATATCAAGCAACACATGCGCAATATCGTCTGGCATTCATATGCGTGTGTTTATGTTGGTGTGTGTGTGTGTGGGCGGACGAGCAGCACAGCGGAGAGCAGCGCGATAAACAAAGCAACAAAGCAAACAAGCAACTAGCCAGTCAGCTAGTCAGCCAGTCAGCCCCACAGGCAGACATGTTATACTTATACTTATGCTTTGCTTAGCCATGATAAATGCACACATATATGTGTGTCTCTGCAGACAGAGAGGCCGCCACCGCCGCCGCCGCCGTCGCCGTCGCCGTTGACGTTGACGGTCGAAACAGACAGAAAAAAAATCATACTCGAATCTATAAAGAGACGTTTGTTATATGAGTGTCTAGGATTGCTTGCGCAACCAAAGAATTAGATACAAACAAAAGCCAAGTATGCAGTTCAGTTAATATTACATATTTCAAACAAGTTGAAAATTAAACGTCTCTATTTTTCTTGAGTGTACATCAATTGAACTCATAAAATATAATCGATTTGTTCACATTTTGGATTGACTTTTGTTGTGCCTGATCAGCATATCAGCCGCTCTGCTAACAGTGTAGGAATATTTGTCGGTGGCCGCTGTTTGATGTACAGTTATAATCAAAGTCGAACAGCGAAGCGAGGCAAAACAAACAAACAAACCCCAGACAGAAGAGAAGGACAAAAAGTGTGATAAAGAAAGACAGAGAGAGGGCGAGAATGGGGTAAGTAACAAGATAAGCGGCTTTTTGTCTGGGGATCAGAGTCAGTCTGGACGGTCAGGTGAGTTTGATCAATGGCTAAAAACCAAAAATAATTTACAAAAAAAAAAAAAAAAGAGAAATGTTTACGATTATATCAAATTCCAAAACGCCAGACATACAAAAAAAAGATAAATGAAAAAAAAAGGTAATCAACTAAAATTAAAATGTACAGCGAATATGTCAACAATGTGCAAGCGTTTGTGTGTGTGTGTGTGAGTGTAAGTGCAGTGTCTGTGTGTGTGCGCGTGTTGTTTATATGCTTTGCTGTCTGGGCTTTAACTTTACAGCGCTACAACAACAACAATAACAAGTGGCACTTTAGACTTTTGCGCATTCCCAGCCGATGTCGCTGCCGACGTCGCAATGTTGCAGCTGACAGCGCAGCCGACAGCAGACAGGTGACTCAACCGGCTCAGCGTAGTTTTTTTTTTGCTGTTGCTTTTTTTTTGTGTATTTCGTTTTTTTTTTTTAATTGCACGTCGCATTGTTGCTGTAATGTTTTATCGCAGGTGAATGATTGAGCGCGTCTGCGCCAACAGTCTAAAAGCAAACAGTCAGACACACACACACACAGACAGACACACGGACACACGGACACATTCATACTCTAACCACTGGCAGGCAGTGTCACATGCACTGAATAACTTGATTAAACAGAATTTGAAGATAACAGCGAAATGACTACAGTGAGTAATTCCGTACAGTGAAGCGAGCTGTAAATGGACTGTTACACAGCAAAACAAGAAGGAAAGGATAAAGTAGACAAACCGAACATTGTTTCTATGAAATTTAGATGATATAGTGGAATAATTGGAATAACGAATCGAAGGCTAATGATGTCGTTTCCTTTTATACAAACTTAACCAAAAAATTATAATAGCATCTAAAACTGTAATAGATATCATAAACTCATTATGAAAACGCTTTCAAATCTAATTGCAACCATTAAATTATTTTAGCAGTATAACCCTCTTATTAAGTGTTGAATAACAAGAGCAAACAGTGATCCACAAGGTTTAATTATTAATCAAATAACAGATGCCCAGAGCAAGTCGTAAGACCAATTGAAATTAAAAGCTCCGCAGGAAGAAAATACAATTTGTTGCTCTCAGTCAAGTGACACATTAAGCTAATGTCATTAGGGTCTTAAAATTAATAATGTTTGATATTTGTTCAATAGCTGGACAGCTGTTTAGTTCTTAAGCAGTCAGCTTTGTGGACTTGTCCGCCTGCGAGTTGTGCGACTTAAATGGATTCTGTGGCTATTTTTAGTTGATGTGTGTCTCAGTGAGTGTGCGCGTGTTTGTGTGTGGCACAAGTGTGTTGTTGGTGTGCTGTTTAACTTGTTTGCAACGCCAGTGCAGCAAGAGTGTTGGGGGAAATGTCCGAAAAAATAAAAAAAACTTGATCGCAGGTTCCTTGACCGAGGCTGTTATAAAATATACCACAATACAACACTGGATAATCGTTCAATTTGCAGGCTGACAATTCAATTGGTTCAAGTGAAAGGAGGGGTATCACGAGGTGTTTCAGCTGAAAAACCATATACTTTATACACTCAGCAAATAATATATATTTTTCTAAGAATTTTAACTCACGATTTATCGAGAATGTTCTTTACTTATTCAAGCCGATTTTGGTACAGCGGCTTTCTTTCTTACAGATATCTTTATTTTTTTTGGTGTGTATGCGTATTCTTCAAGCTATTAATTCAATGATTATGATGCCAGCGCTAATGACAGTCAAGTGCATTTATTGTGCCACCCCCTGCCCACCTCCCTCCCCCCCTCCCTAACTGACATATATGTAGATGACATGATATTTGAGTTGTCGGAGATCATTGACACCTTAATTGATGTCAAGGTCTAACCTTGTGTGGCAAATGTCGCGCTCTAAACTAAACTGAACTCAAATCAGCTCAAGTCCAAAATCGCTGCTTTATAATGATAATACACAGTATATATATATATATATATATAACAGTATAATACGTAGCTTGTTAGGTGACATTGAACTTGAAGAAATTTTCGAGCTGTTATGATTGGATTTGATGCATCGTTTATATTATATATATTTATATATACATAATCACATTTATGTCTAACTAGATGTGATGCAATTTCAAATACTTTGTAACTAATCGCAAGCATTGCCAATTCTTTTTCTCAATATGGGGAGAGGGTACCTTATATCCAAGCAGCTGTACCTCGTCACGTACACATATCTATATGCTATATATATCGGCCAGTTCAACAACTGACGTCAGTCGCATGCCAGACAGCAGACATAAATGTGTTTATTCACATTCAATGCAAATATTCGAATAGATCTTCAATTTGCCATAAATGGCGGATCACTAAAAGCAACATTGCCTCTTGTAGACCCAGTTGAGAATGAATAATGCTGCAAAATGTGGTGAAAACTGCATTAATAATTCATGCTTTTCTTTTTAACTAATGTAATGTTTAAGATAGATAGAAATATATTAATAAAAATATACGAATTTTTAACTATATATTTGTGCATTACTTATGTATTTTAAGTTTTACCAAAGTCAACTTTCCTTACAATAAAAAACTGAATGCTCTATTTCTTTTCTTACGTTACAGGGAAATTATTTTGTGTTCAAAGTAATAGTAAATTGAATTTATTTATATTTTGTGGGTCTAAATATGCCTGGGGAGGTATCAATAGGTAGGGCTGGGTTTTTTTTTCTGTGATGTGTTTTGGTTTTGTGGCAGTTGGCAAGCGCTGCAGGCGAGAAACACAAATTTGGCAAATTCAACATGTAAAACAAGCAAATTTTCAATATCAACATGCATGAAAAATGAAAAAAAGAAAATCACAAGAAAAACAAGCGACAAAGTTGTCTCGCTTCCGTTTCCGCCCCAGGGCCAGCGAAGTGCGGCAGAGCAAGAGAAGAGCGACCGAAAAGAAGCGAAGCGAAAGAGCCGAGCAGAGCAGAGCATGAGAAAGTCAACCCTTTTGATGGCATCGTCAAACATGCAAATAAATGCGACGAATGAAAAACGAATGAGAAATGCCCGAGTCGAAAGACAGAGCGCGACTAGCAAATACCCTGTAAGTCAAACAATTATTTCTGTGTTAACTGCTAAATATGAACAAATTAATTATCCACTATTTTCTTTTATAGTAGCGCAGTATGACGAATATATATATACACCTCATATATATATTTATTTTATGTATACAAATATGCTTTCTATTGCCGGTTACATACCTGAACACAACACATGAAACCCTTTCGCTAACCTTTTTTTAATAGGTATACAAATGTAAAAGTTAAGTAACGCAAAGGCACAAAAACCACAGACAGAAAGATACAGGGGGAGGAGCTGGTCACACACACCAACATTTAAGTATGTATATAAATATATATGGATGCATATTCAGCAGCAGAGCTCGCTTCGTTCCCCTCTCCCTCTCCCGCTCCTTCTTCCGTATGCGTCTCAGTCTGAGTGTCAGGCACAGACACAGCTTGTCTGGCATGATGAGTTCGCTTTTTTTTTTAATACTTTTTGTTGCCGACTGCTGTTTGACCTTTAGCGAGTGCAATGTGCATTGAAACGAGCCGAGCCATATAAAAAAAATGTTAGACATGATTTTTGTCGTATATTTGTATATTTTTTTATAATCGCTTATGCGACGTCATCAAGCACGCTGCGGCAAATGAATTGATTAATGCAAATAAAAAATAAAAAACTAATGTGGAAAACACGCGGCGTATGCGCAATATTTGATGTGCACATTGCGTATACGCCATGTCAACGAATTTTCAATGTTTTTTTGTCTGCACAGAATTTAATTTAACCTGGCAATCAATCAAAACGCCATCAAATTTAAAAATAAAAATAATTGATATATATTTTCACAATTGTAATCTTGCAAGTAAAATTGAAAAACAAATTTTAAAAATTTTAAAAATAAGCACAAAAAAAAAAATCTAATTTAATGTAGCCATTCTTTTTTTGATATTGTATACAGACATACACTGGGAGACACACATACAGACACACATTAATTTTTTGTTATCATAATTAAGTTCACGGGGTCTGCGTCAGTCTAGACTAAAATTCGTTCACTCCCCCCTGCAAAAACGCCCCTCGCTGTTTGTAGGTATGATTATAATGCTGATGACGACGACAATGATGATGATGAGATTGATGTTGATGATGATGATGGAAACCCATCAACGTTAAGTTGAGGCTATATGGCAAAAAAAGCTTCCCATTCGCATTCGCATTGGCATTTGCCCGGCTTTTGTGGGTCTTGGTAAAACTGCTACCCCTGCAAAAAAAAAACACACCCCCTGCCCCACGCTTGCTGGCCAATTGCAACATTGTGTCATACTTTGTGTTGATTTTGCGCCGTTGTTTGTTTGGCGCTTCTGTTCTACTCTTGGATTTGGACCAGCCAACCAGCCAACCAACCAGTCATTCAGTCAGTCAGGGGGGCTACGCAAAAGGGGGGCTATTCGCTTTTGTTTGTTTCGAGCTGGCTGCTCGCAAATATTTGCCGAGGCTTCGAAATATTACGCAAAAATTGCCTCAACTATTTGCCATTGTAGAGTGAATGTTTATCAGTTTTTTTTTTTTTTTTTTATCTTTTTTTATGCTGGTGTCGTGAAGGGTGCGCTTAGAGGGTGGTGGAGCAACTGCAACGGGCAATGACTCATTGACCTCGTTGCTGTTACCAGTCCCCGTTAGACGAACTTTAGTTGCAACAGTTGCAGTTGCAACAGTCGCTGCCTCGTCGCCATATGTGGGTCAGTCTAAACTAGTTTAACACTGCATGGCAACAATGGCCCAAACAATCGTCAAAATAGAATTCAAAGACATACACTCAGCGAAAAATAGTATGCTATTTATTTCTAAATTTCAGTGAAAAAGTTTTCAAATACTATTTCAAAAATTTGTTTGTATTTACAGTCTGAAAAAATTGATCTTCACAACCTCTCAAGTAGTTGTCCATCATTTCTCTCTTGTCTCTAAAGACTTCAAAGTTATCGTTGCGTATACGTAATAAGTATTACTCATACGCAGCAATATAATGCGAAATTGCGCCTCAATTTGAAGTTGCTGCGATTACATTCCCACGCGCTCGAGGCGTATCTATCAAAAAAAAAAATAAATGATAAGCGCCAGTTGATAAATTTATTGGGCAGCAAGCGATATATAAATATTACAAAATATATACACATTAAAATGCTGAACAATTTCGCAATTTTGAGCTTTCATTGCGTCAAAAGTGCGCTAATTTGAAAGCCGGAACTTGATTTAGTTTCGCTGTGTTTCACAGTTTTGGGGCCAAACAAAATGATTAGTGAAATGCTATTAATGGCTTCATTAGTACATATTAATTGATTATAAGCGAATATGTCTATTCGATAGACATTCACAAATCAAGCTGCAAGTCAATTGGCTCTGCCTTTGTCCCTGTCTGTCTGTGTCTGTCAGAGACTAATGGGAAAACAAATGACTGTGGCCGGCAACTCAATTGAAAATCACAGCTCTAATTTGTGTTCGGTTGGCGGACCAGAGGGCAAACGACATTTCTATCGATCAATCGATAAATCTTTCTGCTATGCTGAGCTATGCATATCTAAATTAAGCGACAGGTAACTAGCCTTGTACTAAATAACTGCATTTAACTGATTTTCAGGTGATTAACCAAATTTTTACACTCATTTTAAGCATATCATATCTATAACTTATCGATACCTTGCTAGGCATGCCGTCTTGTTTTACCTATTATTTACCGATTAATTATCGCTATATCAAATCGCAAAAAAAACTTAGTCGTACTATCGATTACTTATCGATAATCACTTGAAAAATATCCCTTTTTTATCGATTACTTATCGATCACTTGCTTCATACTCTTCGTTTCACTTAATATACACATTTTATTTTTCTATCAATAACTTATCGATTTTGTATTATTAATACGATGTGCTTACTGCTTAGCTGCTTTTCAAATTATGTTCACTTTAATGAGTTGACACTGTGGGGCCAACGTCGTTGATCGTCGGCACTCGACTAAAATTGATGAGTCCAAACAACAGGGTACACGCCCATACCCCATAAATACAGGCTAAATTGTGTGCGTGTGTGTGTGTGTGTGTCAGTGTCGTAAGCTACAGACAGACAGTTTAGACATTTCATTTGATTTGCTAGACATTCATTGGGGAAGACAATAAATTTTGACTGCAATTTGCAACACTGTTGTTTTTCTGTCTCTCAGTCTCTTCGTCTCTCACACTTGTGCTCTGACAGGCATTTATATATAAAATAAATGTTAAATAAACAGCGTGAAAAATAAAATCAAAAGACAAAAAACCAAAAAGTTTAGCCAGACGGTGATTTTTTTTTTATTGTTGCCTCTGTTTCTTTTTCTTTTCTTTTGCCATTGTGCATTGTGCACTACAACAAACAACTGTTGTTTAGTTTATCTATTCTTCTTGTTCGCTGCTTTTTGCATGACGCGACAATTTGTCTATCTATTTTTAACTATTGCCATCCCGCTCGCTCCGCGACGCGCCTTGGTTTTGCCTTTGCAAAATTACTCGCACACTTTCGTCCCATGTTATGCCACCCAACCCACCCAACTACAACACCACCATTCCTCTCGTCTTCCCTTCCCTAAATCATCATACGTAGTCGCGCAATGTGTTTGCTCTTCTTTTTCTCCTTTCACAACAATTTATTTTCGAGGCCTATGCGTGATCCTCCCCGCTCCGCTCCAACCTCTATTCCTTTCTATACACTGTTTCGCTATTGCTCGCTCTTTCGCTCGCTTTGCAGACATTCAGTGGTCAGGAATTTTATTTTGATATTTACATACGGTTTGTGTGTGTTCTATTCTAAGTGTTTTTTTTTATCGTGTTCGCTCAGACAATTTGAATTTTAAATTTGTATGAATTTCCATGCTCGTTTCTACGTTCTGGGTTTTTATTTATTTACGTTTCGTAGTTTTGGCCAATGACCATTAGCAAAATAAAATTAAGCGCGAATTCATTCGCAACAGACTCAAGCGAACAACTCCGCTAATGCCCCCCTCTGATTCCACGGCTCGAATTTACTGTTGCCAAGAAGCTTTGACTTTTAATCAGCAAACGACAATCGTCGGCAACTTACAGACACACGCTCGCCGCATACTTTATATATATATATATATACGTACACATAGATATGTCTATAACAATTTCATAGATATCGGTTAAAAACACGCGCGCACACAGACATACACACACACACACAAACACATACTAAAAGTTATGACTTTTGGCCTCGATAAATGGCGGCACGATTTGTTTCGCTTATTGAATAGCCTGATGTCTGGGTTGACTTAATGATATCTCATGTCATTAGCCCAAGCCCAGCCAGCCAGTCAGCTAGCCAGACAGCCAGTCAGTCAGCTAGTCAGCGAGCTCAGCGCTTTGTTCTGATGTAATCGAAACACTGTTTGGCGCTGTCTGTCTCCTCGCCGCTCCTCTTCTCTCTCGCTCTACACAGTAAACAATAATTGGCCATAAATTATGATCTTGTGCGAACTTATCGGCACAAGCCTTAATCGATATGCATGTTTTTTGGAAATGAACCCAAACCTTTTTCGAGTACCACAACAAGATTACTATTGACTTTATCAATTATTTCAAAGTGCTTTATTTCAATAATTAAGTACTAAATTTTAAGCTTCTTTCGTGTGCATTGTAGTAATGGCTCATTTTAAGTTAATCATACGAATATTTTATTAGTTTACGCGTGATAGGTTTTTTTTTTAATTGATTACTGGGGTTTCCCCCAATTTTGATTCATTTTAGCCATTAAATTCAGCGGGGAATATTTTTAATTTTATATTATGGTTACTTTTCATTTAGAATGCATAAGTATTTAATGTTATTTTTAGTTTAACAACTTATTTAATTTTATATTTAAACTAATGTTTTTGAACCTAATATATTGAAAATTGTTAAAAATCTGTCCGAGTTTTGTTTTCCAATATCTTTTCTATTTTATATGCCTTCGAGTTTAAAAATATTGATTGACAATTGAAAATTCACGCAAACTTTTTTTTTGCAAATGCGAATATCCAAAATAAGCAAGAAATTACGCAATCAAGTCGACTCTACTGACCTACTTTCTGGTATTCGGCAATCAAGGATGTGAACAAATACATACATATATAAATAAATGTATATGTGAATATATATAATATATATTAAAGGGGCAAGGCAGCCAAAGCCAAGCGAGCAGGAAGTTGCGCATTTTGTGTGCCAAGCCCCAAGCAAAAAAGGACGCAGACACACGCACACACAGAGAGACACACGCACACACACACAGGCATGTTTAATATATGTGGGAAACACGCGATACTCGAATAAATCATTGATGAGGCTGCCTGGCCATAAACGATACGAAAACCAACACATTCATAATAAACGAGCAACCCTCTCTTCACACATCTGCATGTGTGTGTGTGTATGTGTTTGTTTGTGCGTTTGTGTGTGTGTGTTTGGCAAATGTAGGCCAAAGGCGCGACTCGCTCGTTGTGCTTGTTGCCAATCGGGATGACAACGAGGAAAAAAGTCGTCGTCAGTCTGCCGACAGTCGAGACAAAATTCCAAGAAACCGAAATCGCAGAACCCGAAGAACGATTGTGCAATATAAATTTCAACTACACTGCTACAAATCAACAGACAACTTCCAATGCAGGCTTTAGAATTTGCATTAGCACACATAAATATTTAAATCAAATTTACAGCACTATTAAATTTCGGCGAGTGTAGCTCTATATTCCGTCAGTTTCTGAGCTGATTTATACAATTTTTTTTGTGGTCTGCGTTCTCTTGGCCCTGGACCATTATCGAGCGATAACTCGTTTCCGTTTGCCATTTGCCAATGCCTTCTTATCAGCAGTGCAAGCACATAGAGCACTGCTTTCTCTGCTCTTCCCTGCTCGTCACCTCACTTCACCCGCACTTCTCTGTGCTGCTTTGCACGTCTCTCCTATGTGCACTGTGTCTGGGATGGGATGGGGCCACACGCGTTGATGATGATGCCAGCGCACTGCGAATGACGTAGACAGACGCAAAGACAAAAAAACAAAGACAAAAAAACAAATAACAGACTGAGAGACTGAGACGGATGTTGTCTATCCTGCTGGGGTGACGATTTCAGCCGCGGACATTAATGGCAAAAAGTTGAGCTTAGCACAGCTGAGCTTAGCTGAGCGCACTCTGATTAAAGAGGGAAAGAGAGATAACGGCATTCCTACACACACACACTCATACATGCAATGTTTCCGAATTCTCTAATAGCTTTTGTCCAAATGTTCTTGGAACAAATTTGCTAATAATCAACTCAGCTGACACATATATACTATATATATATGTATATGTAAACATGCAATTTAGATTTTACATGCGCTGGTTACGAGCGACCGGCCTTACTTTTTGTATATATATTTTATTACATAAGCAACAGCAGACTTGCTGTTATTTTTATTGGCGTCTAGCATTCAGTTTTCTATAATTTTATCAATGAAACATTTCTCATTCGCTTTCGCATTCACATTCTGAATTTGCCCCCATCCCCCCAACGCTTACTCTGTCGTTCGCTCATCTGTCAACATTTTCGTCTGGCTTTTGATGTTTTTTTTTCGTCTTGATTTTTTTGTTGGCTTTTAGATTTGAATTAGAAGAAGACGGTCTTAGGTCAGCTTTGCAGTCTGACTAATGTCTCCTCATCGTCTGACTGATCAAGCATATTGTGTGTGTATGCGAGTATGTGTGCATTTGCTGGGTGCGTCACAAAATCACTCAAACGCCGCATGTCAGCTCCAGTTAAAGTGTGATTAGAAAGCCGTGATGATCCCGGATTTTCAACAAACAATAGAAAATTATAACTTGCTTATGTTTTAACAATTAATAGCTAAGAGCGAATGTTCTAAAATAATGCAAAATTCAGCAATACTTTCAGGTGTTGCGTTGCTATTGGGAAAACACCTCTTTAATCATGTATGTGTGTATGTATGTATGTTTTGTGCGTATACGCAACAACTGGGGAGGGAGGGGTGAATAACGCGGCAGTGCAGTTGCAACGTCTGAGAACAATGCCCAAAAAGCACAGTGAAAAAAATAGCGAATAAACCAAACGAAACAGAATCAAATGGCATTTTTAGACTTTGACCCAGACATAAGGCCGAGATTATCGTACTAACTAGCGATAGAGCGAGAGGGAGAGAGAGAGAGCCAGAGTGGGAGTGTGTAAGTGTGAGTGCGAAAGTGTGATATTCATTTGACTGCTCGTTTCTATTGCGTTTCGATTTGTTGTTGTTGGAATTTGGAATTGGTTAGCAACGATTATCTGGCAACGCTCTGCACAGAAGATGCACACACACACACAGATCAAATAAGAACAGCAGATTTTAAGGCTCAGCCGCTGCTTGTAATCTGAATTTGGACGTCTGATTCAGGTGACATCTGCTGAGTGAGCCTGTATCTATATATATTAATATATTATATAGATTCATGTATATATTTGTGTTTCATTTTGAACTCAATTCCACTGCGGCAACGCCATTGATAAGCCCGGTCAGAAGCAGGCAGCAGGCAGTCAGACGCTTGATAAGCACAACAAAATTCAAAGAGAACGCAGCAACAAAAAGACCTTGATTATTGTTATTTTTTGTTGTTGTTATTGTTGTGTCTGCCTTAAGTTGTCGCGTCAGCTGTTTAATTAGCTTTCGATTAATTTATGATTTGCAATTGTTGTAAACTACTATTTTCGGCTTCTACAATGTTTTATAAAGAAAGCTTTTTAGATATTTATTATATATTATAAATGTGTGTGTGTAATTCTAACAAGTTTTTTTGTGTGGAGAGCAGCTGGAAGAACACCCTACGCAACATAACAAGGCTGACGACACCTTAAGCTAAGCAATACATATGTCTGTTTCTATGAATGTGTACATTTGAGGGACTTTCTCTCTCTCTCATTCTCTCTTTTATGCTCATGCACGTGTGCTACTTCAGAGAGCCTAGTATATGCATGTGTGTGTTTGTGTTCGAGTGTGAGAGAGGCAGTAGCCAAGACATAGACTAGAAACACAACTTGCTAGAGTCAGAGCAAGAGCAAGAAGCAGAAATAGAAGCAGAAGCAGAAGCAGAAGCAGAAGCCAAGTTACTTCCTTAGCTCTGGCTTACGCATGGGTTCATTGAACGGAAGTGATTTGCCTACTAAATAGTAAGAGAGAGAGAGAGAAAGAGAGGGAGAATTACAGAATGGAAGAGTGCTGTAACTTGGGGTCGGCCTTCTACTCTCCCGCTCTGTCTTTCTCTTTGTCTAGCTCACATGTCTGTTTGGGCATTTGCTTTATACCAGCAGCAATAGCGGAAGGCAGATTCAAAATGTGGCATTTAAAACTAGAATTGGAGCCCTAGACACAAAGAACTTGTAGAAACGGTCAAGTATTCGCATAAAAACAACTCTTAAGTGTTTGTGCTTAGGTTGCTTTACAGTCATATCTCCTTAACTAAAACATCGAAGAATTAAAGCAAAGCTCAACAAATTTATATAAATTCAATTATAAGTTTAAAAAAAGAAATTATGTTTTAGGAAAATTTGTTACGCGTTTAAGTTGAGGATAATTTTATTATGCTGCAACAACTTGAAGTGGCAAGAAGAGCAACAACAACAACAACAAGTGGTCTTTGGAATTTGAAGTATTTTTCATTTAAATATTATATTGCTTTCTTGTCATATTTTCTGAACACAAAACGCCTACACACAAAAAAAAAACTAGTTTCAAGGCATTTTTTGGTTCTTAATATTTTGGCTATTGCGTTATTTATTGCTATATTTTTTATGACAGCCACAACAAAAAATAAACAGGTTAAATATATGTGAAGGGTTTTTTTCTCTTATTTTTGGAAGAGTATTTAAGAATAGTATTTTTGAAACACGTATTTTAGAAATATGTTTTGGTATTTATCTAGGCGACGTTGATTTCCAAATTTATTGCATTTATGTAGCCAGCGAACATAATTTTTTTGTATTTTATTTATTTAATTTTTTTTTGTTGTTCTCTGAATGTTTAACAATTTGTAGCTGCTGTCGTCGCAGCCAGCAGTGTGTGTGTGTGTGTGTGTGTGTTGACAGGAAGTTGCCGGAATGCGTTTCGTTTAGAGAATGCGAAAATAGTCGACTCATAACCATCTATTCCGAGTCTAATTTTAATTAGGCAGTTGCCTTCTTTTATTTATTAAATGCCGCATATTTTGTTTGTTTGTCTCTCTTACTCTACACTGTTGGCTAAAATATTTTACATGGCCCACAAGAAATTGCTATTATAAAGCAAAAGAAAATAATTAGCTTACCTTTTATTGTTGCTAATTGTTTTGTTTTTGTTTGTTTACTTTTTTTATATCTATAATTTGTTTAGGAATTGCGATAAATATATTTAATATAATTTCTTTATATTCGTTTAATTTATTATGTTTCTTCTTTCATTTTTTTTTACTATATTTGACACAAATTTGACACAAACACAATTTGATTATAATTTTGATATAATGCGAATATTTGAATAATTTGTTTAACCAGACAATTAACATATGTACATCATATGCATATGTTATGTGTGCATTAACAGTGCTGTTATTGTTGCTGTTGCTGCTTCTTCTTGTGCTTTTGTTGTTGTTGTTGAGGTTCTGCTTGCATTTAGTTGTGCTGCTGCTGTTTTTGTTGTTGCTGTTGTTGTTGTTTTTTTTTATAATATTGTAGGAATGATTTGAGTACAGGAACGCTAAACTTACATACGTTTTGTGTTTTATACGCTATGCATGTTTATTATTTTTTATTTATGATTATTTTACGTTTTAGTTATTTATTTGTTTAGGCTTTTGTTGTGAGTTAATTGTTTTTAAACAATAGGAAACTTAGACGGCGAATATGATTACGAATCTAGTCATATACACATATGTAAGATTGTAGATTGCGTTGCTTTTTGTATTGTGTATTATGTGGTGGTGTTGTTGTTGCTGCTGCTGCTGCTGTATTGTAATGCGACGAATTTGCGCGCGGACAAGCAACGGCGACAACGAAACGAACTGAGACGCACGCAAAGTTCAACTGCGGCGACTTGAATGTTTCGCCCATATGAAAGCTACTCGAAAACTGCTTGAAACATTGAACGACGACGGCGACGGTGACGACGACGCCGCCAGCGTATGTATTAGTATCTGTGTGTGCACGCTCTCGGTCTCTTGCCCTCTCTTGCTCTCTTACTCTCTCTCTCTCTCTCCTCTCTGTATTGCTGTCTGTCTGTCTGCGCGCGCTGTAAATCAGACAACAATTGTTTTGCGCTTTTCGCCACAACAACAACAACAACAGCGATGCGATGGCGACAGCGACGATAATTATTAAAATAAAACGAACTAGTCGCCGTAGACGAGAGACAGACAAAACAACAGCGCAGTCGCCGTCGTGTCGTCGACAACTATGAACAGCTTTAAGTTTTGCCGTTCCATCTACCAAAACGTACCAGAGCGCGCTCTATCTTTTTCTCTCAGTCACTCACACAGTTACAGTACTCTGTAAACGTTGAAATATGCGATACAATAACAACAACAACAACAGCAGCAGAAGAATAACAACAACAACATTATGCAGCCGGTTTATTTTTTGTAAATGCAAAGTGGTTTTTTTTGAAAGGCATGAAAACATTACATTTAAAACCTATACTATTGTAAATGTATAATTTAAAATATTTGTCTCTATGCGATTAACAATAAAATGCGTGATGCAGTGAGCGCTTCTTAACGCCTCGCACGACCATGTTTAAGCATTAACTAAATCGTTTTCAATTGTCTCTGTGTGTGTGTTTTTTTTATTTTTTTTACGATCTCTCTTTTTGAGCGCTCGACTTATAAACGAGATGAGACGAGACTTTGCATCTGTTAACTTACAAAATGCACTCGAAAGATAGAGAGAGAGAGGGAATAAGAGAGCAGGAGAGAGAGAGAATGCAGCCAGTTAACATCATGTGTTTAACAGTACCTGGTTTGACTCTAACAGCAAAGCAAGTAGCTATGGGGGATTTATCAGTTCCATTCCAATTCCCCCGTTTACTGTGACATTATTCTAAAGCGCTTGGACAACAACAAACTTATTTACTTAGAGCTTCTCAGCTAACAGTTGTCCATATGTAGTATAAATGTTTGCGTGTGTATGTATGAATAATTATTTGTTTCGCCTAGACGCTTGTCTAAATACAATTAATGTATGCAGGTGTCGTTGTTGTTGTTGCTGCAAAATGAGTTTCACTGTCATTCGTTGTCGTCGTCGTCGTTGTTGTTGTTTCTGCTGTCTTGAGCCGCCGTGTAAAGTCCAAGAAATTAAAGTGTCAGACTTCGGCGACGGGTGGAAGGGCTGTGAGTGTTGTGGGAGGGGTCGGGGCAGGGGTTTTGGCAAACCGAATGTTAATTAAGTTTATTTATGCAGCTTTTTTTTCGAGCTGTGTTTGTATTTGTATTTGCGTTTCTGTTTTTTTTTTTGTTTGTTGTACTTTATTTTTTGTTTTTATTGTTGCCCATTTTGTGGTTTTATTTCTGTACATTTTTAATGACATGAATCACATGCGTGTGTGACATTCTCATTTGATTATTGCCACCTCCCCCACCCAATCCTCATCCTCACCGTGCGCGAGATCAGTGGGTCGAATTGTCTGGCGATCGGGGTCTGTCTGGCTTCTGCTTTGTCTCTTCTTCTTTTCTTTTTTTTTTGGGTTTTTTGTTTTTGTTTTTTTTTTTGTGTGTTTGCATTTAAAAATAGCTGCGGACAGATAGTAAAATTTATTAGCATTTCTATAAATTCTTGTTAACGTTCGATTTGCTGTTAATAGCCAGTATCTGTAACCCTATAAAATACATACAATTGCGGTCAAAATAATAAAGTAATAAATTAAAAAAGCACATTTGCACATTTTATGGTGCAAAAATCAAGAAATATTCAGTATGAAGAAAAAGTTTAGTTTTGTAAAACAAAAATTAACAAAACAAACTAAAATACTAATTTTATTTTTTTAGATATATTAATTATATAACTTCACTATGATTCCATTACATCAATAACTTTAAATAAGTATAATGAAAAATAAAATAAAATAAATAAATTATTATTTTATTAAAGAACTTTAATTTATTTTTTGTTTCTTAGTCAATTCTTTAAGGTTTATTTATTTTCAGCAATTTTTTGAATTATTAAACTATTAATTAAGTTTTTTTTTTGATATATATTTCTGATCAAAGCCTCAAAGCCCATAAAAGTTTATAGACTTCAAATTTTGAGTATTATTTTATTCCCGACGCTGACCAAGTTTATTTTATTTCAACGATGACTTCACAAATATTGAAAATATTGATATAAATCGTCAGCAATAAAATCAACAATTATAAAGAAATATAACTGCAATTGATATATATTTATTAACAAGTTCAGACAAAAGACAGTTCCAATGGCTTATTGACAGCTGGAAATAATGGGTATCTGTTAGTCGAGCACTTTCTCCTTGAGGATTATTGGCAATTTCAGCTTTATTTTCATAATACTTTTTGTTTGGTTTGTGGTTTATGGTAAGTTTTATCACTCGTTTGATTTCTAAGAAAAAATTGTCACAGTTTCAGTTCATGTTTGTTGAGTGACAACAACAACAACAACAACAATGAAAGCCAGTAACAACAATTGAGACAACTTATCATGAAGTGCTAATTAACATTGTCTGCTCTCTGCTCGGGTCTCAGGGCTCTGGCCTGTCTGGGCGAGGTGAGGTGAGGCGACCAACCTGCGGTTACAAACTGCCCGCCTGCCCGCCTGCCCGCTCTGCCCGCCCACCTGCCTGCCACCAGCACCACCCCCCCCCCCCCCCTACATCTACGTACACTTTGCAAAGTAAAAAAAAAAAATAAAATAAAACCACAAGTCACCCAAAACTGGCATTTGACGACGACGACGATGTCTGTGTTTGCTTTGGCGCACAATGCGAGTGAGCCGGAAAAACCGTACTAAAAAAACAGACTGTACATGCCAAAAAAAAAAAAAACAAACTTAAAAAATACACTTGACAAGTTGTAACACTGAGAGAATTGCTTTAATGGTGCAAAAAATTAGCAAATTAACAGAAAATCTAAAACAATATTTGTTATACATAAATGTGAAATACAAATAAAAATAAAATACAGCTAATTAGTTACTGCAACAAGAGCAGTTTTAATAATAACAGTTTTGTCAAATAGTTATTAAGTCTATGAATTTGTTTTAAATTATTTTTCGTTATAGGTTCCATTAGATTACCGTATTTATTTATTTATTTAGTGTTAAATAAAGACACTCGACACAAAAAAATACATTGTATTAAATTAAATAAAGAATATGTCCATTAAATAATTAAATTTAAAAATATGAAATATTTGTTAGATATTTAACTAAAGTGACACGACTCAAAAAAAAAAAACAAAAATATATTGCAATGATTAACGAATATTTCAAATTTATATTAAATTAAAAGAAAATAAATATTTATCGGATATTTAAAAGATGAACAAATAAAACCGATTAAAAATAGATGATAAATTTCGATTCGCTTTCAGTATTCAATATAGAAATATATAAAATTATAGAAAAACATAGAGAATATATAGAAAACGATTTCTTTGGTATACTATTTGGGGCCTTATTAAATCGGTTAAATTTTTTTTTAGTAAATTGAATTTTGTGCAGCATTTTTAACTATAGCAATATTTATCAATAAATCACTAATAAAGTATATAAAAACATATATGAATATAAACAACTTTCTCTTATTTGTGGCAATATATTTTTTTCGCTCAGTGTACGCGAGTATTTGAAAAACGCGGCCACAAGCGACGAGACATTTGTTTATGTTGATAATTTAATAAGAGCGCTGCTGGAGACAATGATGGCTCTGCTAATATGGCAAAGGGGTAAGAGGGGTGTGTGTGGGGTGTGTGTGTGGTGTGGAACGGGAATCAGATGTTGCAGTCTGTGTGCTAGTTGTATAGAGATGGATGGATGGATGGTATATCATATATATATATATTTTTTATTATGATGTTTCGTTTGTTGCCTCGTTTTTGTTTGTTCGTTCGTCACACGTGACGTATGCGCAATGCTTGAGAATGCTTGCAACGCTTGCCACGTCAATTGCTGAGCACACACACACACACACACGTCGAGTAGCATGCCAAGGTCGACTGTTGCTGTTGTTGTTGTTGTTGTTGTTGCTGTTGTTGCTGCTTGTCTGCATTTATAAATAAATTGGCTGTGGGCAAATAAATAATTAAATAGATATGCATACATTTTGTGTTTTAGTCCGATCGCGTTGCAATTAAAGGCCGCGCATGTCGTATACGTAATGTTAAACAGACCCCCCCCCATCCCCACAGCCTCCTTCACCTCCCACAAAGATCCTCAAAGCAACACTTTTCAACGCTGTTGACACTTTTTTTTTTTTCTTTCTGTGTTGTTAGTCATTATTTGCTGTTGTTGTTGCTGTTGTTGTTGTTGCTGTTGTTGTTGCTGTTGTTGTTGTTGTTGTATTTGTTGTTGTTGCTGATAAGCAGACTGTGTCGAGACAACAAAAGACGCAGACGATTGCCACTTGCGTGCAAATATACAATGTATGTCCACCCCATACACACACACACACACACACACACACACTTACACACACACACACATATATCATATGATATTTATAGCCTACACTGTCAGCTACTTGCTTGAGGCAGCTGCAGTTCGGACACCTTGCAAATAGAAAGAGCTGCAATCGCCACAAATGCCACTGTTGCAATCACACAACAATTGCAATCGCAGACAATGCGTCTAGTCAGTCACTCAGTTCACTCATTCAGTCAGTCATTCAGTCAGTCAGTCAGTCAATCAAGAAACTCATTTTCTCTATGTTGCATGACTTATTTTCTTGTTGCACTCAGCAAGCGCTGAATGCATTGATTATGTCTGCCCCAAAAAAAACACAACACACACAAAATGGTCAGACAATAAAGACTGATTTGGGGCAGATGACTGTGTAGAGTAGGTGGTGTGGTGCGGGGAGTGTGGAGTGAATGCTTTGTGTTGCAGAGTGCAATCATCAATCATCAAAGGCGAAGCAGACTCTTTTGTCTGCTTTGGCAGCAGAAGTGCAACAGGTTTTTATGCCACGAACCCAATAGAAATTTTGTTGCAAGGAGGTTATGATGAAGCTGTGCCACACCATCAATTATATATATTCTTGTTCATCATGAATAGCCAAGCATTCCAAAAACAAATAATTTATAATTTTGATTAGAGCTTATCGAATTTTGTATACCTTAAGTTGGTTTTATTTTAACAAAAGGTTCTTTCGTTTTGTAATTATCGATAAAAATCGATTACACTTAGAAATAAACATCTTTATTTTATAAAATATAATTTTCTAATCGAGCAACTATTTAGATTGTTAAATAACCAGTCATTCTTCGATTAAAACTAATAATTATTATAATGATAAAATTAATAATAATGGAAAACATCGACAATTAAAATTTAAAATTAGTTTTAATAATTTTCCTATGCTATACTTATATTAGATTAGACTTATTTAATTTAATTTAATTTACCCCTTAATTTAATATGATTGACTAAGTTTTTAGTTTAATTGCAAATTTTGTGTTAAGATTTTAAGTATAATAAATTTAAAGCTGTATTTAATATAATTAAAAACTAGTCTGCAGGGTATCTGCCAGTCGAGCTCTATTCTAAATTGTTCACTTAGCTAACTTTGCAGTGCTTTGATTTTTGGCTACATTTTTAAGCAAAAAATAAGAAACAAAAAAATAATGTCAAAATCTAAAAACTTTTGGTAATAAAGCAAGAAACAGCTGAATGCAATATATTTTTATGATTTATTCGCAGTACTAACAAAATTATATATTTTGCGAGGAGACCACACACACTCGCACACACACACACACACGCATATACAGGGTGTTGATTGGCGTGTCTAATAATGCCACAGAAATTGGTTGGCTGCTGCTGGTAATAGATCTGTTCGCTGTTCGTCTAAACATATGTTGCGACTTTAATGTCTTGCCGCCTCTTGACACTCAACAAAGAGGAGGGGTAGGTGGCGGTGGAGGAGGAGGAGGAGGGGTAGGTGTAGAAATGTGCCCCATGGCGACCATTATTATTACCACATTTACGACTCTGACTCGACGCTTGTCTTCGCTTCTAAAGTGCTTAAGGCGGCGTCATCATCAACCAACACAGGACAAAGACGGGCTGTGGGCAGCGGGCAGCGGGCAGCGCGCAGGGGAGGGATGGAATGGGAGAGTGGGGCAACAGTTAGCTGGCGTTGATTGACACTTTTTATGTTGCTGCTGCTGCTGCTGCTGCTGCTGCTGTTGTTGCCTGATTGTTGTGTTGCCGGCAAAAGTTCAATGAGTTATGACTCAGAGTCACCGACTGCAACTGGGCTCGAGAGCAGCCATAAAGTTGATGCCACATTGTCTGGCTCCATTGTTGTTAGGTCCGTCGCCAGCTTCTTCTTCTTCATCTACTGCTCACAATGTGCACTTTCATCATTGGTTTAATGAGCTCCCCATTGAACAGCGGCTTGCATTCAAAAATTCATTAGCAGAACCCAGCTGCCCCATTGTGCTCCATTATTGCACCCTGGAGAAATATCATTATTTTATGCGATCAATTTAAAGTGAGTGGCAATGAGTAATCAATTCCGGAGACTGATCAAATGGCAAATAAAAGTGTTGATTGTAATGATTTATAAAGGCCATCTTCGGCATGCCTTTTCAGAACACAGTCAAACTGGGCACAAACAGAAAGCAAGAAGGAATGCTGTAGTTTCTGATATATATATAAATATATACATATATGTTATATTATTATTATATTATATTATATATTCTCATTTTATTGGCAAACTTCCCATTAAAATGCTTTGCACTGAAGAGTAAAAAAAACGCATGCAGCGCATTTTTTTATTCGCAAGCCCAAACTGATCCCTAATTGGCTGGTTAGAAACACATGCAAACACATACACACATGCAAACAGTCAAACGTACACGAAATTGTAGGTAACGGGACTTTGCAGAATGCACACAAACACAAATTGAGCCTCGCATCGATTATCATGCCATCTCTTTTTCACAAATGCGCTCGCATATTAATGCATACAGAAAAGAATTGCGGCTGCTGGCAGAAATGGGATCAATATGGGAATATATTATTGACCATAACTTGGGTGTTTCCTATCCAATCTTGATGAAATTTGGGCAGTTGATCAATAAAAAACCTATGTTTTTGATGTAATAATAAGTAATATTCTGCCTTTAAAATTGTGGTCTATTTAGCTATCGCATATCGAAATGTATCGGTAACAGGTAAAAGGAGACAGTTATCAATACAACAATGCAAATTTGATATGCGCCTGATATACGAAAATATACATTCTAAATTTCAAGTCTATAGCTCTTATAGTCTCTGAGATCCGCGTGTCCACACAGACGGATAAACGGACATGGCTGTTGATCCTGATGAAGAATATATAATGTAATATAATATATATATACACACTTTATGGAATCGAAGCTGCTTCCTTCTGCCTACTACGTTTGCACAAAACCATTTTTGCGTTTGACTTAAAAAAAACATTTAAAACAATTGTATAATAAATTGGTAAAAAATATATAAAAGTCATCTGCAATTTTCTAGCCAATTGCAAATTAATCCGTTTTAAAATCACACTTTTTGAATACATAATAGAAATGGAGAGATGGCTAGTGATGCTGATATACTCCTTATCGATAGGAAGACATAAAAACAAAGTATTTCTTATTGGAATGTCGACAAATTGTTTAGCTTTTATTGTCTTGAATTAAGCGCAGAAAAACTAAATAAAAAAAGAAGCAATTTGCCCTCGATAAGATGCAATATTGTTGAAAACGTGATAAGGAGACGGCAGCTGAGGGGCTGAGAGGGGGCAGAGAGTAAATAAGCAGGATGAGGCAGGCAAACAGACACAATAAGTGCAAATAAAAAAGATGGTGCTGAAAGTCAAAGACTTGTGTGTGGCAAGCATAATAGAAATCGTGCTCATTATACAAATTGCACTGAGCCAGTTTGCAGACCCAAATAAAACATGAAGATGAACATGAACGGAGGCGAGTAAGCAAACGGAAACCCCTTTTACGATAAAATTGAGGCATTGATGTTGACTCAGTGAATGGAAGCGTTGACGGAATGACAGAATTCTGAAGCGAAAGCAGTAGCAGTAGCAGCAGCAGCAACAGTAGCAACAACAGAAGCTGCCACAGCTGAATTCAAATGCAAATGAAGCTGAAGTTGAAGCAAAAGAATCTATTAAGATATTATCAGTCGAGACGGTTTGTGGAGATGTTAAGAAATTGTTACTGCTGCAGTGGCAAGTGGCAAGTGTCTGCCTATGTGTGCGGATGATGGGGGGGGATGTGGCAGGGCAAAGGAGGATATGGAAGTGTAATCAGCACACAGCAAATGCTGCCGTGCAATTGTTGCAGACGTCGATTTGGGTCGGGGCAAACAGACAGACAGACAAAAAACACACTGCTAGAAGGAGCACAAGCTAAAAAGTGCACGACTAGCAGATACTCTGTAATGGGAACAAGCCTAAAGTGTAACTTTCTAGTTTATTATTAATTTTTTGCCAAAAACTAAATGTAAACCTCTAAAGTTGTAATATATTCAAACGTTTCTCATCAATATTTATCGATAATTGCAGATTACTCTGGAACCAGAGCCAGTTTGCAGTTTTTTTATACGTTATACAGAAACAATTTATTCTTTACGAAAAATCAAATTCAGCCCTTTAACAAAATGTATATATTGTCAGTCGATATTTATCGATAATTCCTCGTTCGAGTATTACTAATTAATCACAGAAAGCGTAGAGTTTGGTAGTTTATTTATTTTGGTCGTATAATATTCATATGTTTCTCATCGATTTTTATCGATTATTATTTATAGAAAAACTGGTAAATAAGAGACTCTGAAATCAATTGAGTCGACTTGTTATAAACATCCATCCACATATAGCTTCAATCAGTTAGATACAGGGTATACAATATAGAGAGAGAGTGTGAGGAAGAGGGAGAGGGGGAGGGAGGGTGACTGCACAGCCACAATTGCGGCCATTAGTGCAGACGAAAAGGGGTTTATCGAGGCGCTGACGAATCAACCCTTTTTTTTTTTTTGCTTCTTAGATTTTGTAGACATTTTTCGTATGACAACGACAAATATTTGCCGGATAATATGAATAACAAAGCAGGCGTAGACATAGACGCGTCATACCAGGGGAAGGTGAGGGTTGAAGGAATGAGGGTGCTCAGTTCCTGGCAGCCAACCTACTTAGCCACGACCAGACCAGACCAGACTCTGGCACAGACCAGGCCCAAACCGAAACCAGACCAGACAATGACTACAAACTTAAACTTTAAGGCCGCATGGGCAACATTGTTGTGCCACGCTTGTTGCTGTTGTTGTTGTTGTCGCCAGAGTCTCAGACGCAGACAACTTCAAAATGGAGCTGAGAAACGAAGGGGGTGGGGGAGAAACAGAGAGAAAGAGAAGCGGGGAGATGCTGAAATGCAGACGTAGACGAATTGCTGACTGACACAAAAGTGCTTTTGTTGCAAGGTTTAATGAAAAAAGGCAGTGGCAAGCGAGAGAGCAACAGAAAGAGAGAGAGAATGGGAGAGAGTGAGAGAGAGAACGAGACAGTGCAGGAGTAGCTCATCGAATTGTCGCCGCTCATTTATCGTCCCGTGCAAAATGCACTTCAGCGCAGGACATGCCACAGCTGAGCTGTCTGACAGCAAGCTGCATGCTACGACACCAAATTGACTGCAACCAAAAAACAAAAACACCAAAAAAAAACACGTCGACTCCAATAAGCTTGGCCTCCGTTTCAAAAAAAAAGGAAGCAAAGCCGAAGTGGAAATACTCTAACAAAAAATAAATAAAGTTTATTTTAATATTAAAAATAGAGTAAGAAATTAACAAGATAAAGAATAAATTTTAGAAAGCCTTAGTTGAAATACTCTTCGAAAACAAAATAATGACTTTTGAGCTTATTTTTATATTAGGAAAAACTAAATTAAAAGAGAATATTTTTATGAGCTATATAATTGTTGACTGATTTCTGGGATAGAGGAAACTTAAATGAAGACTAACCTCAACAAATTAATAATTAATTGTTTTCTAAAGATTTGATCATTGTTACATAAATATACAGAATATAAAAATATTAACTGATTTATGGAATCCTAAAAAGCAAAATGCTGAGAGTTGTAATAATTATTAATTTATTTCTGAATAAGTTCATCATTGTTACATAAATTTACAAACTATAAAAATATTAGGTGATTTATGTTTTAATAATTATAAAAAAGAGAAAAGTGTTTTCTGAATAGTTGATTATAGTTACATAAGTGTAAAAACTATATAATTTTTAACTGATCTATGACATGCTATATATTTATAGTACCTGTCAATAATAATCCTTTTTGCTTAAATTTGTTAAATAAATGCTATAAACAAATAAATTATTATTTTATTATTTCAGAGTTGACATTTTGCATGACAAACCTATAAAATCCGATGCAAGTGTATTAAAATAAAAATAAATGCCAAAACCTAAGCGAGACACACACACACACACACACGCACAGCAAACTGCATGCTGAGCTCAACATCTGCCCCCTGCTCCATGCCGCGACTCTACACTTCAGCTATGTTTTCCAGTTTTTGCCCTGCTGCTGCTGCTGCTGCTGCACTTCAGACGCTGCTGCTTTTGTTGCAGCCAAGAGCGACGTCAACGGCGGCCAACAATCGACAGACAGACAGACAGACAGACTGAAAGGCAGACAACAGCATTTGGGGTGGCTTCGCAGCGGCGAGTGGTGCGACGAGGAGGGGTTAGGCGCGGTGCTGGATGCAGGCCAGACCGTGGCAGACAAAACAATATGTTTGTTTGGATTATATCGCTGCTGCTGCTGCTGCTGCAACAACGACGAACGCTGCGATGCGAATGCGAATGCGACGCTTCTTTGTATGCGAAAACAATTGGAGCAGGCGGAAGTTGCAAGTTGCCGGCAACGAAGGGAGCATTGCAACACGATGCTTGGCTGTAACGTCTGCGGCCGACAGAGGAGTGCCAGACGACCAAGAGTCCAAGCCGGGCCAAGCCAGACCGAGGCACCTTGAATGTGTTTTTTTTTTTTTCGACGTGCCGCCTTGATTAACTGTCAGTGGCTGAAAAGTGATTTAATCAGGCAATTGCTCCATGTGGACCATATGGCTAACTGACTTTGGCTCATAGCCCGCTCGCTCGCTCGCTCTCTCCCTCTGACTTTAACACTGCCAGCCATCAGACAGCAACCACATCAATCAACTTGAGACTCAAGTGTGCTCTTCCTCTCCAGCGGCAATCACAGGGCCACAGCCATCCTTCAAGATGGAACCGCGCCGAGCCGAGCAGACGCTAAAATCCACTTGCACTTTGGAGCGTTGAGCGTCTAGTTTCTGGAGTGCAGTTTTTGTGGCAACACTCTATTCGCTTGCCTTCAACTGTAGCTGGTTATGGATCTCAATTCATCTTACCTCATCTCAGACATGTTGCGCGCTCTTTTTTTTTTTTGACGTCGCGTCTGCCAAGCCCCTCCTTAAACCCTTGAAATCCCCCCGCTCAGCAGCTCCATCAGCTGCAGCAAATTTATAAAATAGCTGAAACACTACGATTTCAAATTCTTATCCTGTAGAAAAGAGTCAAAATTTTCCATTGCCAAACCTAATATTTTTAAGGGTGTTTTTTGAACATGTTTCGACTTCTCGATTAAAGCTTCCTTCTAAATTGGCAACACATTTCAGGCTCGACATTAATGCTAAAATAAATATAATTTTTTAACAGCTAACATTTTGTCAAAAAAAAACCTATTTTAAAAATTAAAATCGCAATGCTCTCTCAATTTAAAAAAACATGTTAAAAAATGTGCTTCAAAACTTTCCATTGAAAAAATATTGTTCTTTGTTTGCTCGTCTGCAACAAGGACTCCTTTTGTCCTTTGTCAACTGAGCTTTGCTGTGTGTACCGAACATAAGCCTATTTACTTATTATCCTATTAAATAACCTGCCGAAAAGTGCGACCTCAACCAGGACCAGAACCAGGGACGAGGATTAGGGCCAGGAGCGAAGCGCAAGCAGAGAGAAGACACTAAAAAGTGGCGGAGACGAGCCGGCGAAGTTAGCTTAAGACGAGCACTCTTAAACCAGGGCTAAAGGATACACAAGTGTCTCATTAAAAGAAATAAAGACAAGTCCTTAAAGTCAGCTGAATTCCGACTAGCAACAAATGAGACACAGCTGAAACTTGAGCGACTCCAAGGACAACTACAACAACTACAATGCCAACAAAGAGTGCCAAAAAATCAACAAAAATTCGCTATTAAGGCAATTTTATGTGAATACCCATCTCTCTCTCTCTCTCTCTCTCTCTCCATCTCATTCAGACGCTCACGCGACTGATGTCCCCTGTGCGTTATATCGCCCATCATTACAGCGTCTCGGGCTCAGACAGACAGCGTCAGGCAAAGTGGCTCAATGTCAGACACATACATTAACACACACAAACACACACGCAGACACACAGACAGACCAGACACAGCCAGCCACTAACAACCCAATCGTACTTTTGCAAAAATGTAAATGTGTCCATATGTTCATGTTTATTCATTGCAAATGTCTTTAAAATATTTATTTATATTTATTTTATGTTATTTACATATAGCAAATATCTTTTATTTGCAACAATCAAAAAATAGCTCTGCATAAAATTGGCATCAAATTTCTGACTCATGACATTAGAAGTGCTTTTCCGAACCAAACAAGTTCCACAGGGATGTCAAACAGAATCAAATGCTTACACACACACACATACAGGCGCACACACAGGCATTGGGCGCTTTCCTGCTCTCTTGTTCGCTGCAGCTTAAAATGCATGGGCATAAAAAGCGCTCTCTGCCGTCTGAGCGCTGCCGCAAAAAGGGATAGCCGATGTCAGACTGCGACAACTCTCTCCTTCCCTCTCTCTCTCTCGCTATGATTTCTTAATGCTCGTGCCTGTGTTTGTGTTTGTGTGTGTGTGTTTGAGTGTGCAGCAGACGCAATGAAACAAAATACCGAAATTCTATGCGTGACCTTGAAAAGTATTCCTTGGTTGCTGTTGTTGTAGTTGTTGTTGCCTTTGGTCGCTGTTGTTGTTTTTGCCGGTCTGCGTCGGTGGTTGTTTGTGTAGCTGTTTGCGGCTCTGACTGCTGTCTGCTGTCTGGTGTTTGTCGTCGACGTCGACATCGGCGTTGATTTTGTTGTTGTTGCCGTCTGCATTTTTCTTGTTGTCTGCATGCATTGTTGTTGCTGTTGTTGTGTTTTAGCTTTTTTTTTTTCGTATGCTTGAAGTTGGCTTTTTTTTATTGAACGCGCCACAAAAATTGTAAAGGCAAATGCGACTTTGACGTCGACTGCGCGACTGAGTCTGCGTCTGCATGTGTCTGTGTGTGTGTCTGAGTTGGCTGCATTTTGACGTCAGACGACGCCTAGGGACGATTGTGGCGGGGCAGCCGCAGTCGCAGCCGCAATCGCCGTCTCTGTCGCTGTCGCTGTCGCAGCGCAGCTCTCGCCCAGACATGCAAAATAAAACAGATGAAATCGAAGAAAGGCAGTCGAAACGAGAGCTTTGCGCTTTGTGTGGATTCCTCTTGGGGCCCAGCAACGAGGTGCATTAAATCAAAGAGTATTTATTCAGTGGAGAGACGCAATTAAAAATGCAATAAAAGCCAGTCAATGAAAGATCCTGAATGCGACTAAGTGGGGGCGGGGAGTTAAGTCAAGCTTTTCATAGAAAGGTTTGTTTTTTATCATGAGCAATGCAAATGCAGATATTTGTCATTAGACAGAGATTTACTCAGAGAGTGTGTTTGATTACCGATATATATCGATTAACTGAAAACATAAGAATATATTAAAGAGGAGGTGTGAAGTTGAAGAAATTTAATCTGCGAAATTTCTAACAAAATTAAGTCGTAAATTCTATTCAAAAACGTAGTACACGCTATAAAATCTAAGCCACGCCCCCTCATAAAAAAAACTCTACTTAATCTACGATCTAAATAACTCGATTAAAGGGAAACGGCTTGACTTACAACTAAATCATACTTAATAGGTGCACATCGGTTGCATTTAAGTTAATAACAAATAGCTATTTGATTTAATGAAGAAAGCGACACTTAAATATTTATCGATAGGCCGCAAAACGCAAGCTATCGATTAATAACAATATCCATTGACATGAAAATGCACTTGGCGAGCTTAGCCATTGGTAATTGCATTCAATTTCAATTGATAGGCCGCCTCTCGCTGGTCCGATATGTCCGATATCGCAATCATTACGTTTAATAAATGCCAAAAGGTAGTTATTAGTTATGGGCCAAGTTAAGACGAGGCGCAGAGCAGGCCAAGAGCAGAGAGCCTGCACTTATTCTAATTGGCGACCATTAAGAAAAACAGCCGACGAGTTGCAACAAGTAGGAGCCACGTTTCGGGGGGTGTGGTGGGGTGGGGTGGGGTGTTTAGCGAGTGGAAAATTATGAATTGAATGCCGCACAACCGGTTTTTTTTTGTTCTTTTGCGTAGTCCTTGTAATGACTTCTCATCTAAATATGGATGTAGGGAGCAATGTCTGGTTGCTGCCACAGATGCTGGCGCGCATGCCCAGTAGCCGCCGCCATTCGGAGAGGGTGAGGGGATCATTGTATATCGGCTACTGGCTTGTTTATAATTAGCATTTTGCGATTGCCAGTCGCTTGATAAGCCATTGTGTGAGACAAAATGCAAGATTTATAGCGACAGGATATTGAGAGATTCTTTTTGACCAGCACTCAGACTCAAAGACCCCTTGCAGAGCTCCCTTCGCTAAATAACCCCTTTCCGCCCTTCCCCTTACTGTTACTCCTAGTCGCATCGAGACAGATGCAACATCCTGTCCATAACTTTGGTTGCTGTCGCTGAAAATTGCATTGGTTGGCATTGGCCAGCCATGTACAATCCCAGTTGGGGCGTCACTGTGTTTGCTCCACATGTTGCACGTCCGCGTCTGTCTCTCTGTCTGCTGTCTCCTGCATCTGTCTCCGTCTCGCTTCGTTTTACAAATGCACATAAATTTTAATGTAATCACATTCGCAGTCCAACTTGGCCATAGCCCCATTGCTTGACCAGAGTCTGGTCTCTGACTGCTGCTGCTGCTGCTGCATCACATTCAGGGATTTTGCAACATTTCATTCAATTTAATTCGAGTTGAATGCCGGTCGACGTTGCCGTTCGATTGTTGTTGCTGTTGTTGTTGCCCCCGACGTTTTGATTTGTCTGTCCGTCCAGTCTGCTCATCTGTCTGCCGCATGCTGCTGCATGCAGCGGGCAGCGGGCTGCAGGTACTCAACCAGACCGGACTCTGAGCCACAGCCACAGGCAGTCAGAGTCAGAGTCAGAGCCAAATGGCAGATCTGTGAGCCTGTCAGTTGCCCCGTCTGGACTTGGCCTTCTTTTTATTTGCCAATACCCTATAACCATAATAAAAGTGAGGACGGGGGGGCTTAATAAAGCCTGCCACAAACAGCAGTTGGCGATTTTTGAGCACATATAATGTGCATATTATTGATTCGAGCAAGGAACTGAGCCAGTAGGAACTGGAAGGGTTTATTTATAAGTGAATAAACTTAACGAAGACCAGTAAAAAATAAATAAATAACTTCGCCTAAAGTTTCTGGCTATTTCCCAATGCTTGCAACAAATGTTGCATTCAAAAAATAACTCTTACAAATATTTTTTATTTTTCAATTTTACATTTTATTTAAAATTTTTTTTGTTTTGTGTTTTTTTGCGTAGACTGTCTGAAGTTGATATTAAATAAATTAATAAAAATGATAAGGAAAATCGATTAATTTTTATTTTTTAGGGATCGTAGTCTATAAAAGCTAATTTTTTGAGAGACTTTAAGTAGAATACATCTTGAATTTAAAGTATAGATAAAAGTAGTGCTAATAATTCTATAAAATATATAAATCTTATAGCAGATCAGTTATTTTAGGCTAAGCTTATAAAATAATTACTAAAACTTAAATTTATATGAAAAATCTATAATTATCGTTTTGTAAGAATGTATATAAGATTATATAAAATAAATATATAGAATTTTACAACTCATCAGATCAGTAATCAGTTAAGCTTAGCGTATAAAAAATCACTTCTACTCAAATTGATATGACATATCGATAAATATCGTTTATTAATAATGTATCGAATATTATTAGGCACAAACTGGCATGGAGTCTCTTCCATAATATGCAAAACTCGGATATGTAATGCAAATTTACAGAGTATCTGCCCGTTGAGCACTCTCGACTACAACTCTCTTGTTAGCCATGTATTCACTTTTTTATTTCGCTTTCGCAATGACAGCCAAAAAGGAAGGGTTCGCTCTCGCCATGCTGCCAATGCAGCAAATGCAACCAGCTTGCCCCCTCCACACCCACACCCCTCCACTGCAGCAACTGCACACCCCAGATAATTAAGTATTTTTTTTTTGTTTTGTGTGCAGCTACCAATTTTTTTTGCTGTTGGTTGCAACGCGTTCAATTCAAGGCACTTGGCTGGCCAGCAACTTGCAACAAAGCTGCCAAAGTTGATGTGCGGAAAAGGCGAAAACGCAAAACTTTTGTGCCAACTCATGCACTGAGTAGCAGAGAACTTGGCAGACAGACGAACAAAAAGGGACAGACGAACAGAGGAGCTGAGTGCGACAATTTCTAGGACGCATTAAGGACATTGTCGGGAGCAGCAGTTAGTTTCTGTGCGGCGCCAAAAAGTAGGCAGCTTTATGTGGCACACACGCCTCTCATTCCCCTCCTTGCCCCGCTTGGTAACCCCTCGACACGACCACATTTCTGCTGAGTGCCCTTATTTATGCACTTTGCTGGCGCGACGCTTTCGTCCTTTGGCTCACTGAGCATTATCCTGACCACGTTCGTGCGCAAAAGGCACACACACAAAATTTCATTGCCAAACTTTTGGTCAACAACAACAACAACAACAACAACAATTACAGCAATGGAAAAGCACACTTTGTCTGTCTATCTGCTCAGTCCGCCAATTACCCAGCGCTACAGTAGTCACTCTATAATATATTAAGGATTTCGTTACATTTTTAAATTACATTTATAAAAAAATGTCATTTGAGGAACTTTTAATAAACTCAAAATAATCATAAAATATTTAAGCCTTTTTTATATTCTTATTAATTTTTATATGAAATAACTTAAATATTTACCTATTATTCCATTACGAAAAAATTTCACTTATTTTTTAATTAAGTTTATAAAAATATGCAATTTGTTGAAAGAAAAACTGTTTGCTTATTATATCAAATAAGCTGAGATAATTATTTTAATATATCTTTATTATTTAAATATTAATATTGTAAGTTTATGTGTTATACTTTTACATAAAACATTAATTTTTATTATTACTTTAAGCTAATTTATATTATGAACTTTAAAATTTCTCTGTTAATTAAGCTGTTTCCCTTTTCCGAGCGATTGCTGTAGCAACCAATTTTTTTTTTTCTGTTTTGGCTTTGAAAATTTGATTTGGAAAATGCTCGTGCGATTCCCATCTCTCTGCAGTCTGTCTCGTCTGGGGTTTTTTTTCTCGCCTTTGTGGGAAGAAATTAATCAAGATATTAACAACCCTCGCTGTGATCATCAATGAAATGGGCAAAGTGTCTGTCTGTTTGACGGACTCGCAAAAGGGTTTTTTGGCCAAGGTCAAAATTGAGTTATGAATTATTGAATGAGTTTTTGAACGCAAGGAATTTGAAATGAATTTCGCACCCAAATTGGGCTACAGCAGCACAACCTGTTAAGAGTAGTAGTAGTAGTAGTAGCATTAGTAGCCTGGGTAGCTGTTCATTAGTTGCTGCCACTCACACACCCTGTGAATGTGTGTGTGTGTGTGTGTGTTGTGATTGGTTGACTGCCTCGGCATCGCACATACAATCAATGCTGTGTTGATTATGCAATAATACAGTAACAACAACAACAACAACCACAATCAAAAAGAGAGAAGTAAATTGCAGACACACAGAGCCAGACAAAAAAACTTCAGAGACCACCGCCTCGCCCCTCTTCAACTTTCCGAAACAGTTTTGCTGTTTGTGTGATTCGTGTCTCGACGAGCAAAACGCATGAAATGTTCGCCCACTCAAGGGTCGCAGACACACGTGAAATGTCGAGGGGGTGGTAGGGTCTGTTAGTCGCATGTGCATCAGACAATAGAGTGTGAGAAGTCTCAATCACTCTTTCCCTTTCTCTCCCTCTCTCTTTCACTCTTTCTGCTCACAGCATGCTGCTTTGTGCAGGCAACAGAAAATAAAGTTTATGACTTTGACTGCCGACGGGCGACGCTGCACCGCTGTCTGCACCGGCGTCGTCTATTATTGTCGATTTTGCATTGTTTCTGTTGTTGTTGTTGTTGCTGGGCACTTGAGGCTGTGCACAGTGGGACAAATGAGTTAAAAATTGCATCATTTTAGGGAAACAACATAATTTGTTTGTTAGTTGTCAGAGTTTTGGAGTTTTGACTGATGCCATTTTTACTGTCATCACGTGAGCTCTAAATTGTCATAAACTCTTATGAATCAAATAAGTTAAGTTTAACTATTAATCAAAATGCATGACATACATACATATTTGTTTATTTATTTAATGTCAATTGAAGTCGAGACAAAATAATACAAAAATTAGCTATTTGAATTAAAGTATTTCAAGCATAACATTTATATAAGAAAAATAATAAATAGCGTAAAATAGTTCAACATTTGACACGAAATTTTGATTTGGCTAATTGCAAATATTGCTTTCTCCTTTGTGTGCTCAATTTATTTAAATAGTTCCTCTGCCTATTTTTAGTCCTTTGCTTACTTTGCTAACTGTAAACAAAGTAACAAAGCACATGCCATTCTGGCGCACTCTAGCGGCAAGATGAGCAAACACCGAACGACCAACGACGACGATGACGACGACGACGTCGGCTTTGGCCGGCGGGCACTCTAAAAAACACGACGACACGACACGAAACCACACGACACGAAACGACACGAGACGAGACGACAAACAAAGCCAAAAGGCGTTGCGAAACTTTAGCGCGTCATTCATCCTCATCCAGTCCAAATATTGCACCCTCGAGCAAATGCACACAGTACACAGGCAGACAGACAGAGAGTGTGTGGGAGAGAGAGAGCGAGAAAGAGAGCACGCAAAATTAAGTGAAGCGTAAGCTGAAATGCACTCCCACTCGTCAAATGCGCCTTCCTAACCCTACCTCGTACGCCAACACTTTTGTTCGTCGTTCGTCGCGTCGTTCCAAATGTCTTCCTTCGTCTGCACCACCCGAGCGCCCGACGCACTCCGTCTGGCTCATCGTCTGGCACTTGGATATGCCTGCATGCATGTGCCTGTGCCTGTGTGTGTGTGTTTGTGTTTGTTTGCGAGTGTGTGTGTGCTTAACCTTGAAAAACGAACAAGTCCAGCCGCTGCCCCGCAACTCTCCCCCCACCCCATACACACGGCCTGCCTATTCAACTGACAGCCGGCAATGATTTTCGTCCTCCATCGTAAAATGAAATTTACGAAATATATATTCGCCGCCTGCTTTTTGTGCCTGCTCTTTATTGTTGTTGTTGCTGTTGTTGTTGTTGCTGTTATTGCTGTTATTATTGTAGGCTGAACAATCTGAAGAAGCAGCAGCAGCAACCAAAGGAAGAACAAGCATCAACTTACCCAAAAAAAAAAACAGTGAATATAAAATAAAATAGAAAGCGAACCGTTTGAATTGAATAACTTTTTCATGGCGGGCATTTCAGTTGGTGGTCGGTCGGTCGGCCTTTTGCATAAGTGCCACCCACCTACCAACCTACCCCATGCCCTGCTCCGTGTCGCCCACAATGCCCTAGGCCTGGGGAGTGAGTAGAGTTGTCGTCTGCCAGACGCCCGTAGAAAGGGTTGCGCCCACATTATTATTATTATTGTTTTAACAAATCTACAGTTGTAGTCTCTTTAAGTCCTTTGTTTTCTGTTCGCAGACAGTAGTCATTTTTTATTACCATTAACATATAAATTTACAGTTGTCTTGTATCTTTATATAAATTGCTATTTTTTTGGTTGAGCCGTTGAAACTTTATTTTTATTATAGAAATGATTATTTGCTTATTCATTTCTGCACAAAACTGTTTTGCCACTCATAAAAGAGTCTCCGATTTATGAAATTACAAATTAGGTTTCTGGCTAATCTTGGATAATACTAAGTTATGGAAATTGCAATTTCCGAGTGAGCACTGTAGATACTGTAGATGTTCGGGGCACAGGATATTAGAGGACCAGACCAGCACAGGATGAAGTTGCGCAAGTCGCAAAATGAATTACAAAACACTTTTTGCTGTCCTTTGCCGTTGACTCTGTTTGTTCTGTCAGAATGTGGCAAGTAGGCTCCATCAACGGCGACTGGTGGGCGGTGGAGGGTGGGGGTAAGGCCTGAAGGTTGGCTTGTGCGGAAATGTGAAAGGTTGACTTTGTCTGTGCCACACAGACACAGCCACAGACACAAGTCAACTTGCGAGCGACCACGCGGTTTATTTATGAGTTTTTGTCATCTTCAATGTTGCCCCTCCCCGCCTCGTGCATGCCCCTCAAGACACAATTCGCGACCCTTCAGTTACATTGCTCGACAATATGTACATATGTACAGTATATATGTATGTATGCCTTTTCACCATCCACCGTCGACGTCCACCAGGAGAAGAGTGCCCACGACAAAGTTGTCTGCCTGTCGCCGTTGCTTGCTGAATGCATCAATAATGTTTCAGCGCATCAACTTTTTGTTGTTGTTGTTGTTGTTGCCTCTTTTGCTTGCTGCAATTGTCTGAGTCTGGTTCTGGTTCTGGGTCTCGGTCTGAGTCTGAATCTTGTTGTGGGTCCATCGGTGCCGCTTCATTTGGCCGTTGTTGCCATCGTCGCCGCTCAAATTAATGAAAACTAATGCGACACTGAGAAATTGATGATTGCCGCCGTCGCCGTCTGTGCATCTGCTGATTCTTCCGTTCCCCAAACCCTTGACGCCCCTTGCCTCTTTGTCCCCTTGTGCCGTTTCCCTTTGCCTCGTCTGATGGCAATGGACATTAAAAATGACTGCGTCTGCGTCTGCTCGCCATTGCACTTGGGGTCGTTTCGGGGCTGCAATCAACGACAGACGACAACAACAATAACAGCAACAACAGCAATCACAACAACAACAACAACAACAACAACAACATCAACAAGAGCCAACAACTTGCAGACTGATTGATGCCGCCAATAAAATTAGCTGGGAATTGCAGACGCTTTCGATTTCCTACGCCTTTGTATCCAGTCCAGTGCCATTTGAATGGCAAAAGCTACTGCCACTCATCGGTTACACACCAACCTCATCATCACCACCATCATCATCATCATCACCATCATCATCATCGTCTTCATCACTATAAAACCCCCCTTTGTCTATTAGCATTTCAGCTTTCCCAACTCTCATTGAAGATTCCGAAGTACAATAAAAATTGCATGAATCAATAAAAATTATTCTTCCGGTTTTACACCTCTCATAAAAAAAATCTTTGCTCATCAAAATCGAAAAAAAAAACCAAATCTGAGCTGCCAAATTGAAGTATAAAATGCATTGCGAATAATTTAGTATTAGTAAAATTTCCACAATGCAATTGTAAAAAAAGTAGCAAAATGGGGAATTTTCGAATCGAAAAAGTATACATTTTCCTTATAAGCATCACGAACCATGTAAATAATAAATATGTTATAAAAAATTCGCTAATTTATATAATCAGCGAAAAGTCTTTCGCTCTATTCCAAATTCGATTAATATAAATTCGTTTTAAAAAGTTATATCTGACAGATAACTTAAATTGGATAAATTTCTGTATATTTTGGAAGATAATAAAATCTGATTTAAAAGTGTTTTAAAAATTATTCAAAATGTTGCTGACGAAATTAATTAAAAAAATTTATTAATATTTTTGGTTAAGATTTTTTTAACTGACACATTTTTCTTTAAAATTTTTTTTACTGTATTTCCCTTTTTTCATATTTTGTTAAACTTGTTCTAAACAACACAAAGAAATGTAAAAAATATGAAAACAATTAAGAAACCGATGTTTTTTTTTTTCTCTTGTTTGCCATAATGAAATATTTACATTTTGTTATGCGAAATCACTTTGTGGCTTGGCTTAAATTAGGAATATGAAAATGCAAAGAAAGCATTTAATTTTGTTGTGCAGTTTGAATGAAGAGTTATATAAAATGATCTAAATAAACCTTCAGCGATAACCGAATCGGATTAGATGACTATATCATAGGACCAATCGATGATTCTCTGGTATGAAACTGTTTTGTTTTTGCCAAGTTAATGCAAACAGTCGAGTTATTAGCCCATTTCCATTAGCAATAATCAAATAGATAGAAAATATAAAATAGATTAGCGAAATGCTAATTTTGCGCAGAAATTCGATGATTTAAAATTATAGCTATCAAATCAGCTTAAAGTCTGATGGATTTTCTATTAGCTGGTTAATTGATTAACTGACTTTCTGTTTACTGTTAAGTCAGTTAAGTCAGCAGGATTTGCCAAATGAAACTGTTTGATTGACTCTCTTTGGAAAGCTTTTGTGACTGTGGTAAAATTCAGCGATGTTTTTTTTTTTTTTTTTGTTCACAGTCATTTTTGCATTTTACCTCAAGTGGCAGCCACTCTTCAAACAAACGTGTCTGACAGTCTGTCTGTCTGTCTGTCCGTCTGTGTGTGTTTCTGTCTGGCTAGCTGCTTATCTGGCCCAACAATTATTTGCTTTAGAAAAACGAGCTGCGCCTATTCACTGGAATTTTTCAGTTCGACACTGCGCTTTTTATTTGACTTATGACGAGAGTTGTGTGTGTTTGAAAGGGGACTTCTTTTTTTTTTTTTTTTTTTTTTTTTTAGTATTTTTTGTATTTTACTGTTGGTTGTTCGTTGTTTGCCTCACTCGTTGCCAGTTGTTGTTGTTGTTGTTGTTGCTGGTCTCGCTTAACTTTTTTCATTGCCAGACGAAGCGCAAACATTTGCGAGTATTAATTAACGCTTTGTTGAAGTTTGCGCTTCGATGTCGCCGACATGGTTGGAATATGTCAGCCCGCCCGCAAACCCCCTACGCGCCCACTCAGCACACTCAGCCCAATAACTCTTGACTTGTCCAAATATTATGTAGTCGCCGAGAGTAACTAATAATATATTCCAGCTCTCTGATTCTCGCATTCAGTTAAAGACTTTGATATCGCTCAGCCCGTCGCTGGCTCACTCAATTATTCAGGCATAATAAGCAAATTGTTTTAATATGCATAAATATCTTGTACGCCTTTTGGCAAACAAGTCAAAAACTGGCAGACAAGCTGGCTGTGCCTGGCCAGACGATGATTGGGCTGGATTGGGTTGGGTTGGTTTGGGTTGGTTTGTTGAGGTGTTTTTACATATATTTAACCTTCAAAATCCGCACGCCAAATATGCCGTCCGACAAACATTTGCCCAACAGCAGTTGGCCTAAGCAAAGGCGACTTGGCCAATACCCTACAATCCAGTCGAGCGTAAGAGTGAAAAGAAAAGTGATAATTAAAATGTAATTAAATTTACAACAATTACAAATTGTTAGTAAATTAATTAAATAGAGAAAAAAGGCTTTAAAAAAACCCACATGCCACAAATTATAGTTTAGTGCTGCCTCATTTGCCATGTGGAGCTTTCGTGAGTTGCCTGTGTTTGTGGCAAAAGTGGCATTTAGGCTGACGCAACACAATGCGGCAGACGCAGTGGGTGTGAGTGGGCAGCAGCAGTGGCAAACATAAGCAGCAACAGCAACAAAAGGGGGGCACAACTGCCACGAGGAGCGTAGCAAATAAACGGTTTAGGCCACAAAACAGCAGACAACTAACTACGCAGGATATGCGTCTCAGGACTCTACACGCTGCCCCCAAACTGACTGCGAAGGATTACAATTTGGGGCTCACATTAAACACATAAGTTGAAATGCTACGCTTGAGAATGTCACGACTGAGAGATACCCTGTAGTTCAAATAACAATAATATAATAATAATAAAAAATATAATAACTCTTTAATAGTGAATTGATTTTATTTTATTTGCTATTTTTAATTATTATTTATTTTATTTAGTAGTTTACTGTGTTTAATTTTTTTTTAATTAAAATGACATATTTTACTTATTATTTATAATATAATTATTTATTATTATTCATATATCTTGATCTGCATCAACAGCCTATTCGATTAAGGCATGTTCTGGCATTCCACCTACAGATTAAGTCTAATTTTATCGATAACTTTGCGATTATCTATACTAATTGATTTCATTTAGCAATAAAGGCCACAGTTTTTGTATTATAGCCCTTAAATTGATATCAGAAATCGGAACAATTAGATAAATATAGGTTAATAAACATCTGAACAAATCAATAGATATAGATTGATAAATATATTTTGTTATGATGTTGAACCAACTATTCTCAGCTTGACCTCTAAATATTAAAACCTTATGTTTTCAGTTCTTTTTTATATTTGGAGTATTTTCAGCTGACTTTACTCGAATTAAATTCCGTTTTTTTTAAATTTAATATAAATATGTATTTTTTTATTCTAGAACAGTTTATTAATAGGAGCATTATTTAGTAGCTGTTCAGTAATTAAACTCTTAATTTTCTTTATAATACAGATATTTGGCTATATCCTTTCTAGTCACATTTGCTGCAAACAGGGTAAGAGAAATATAGCAACCAGTAGCAGTGGCAGTAGCAGTGGCAGCAGCTCCTGCGAGCCTCCTGGGAGTAAGTCTGGGATAGCAGCGGCAGAGGAGGGGCAGGGGTGTGTGTGTGTGTGTGAAACATTATATGCGACGTAATGCGTAATGCTCAAGGACGCCAACCAAATCAAAAAAAAAAGAACAAAAAACATTTTTTCCTTTTTGCTGCCTACGCATATTTATGCACACACACAAAGAGAGTGTGCCTGTGTGTGTGTGTGTTAGTGTACGGTTTATGCTGCGTATACGAAATGCCGGCAAAACATTAAGTATACGCCTGTGATGACGTCGTCGTCGGCTTCGACGTAGGCGTCGGAAGTAGGCAACAGCTAGGAAGGAAGTAAACGAAAATTCTGTGCTTAACTCGCTATGCAAATATTTAAAGTAAGAGTGTGTGTGTGTGTGTGTGTGTGTGTGTGAGTGTGCTGAATTTCTATTCATTTAATACACGGAATATGACAGTAAATGTATGTGACGAGTGCTTAGACATTTATGCGCAGTTAAGCTGATTAAAGATGCTTTGCGATTTCATCATATATATAACAATATAAATATACATACATATATACATATATATATATATATTTTTGTGTGTATTTTTTTAGCCATGACTAATATAAACATTAGCAGATTAAGTTGCCTAAAACAAACAAATTTGGCCTTGAGTTAAATTGTCTTTAAATGCTGGAAATGTTTCTAGCTGGTTTCGTTGCCTATTTTCGTCTCTGCTCCATTTTTTGACTTTATCATAATTTGCTTGTTTGCATTTATTCTACGTGCTTTCTTCAACTTTTTCTTATCTTTTTTTTTTTTTGCTTTAACAAATATACAAATATTTTTTTTTGTGTTTTCGAATTTATGTTTTGTAATTTGTACAGAAGTTTTTCGATTAATTTGACCCATTTTCCTACTTTGGTTTTTGTTTTTGCTTTTCAGCTTTTATATCTTTGTAATTCCTGCTGAATATTAAATCTGTAATATAATTCTTACTGTTTTATCAAGTCATCAATTTTTTAAGTTTTTCTGTTATTGCTCTTTAAATTTTTAATCTCAGCTCTTATATAACTTAGTTATTTATCTGGTTTATATGATTAGCAAGCTGACACCTGGAATTATCTTTAAAAACACATCTGATATGCTCTAATAGATCTGTTATTATTTTTTAAATATATACCTTAATTTATTTATTTTTTTATTGCCTATATCAAGCTACTTATGACATTCTACCCTTAATTTATTAATATTTTTATATCCTGTCTTCTCAAATGTTTCCTTTAGCTTATTTTTAGCTAAACTGATTTATTACTCAACTTGTCGTGTTTTTCGCTGACTTATTTTAAGCTTTGTCATAACTCTTTTTATGGTTTTCATTTTGAGAGTCTTTCAACAGTTATTTTTCGCTGACAAATTTCAGCATGATAACTCAAAATCCATATGAAATATGGCTTTGAAACACTTGACAAAGCGACGTCTCATGCAATGGCATATATTATCTAATGTAATAATATATTAATATATATATATATATATATATATGTATATATGTATGTAATACGTGTAAGTATGGATTATCAATGTTAGTCGATGGGCTCTGTTTGCGATAGGTTCGCATGGATTTTGATTGGAAAGGCGTTAAATCATCCGACGCGACATGCTTGAGCCTTAAGCAATCAATGAATAGCGCACAAGTACATACATACATACATACATACATACATACATACATACATACATACATACATACAGTCTGCAATGCGATTAGCTGCTTGGCTAATCAACATGGTTTTAATGTACAAAGCAATTAATGTCTATTATTTTTTTATTCTCTAATAAAAAACATATTAAAAAAAAAAAAAAACCAGTATAAATTTTTTTTTAAGTTGAGAAATTGATTATTTTTTTTAGCAGTGTATTGCTTCGCATTGAGTTGAGTCAGTTGAACGATGAGTTATGTCGTCAGTTACTCAATCGACTCGCTGGCCGATGAACTGCGCCGGCCCCAATGGATGATGTGCACACACACACACACACACACACACACACACGCATTTGTCTGACTGCGCACGTGTCCCATTGCCATTCATCAATGCAGGCTGGCAGCTAAATGGCCCATTTCAATGGCTTAAAGCTTCTAGTCCAAAGTCAAATATATATATAAATATATGAAGCTGCACTTGGCTTTTACACACACACTTACACACACACACACAGGCTCAGTTGCGCCGTCTCTTATCGATCCACATCGATCGTTGCCCCAAAATAAAAACGCTGCGTTTTCGTTTTTGCTGCGTTTTGCGTTCATTGAACGCACTTTCCAGTTTCATTTGTTGTTTTTTCTTTTTTGTTTTAAAGATACCCTCACAAATCCGTTGGATATTATAATTTTTGCAAGTAACTCTGTTAATCTATTCCAAATTTTTTGTTTGTTTATGCTATGCAAACTATCTTCAAGTAACTTAGCCCGATCGCTGCTTTATCTTATATATATATAAAAAAAAATATCTTAAACAATTTTGTAAGCGGTTTAAATGTGAGTTAGACAATTTTAGGAATTTTTGAGATTTTTAATACAAAGCAGTTTTGGTTAGCAGGTTGTTGGCCAATAAGGCTACTTTTATTGTCATGAATACATTTCGCAGCTTTGTTTGCTAACTGAGAAAGTTCAGAATTGGTAATGAATAATAATTATTACTTAATTAAGATAAGCTAAATTTATTAACAGCTGAAATACAATTTGGCTTTTTAAGTGTATTTTCGATTCGACAACACAAAAATAACTTTCTTTTGTGCTTTTTTTTCTGTTAATGCGTTTTTCGTTGTGGTTTTTGTCTTTTATTTTATTTTTTTTTTATTTTTAACTGGCCCACAGATATGCACATAAATACCTTAAATACAACAATAATTTGAGGCAATGACCGAACTGCGGCGAGCTGCAGCAGACGCAGCAGCGATCAATGCACCTTCGCCCAAAGGTGCAACGTCTTTTCGAGTCTTGGACTCGAATCGAGTTGTTTGTTTCTTGGTGTACGTGCTGTGTGTGACTGTGTGTGTGTGTGTTTTTTTTTCTGGGCATACAGTGACGCACGAAACGCGATCAGCGCCAAAGACCAGACCAACAAGGGATAAGCGGCGGCAGGGGTTTGAGTGGCTGGCTGGTTGGCTGCTTTGGCTGGCAAACTTGACCAACATGAGGCCATGGCTATTTTTAGACTCGGCTGCAATGCTGAAAATTGGCCCAGACCAAGTTGTGTGTTGCCGCCAATTTGCAGCAGCAACAATAGCAACAACAACAACAACAACGTTGCCTTAAGCTGCAACAACATTTTTGAGATCGGATTTATGCGTGAAGCAAGTTTAACCCGAGGTCAACGCTGCGACAAGAAAAGGGTGGACTGCACTGCACCAAAGCGTTGCACTGTTGCAGTTGTGTTGCAGTTGTGTTGCAGGTGGCTCGCTTACCCATGTTACATGCCAATTTAACAGCGCTTTTCTTACACACACCCACACACAAAACCGCACACACACTCGCTGAGTGTATTGTGCATTTTTTTTATGTTTTGCTTTCGCTGCTTTTGGAACCAGTTCGATGCCTGCGAAAGCGTCGCATATCAACCGTATTTTTGTCTTCATCTCTGCCACTGCCACATTGTGGTTGTGGTTCTTGTTATTTTCGTCTCGCTGCAGACAAATTTATGAGTGTTAAGTGAAGGCCAATAAAATTATTATTGTCTCGACTCGTATCGGGGCTCTTTCCCCCTTCTTTTTTTTTTTTGGCTGTTGCAGCTTTACCTTAGCACATTTCCATGGCGTCTTTTCATTCTTTTGCTTACAGATATGAAAAAAAAACCGTTTTGCATATTAATTGCATCCGCTGTTGTCCAAAGTGCCTCAAATATTAAAATTTTTGCGAAAGATTCAGTTATTTATTGTTGAAAAACAAAAAACAATTAAGAATGCTGTAGGCGAGCGATCTCGACTACGATATACCCTGAATTTCGTTGTTAAAAGTATTCTAATTTTATTGGTAAATTTCGCAGTAGAAACTTTTGTAAGCAGGCTAATTAATTTCTCATAGCAAGCCCAGGCTCTGAAGAGTAAAATAATCGAATCCAGCGCAAATTTTTATTCGCAAGCCCGAACTGATCCCTAATTGGCTGGCTGGAAACACATGCAAACACATACACACATGCAAACAGTCAAACGTACACGAAATTGTAGGTAACGGGACTTTGCAGAGCCTCGCATCGATTATCATGCCATCTCTTTCTCACAGCCATGCTCGCCTATTAATGCATACAGAAAAGGCTTGCGGCTGCTGGCAGAAATGAGATCAATATGGAAATATATTATTGACCATAACTTGGGTGTTTCCTATCCGATCTTAATGAAATTTGGGTAGTTGATCAAAATATTGCCTATGCATATTATGGGTTAAGTAGTAATATTCTGGCTTTAAAATTAATGTTGTCGGTAATCAAATGTATCGATAGTCGATCAATGGTGGCAGTTATCAATAAAATAAAATAAATAATAAAATGCAAACTTGATCTGCGCCTGATATACGGGAACCTATACTTCAAGTTTCAACTATACTACATACAGACTGACAGACGGACAAACGGATAGACGGGCTCGGCTGTTGATCCTGATCAAGAATATATATACCCCATGGAGTCGGGGATGTTTCCATCTGCCTGTTAAATACATTTGTACAAAAACAGGCACATCAAAGATTATATACAAATAAAAAGAATGAAAATTGCAATGCAAATTAATTTTCAAACTGAACTTATCGATTATTACAATTTGATTGTGTTTAAATAGCGTATAAAAGTGCTTTGATTCTAGATAGGAAAAATAATTAAAAGTAGAATTTTGAATTGAAAAATTTTAGATTGTCATTTGTGATACAGCAACATGAGCAAAACGTTGATATTGATTTTCTGCTTGGGTATTTCAATTGTATGAAAAGCTATTTTTTTTATCTCGTGCGTAATTCAGTTTAAATTAAAATTTCGGTTTTATTTTCAGTGTGTGGCTCGTGTGACATTTACGAATCTAAAGTGCAATGCTACCAAAACGAATATTGGCGAATTTGATTACTGTCATATCAAGGCTGTGAATCGTACTCACAAATACGTCAGTTTCTACTATAAACTCTACGAAAGACCCTTTTCTAATTTTTCGGTAAGTGTCCCTCGTGGTCAAACACATTTACAACTCTGTTTTATACATAATTTGTTACAGGTCAACATTAAAATGTTGCGCCGAAGTAATGGCTATCAACAATTTGCTCCTAGTATGAACGTCGATGCTTGCCAGTTTCTAAGAAATCCCAAACATCCCATCGTGAAAACATTCTACGCAATCCTGAAGGAAAACTCAAACATAAATCATACATGTCCTTTTATGGTGAGTAACATTTAAAAATTGTAAATTTCAGCATTTTAAATAGACATTTGCTTCTTAGAACGACGTATATATTGACAAGTTGTATACGGGAAATTTGGAGTCGGACTTTAGCCGATATATACCCATACCTGATGGCGACTATTCGGTTTGTTTTTACATTCTACTCAAACAAGTGGAGACTGGCAATGTTTGTTTTTACATTAATGTTGTGAAATAAAAAACCAAGCAATACACCCAGCGAAATCCCTTCGTCTTTATGGAAAATTACAATAAATTCAAAAACCTATAATTTGGCTTAATTTTTTCATATAAAATGTAAAATGTGAAATAAACTATGATATTGCAATTAAACCGCGATTATTACTATTTAATTGCGCTCAGGCACCATGTAAATACGCTTCGATCATATATAGAGATAAATATTACCAAAATGACTATATCAAAGTCAAATTGGAAAAAATAAAAGTTTGATTAAAGTTTAACAGAATGTGGAAAACGGTGTCATTCTTCTGCTGTGTTGGTTTCCTTACGGTAAGTTCTGAAATGAATCCTTAAATGAACCCACTTTAAATTCAGAGTTCTATTTGATCTATTTGATACTCAGTGTGTGGCCCGAACGACATTCACGAATCTAAAGTGTAATGCGACCAACAGGAATATTGGCGAGTTTGACTACTGTCAAATCAAGGCTGTGAATCGTACTCACAAATACATTAGTGTCTACTATAAACTCTATGAGAGGCCAATAATCAAATCTTCGGTGAGTGCCCCTCATGGTCAAACCATTTTCCTACTGTTTTATACAACATCCTTCACAGCTCAACATTAGGATTTTGCGAAATAGCAATGGTTATAAGCCATTTTTCATTGACTTTGTGGTTGATGTCTGCAAGTTGATACAAAATCCGAGTAATCCCATCATCTATGAGTTCTATAAAATCTTGTTGACCCACTCAAACTTGAACCACACATGTCCATTTAATGTGAGTAGCTTTTCACTTTTTTAGTCAGCATTTCCAATATATATTTCCTTTTTCGCAGGAGGACATAATTTTTGATAAGTTTTTTACGGGCAATGTTGAAAAGGGGCTAATCCGATATATACCCATACCCGATGGCGAATATCTATGTTGCTTCATCTTTCTGGTCAGAAAAATAGAGGCGTGCAGCGTTTGTGTCTACTTTAATGTGTTCAAGTAGAAATGGACACAGAATTGGACTCTTTAAATTTAGAAAATTAATTTTATTGAAATCTACCTGTCTTTTTACAAAATATTCAGCAATAAAATATACATTTTTAGCCAAAATAATCTTCCAATTTGTGTAGAACAACGCAGACATATCAATGATTAACCGAGATCGGACAAGAAACACAGATTTAATGAGACTAATATGAAATTCAACCGCATTCTGGATTCTTGATGAAAGGTAGTTAATTGTTTTCATCAGAATCGAATTATACGATATTTTTTTTAGATAAATTTCAAACTCTACCTCGAAATAATTACTTTCGAATTGCTTTTAAATTGCGCATAAATTCATTTGGATATTAGATATAAACTCCTTTTGGTAAAAATAAATCTACATTGTGCATTTTAACAACATGTGGAAAACATTGTCATTTTGCTTTTGCGTTGGTTTTCTAACGGTAAGCTAGGAAAAAACTCTTAAATGCAATTTCACTAAAGTCAGATATTATTTTGGATCTCAGTGTGTGGCTCATGTGACATTCACGAATATGAAGTGCAATTCGACCAACAGGAATATTGGCGAATTTGATTTCTGTCATATCAAGGCTGTGAATCGTACTCACAAATACTTCAGTATGTACTATAAGCTCAACGAAAGACCCATTACTAAATTTACAGTAAGTATCCCTCGTGGTAAAAAACAACAACATCCCTTTTATCATACATTTTTTTGCAGCTCAGCATTAAGCTTATGCGCAAAAGTAATGGCTATAAACAATTTGCTCCGAATATTGAGGTTAATGGTTGCCAGTTTCTAAAAAATCCTAACCATCCCATCGTGAAAACATTCTACACAATCCTGAAGGAACACTCAAACATAAATCATACATGTCCTTTTATGGTGAGTAACATTTAAAAATTGTAAATTTCAGCATTTCAAATTGATATTTTCTTAGAACGACGTATATATTGACAAGTTGTATACGGGAAATTTGGAGTCGGATTTTACCCGATATATACCCATACCTGATGGCGACTATTTGGTTTGTTTTAACTTCCTAATCCAAAAAGTGGATTTGTGCAACCTATGTCTATATGTCAATGTTGTGAAATAAAAATGGAGAATCCGTTCAGATGTGGAAATCACCTGTCTTTTTCATGTATATCTATACAAAAAAGATATTAACAAAATAAACATTTCTCACCAACTTAATTTTTAAATTTATATAGAACCCAGAAATATTGAATCGTATAACTTTCATTGATATCGGATAAGAAGCACAGATTATAAGATGTCTTTCCTTTTTTTTTGCGGGAGTATTTTGTAGAAGAGTTAAGAGCTCAAATTTTGTGAAAGCGATGTGGAATCCTCAACGCACATCCTAGCAGCATGTGTTGCCTTCAACAGAAAAAGATGCAGCATCCCAGGGATGCATGAGCTTCAGGATAAAACTGGATTTGATAGTTGATAAAAAGCTCTGAAGGGGCACAATAGGTCGCCGTGCAAAAACCCGATATAAAAAGAGCTCTAAGCAGATTCAGGTTTAACTGGTTATTGTGAAAAAAATATATTAAAATTTAATCCACTCTGGAATCTGGATTAAAGGTAGTTAATTATTATTAATTGTTTTCATCGGCATCGAATTAAACGTTATTTAAGCTTCGAGTTCGATTAGAGTTTGATTTCAAAATGCAATTGAAGCTGATTTCGCTATTAATGCGTTTAAACGGCGTGTAAATATACTTTCCAATTTTAGATAATCACAATAATGGGATTAATGATTCCATATAAACGCCTTTGGTCAAAACATAACATTCATTGTTCCATTGAAAAACATGCAGAAAACGTTGGTATTTTGCTCTTCCGTTGGTTTCCTAACGGTTAGCTAGGAAAAGATCCTTAAATGCAGTCAAGTTAAAGTCAAAGTTTTATTTAAGACGAGGTGTGTGTCTCATCTGACATACACAAATCTGAAGTGCAATTCCACCAACAGGACAATTGGGGAATATGAGTATTGTGAGATCAAGGCTGTGAATCGTACCCACAAAAACTTCAGTCTGTACTATAAGCTCTACGAAAGACCCCTATCTAATATTTGGGTGAGTGATCCTTTAGTCAAATCGACTTCAATCTGTTTCAAATATATTTTGATAATGGCTATAAACCATTTGCTCCTAATATGAATGTCGATGCTTGCCAGTTTCTAAGAAATCCCAAACATCCCATCGTGAAAACATTCTACGCAATCCTGAAGGAAAACTCAAACATAAATCATACATGTCCTTTTATGGTGAGTAACATTTAAAAATTGTAAATTTCAGCATTTTAAATAGACATTTGCTTCTTAGAACGACGTATATATTGACAAGTTGTATACGGGAAATTTGGAGTCGGACTTTAGCCGATATATACCCATACCTGATGGCGACTATTCGGTTTGTTTTTACATTCTACTCAAACAAGTGGAGACTGGCAATGTTTGTTTTTACATTAATGTTGTGAAATAAAAAACCAAGCAATACACCCAGCGAAATCCCTTCGTCTTTATGGAAAATTACAATAAATTCAAAAACCTATAATTTGGCTTAATTTTTGAATATAAAATGTAAAATGTGAAATAAACTATGATATTGCAATTAAACCGCGATTATTACTATTTAATTGCGCTCAGGCACCATGTAAATACGCTTCGATCATATATAGAGATAAATATTACCAAAATGACTATATCAAAGTCAAATTGGAAAAAATAAAAGTTTGAATAAATTTCAACAGCATGTGGAAAACGTTGTCATTTTTCTGCTGTGTTGGTTTCCTTACGGTAAGTTCTGAAATTAATCCTTAAATGAACCCACTTTAAATTCAGAGTTCTATTTGATCTATTTGATACTCAGTGTGTGGCCCGAGTGACATTCACGAATCTAAAGTGTAGTGCGACCAACAGGAATATTGGCGAGTTTGACTACTGTCAAATCAAGGCTGTGAATCGTACTCACAAATACATTAGTGTCTACTATAAACTCTATGAGAGGCCAATAATCAAATCTTCGGTGAGTGCCCCTCATGGTCAAACCATTTTCCTACTGTTTTATGCAACATCCTTCACAGCTCAACATTAGGATTTGGCGAAATAGCAATGGTTATAAGCCATTTTTCATTGACTTTGTGGTTGATGTCTGCAAGTTGATACAAAATCCGAGTAATCCCATCATCTATGAGTTCTATAAAATCTTGTTGACCCACTCAAACTTGAACCACACATGTCCATTTAATGTGAGTAGCTTTTCACTTTTTTAGTCAGCATTTCCAATATATATTTCCTTTTTCGCAGGAGGACATAATTTTTGATAAGTTTTTTACGGGCAATGTTGAAAAGGGGCTAATCCGATATATACCCATACCCGATGGCGAATATCTATGTTGCTTCATCTTTCTGGTCAGAAAAATAGAGGCGTGCAGCGTTTGTGTCTACTTTAATGTGTTCAAGTAGAAATGGACACAGAATTGGACTCTTTAAATTTAGAAAATTAATTTTATTGAAATCTACCTGTCTTTTTACAAAATATTCAGTAATAAAATATACATTTCTAATCAAAATAATCTTTCAATTTATATTGAACTTACGCGGACACATCAATGATTAACTGAGATTGGATAATAAGCACATATTAAATGAGCCAATTTGAAAATTTAACCATTCTGGATACTTGATGAAAGGTAGTTAATTGTCTTCATTAGAATTAAATGACACAATATTTTAGCTTTGAAATTAGCGTTAATTTTCAAACTACATTTCGAAGTGATATGACAAAATTAGTTATATTGAAATCTACCTATCGTTTTACAAAATAATCAGCAATAAAATATACATTTCTAACCAAAATAATCTTCCAAATTGTGTAGAACAACGCAGAAATATCACTGATTAACCGAGATCGGACAAGGAGCACAGATTTAATGAGACTAATTTGAAATTTAACTGCATTCTGGATTCTTGATGAAAGGTAGTTAATTACACAATATTAGCTTTGAAATTAGCGTTGAATTTCAAATTAGATTTTGTAATGATTAATGAATGTTATTGCTTTTAAATTGTACATAAAATCAATTTAATGTCAAATAATGAGATAATAATTATTGGATTAATGATTTCATATAAACTCCATTTTTTAAAATAATTATTCATTGTTAATTTTAACAACATGTGGAAAACATTGTTCTTTTGCTGTTTCGCTGGGTTCCTAACGGTAAGTTAGGCAATGAATCCCTAAGTGCACCCACTTTAAATTCAGAGTTCTATTTGATCTATTTGATCCTCAGTGTGTGGCTCACGTGAAATTCACGAATCTAAAGTGTAATGCGACCAACAGGAATATTGGCGAATTTGATTACTGTCATATCAAGGCTGTGAATCGTACTCACAAATACGTCAGTTTCTACTATAAACTCTATGAAAGACCCTTTTCTAATTTTACGGTAAATATCCCTAGTGGACAAACACAATTCCTGCTATTTTATACCTCATTTTTTACAGATCAACGTTAAGATTATGCGCAAAAATAATGGGTATAAACCATTTGCTCCGAATATTGAACTCGATGGTTGCCGGTTTTTAAAAAATCCGAAACATCCCCTCATGAAAACATTCTTCACAATCTTGAAGGGGTACTCAAACATGAATCACTCATGTCCATATACTGTGAGTAACATTTGATTGTAAAGTCAGCTTATCAAAATGATATTTTCTACTTAGAACGACGTATATATTGACAAGTTGTATACGGGAAATTTGGAGTCGGATTTTAGCCGATATATACACATACCTGATGGCGACTATTTGGTTTGTTTTCACATTCTAGTCAAAAAATTGGAAACTGGCCACGTTTGTGCATACATTAATGTTGTGAAATAAAAATGCAGAATCCTTCAAATTTTGAAAATTTGTTCACGTTTACTGCATTTGAATTAAATAACCTGTATATCTATGCAAAAACGATGTAAACGAAATAAACATTTTTCACCAACATAATCATCAACTTTAAATTGGGCATACCAAGACATATCAATGATTAACCTTATACATTTCGTTGAGATCGGATAGGAAGCACAGATTTTAAGGGGTTTTCCTTTTCGCGGGCGTATTTTATGGAAGAGTTAAGAGCTCTAATTTTTTAAAAGCGAAGAGGAAGGAGGAGAATGTGTCACCGTAACCTGGCAAAGATGCAAGTTTTTAGCTTCAAGGAAGATCTCGGCTCGGAAAGGTGCACAATAAGATGCCCTGCAGAATCCCGCATGTTATAAAAAAAACTCTAAGCTGATTTAAGTTTGAGTAATTTTAGTGAAAATAAAATATTTTAATATTCTGAATATATTATTTATTCTGGATTCTGGATTAAACTGGAATTGTCGTAATCAACAATTAACGTTATTTCAGCTTCGAAATTAAAATTCGATTTCCAACTACAATTGGAAATAATTTCACTATTAATGCGTTTAAATGGCGTGTAAATATTTTGAAATTTTAAATGATCACATTAATGGGATGAATGACTTCATATAAACCACATTGGTAAAAACAAAAAAGATTCATTGTTCACTTGAACAACATGTGGAAAACGTTGTTATTTTGCTGTTGTGTTGCGTTCCTAACGGTAAGCTAGGAAAATATCCTTAAATGCAGTCAAGTTAAAGTCAAAGTTCTATTTAAGACGAGGTGTGTGTCTCATCTGACATACACAAATCTGAAGTGCAATTCCACCAACAGGACAATTGGGGAATATGAGTATTGTGAGATCAAGGCTGTGAATCGTACCCACAAAAACTTCAGTCTGTACTATAAGCTCTACGAAAGACCCTTATCTAATATTTGGGTGAGTGATACTTTAGTCAAATCGAGTTCATTTTCTTTCATATATATTTTGATACAGGTGAACATTAAAATTTTGCGCCGAAGTAATGGCTATAAACCATTTGCTCCTCATATAAATATGGATGCTTGCAAGTTTCTAAAAAATCCGAATCATCCCATCGTGATAATATTCTACAAAATGCTAATGAAGTTCTCAAACATTAACCACACATGTCCATACAATGTGAGTATTATTAATATATACATATGTATATATATATATTTTTTTTTTCGTTCTTAGGAAGATTTGTTTATTGACAAGTTGCATACGGGCAGTTTTGAAACGGACTTCAGCAAATATATACCTATACCGGAAGGCGACTATGCGATTTATTTTCACTTTCAAATAAAAAAAATGGAGTTTGCCCACATAATTTTATACTTTAATGTTTTGAAAAAATAATGGAAATAGCATTAAATTTGGAAAATATGTTTTTGCTTTTGAAATCTACCTGTCTTTACTGCGAATATATATATATAATAAAATCATATAAAAATATATTAACCCCAAATAATACCCAGACATTTCTGAAATGAACTGTAAAATTTCCATTGAAATCGCATTAATCGCGAGAGTATTTAAAATTAAAGTTAAAAAAACAATGTTAAGGCAGGTTTATTTTATTTATTTATTTATTTTAATCATAATAATCTTCTGCTTTGTTCTATCATAAAAATATCTTTACCAGCATCGCTGATATATCTTCATAATATTCGTAATATTACCTAGAAATATTCCACTTTCATATATCCATCTATCTTGTGTTTATTTAAATATATAAGCAAAAGAACATATTAAAATTAAATTAAAATGAAATATTAGCAAATTTAAAAATATTTGTAATAAGTAAGAATTGAGTTGCTTGTATAAACTAATAAATATCTCTCAGTGCATGCGTCTCACGATTAATTAAAACTCAAAGCAGCTCAGGGACAACATCATCAACAACAGCTCCAAGATGGCCAGCACCAAGTTGGCCATCAGTTTGCTTCGTTGGCTAACACGACAAGCACATCAATAATAAATTAAGCATGTTTCGTCTTGTCCTCAGTCCACTTTCCCTTAACGATGACCTAGAAGCATCCAAGTCAGCCGAATGAGCTAAGTGAAACGGAAGCTAATCGCTTGGGTAAATAGTTTACCCTGGAGAAACAGCAGCTGATGAGCAGAGCTCTCTAAGCTCCAACAGTCTGTTGGAATTACGTAACGAGTCGAGACAGAGACAGCGACAGCGACAGATGGGGGGAGAGAGGGGAGCAACTTTTGGCTTTGCTCTTTAGCCTTGTCGGCTTAAAAATAATATGCCCAGGTGCGGCAATTCAAACATTTTGACAGTTAGCCACGTCTTCAGGCCGAGGCCAACTTGTCAGCTTCCTGCAACAAATCTGCCAAGAAAAGAAGCCAAGTTAAGCATATTCCCAACTACCAATAATAGTATAGTAATCCAATTGTAGTTGGTCAATTGAGTGCAGTGGAAACTCATAATTGACTTGCAATAATTAAGACAGTTTTGCCATGTTGCCTTTGTGGTTAAATGAAGCGCAAACTGATTGCATTCGCCTTGTCCATTCGTATTGGCCAAAAGGACATTTTGCCGCGCTGTGGCTGTGGCCTGTGGCATGCAGCGTGCACACACAAGCCCTTATGGCCAGCTTGGACAACTGGCCAACTGGCCAACTGGCTCGTTAGACTTGCGCCAACAGAGACAGACAGAGAGAGAGAGAGAGTGGGTGAGGTGGGGAGTGTGGGAGAAGTGGGAGAAGTGCATAGGCGGCAACTACAAAGCAGACAGGAACGACGACAACATGGAGCAGGACGGTATCTTCTGGCACACACTGATAGCAGCAGCAGCAGCAGCAGCTGTCCACAAGCGGCAAACCTCACAAAAGCAGAGACGTCGACGGTGTTGCAGCGGTGCTGTTGCTGTTGCCGGTGCTGTTGCCGGTGCTGCATAGTGGGTTGAAATCGACACTGACACACGCACAGATGTCGCAACGCTTTGAAGATTTCTTTCTTTAGTTTATTTTTTTGTTTTTGTTTTTGTTTTATTTTTTTTCCATTTTTGTTTGTGAAGTTTGAGCTTGGCTTTTGGCGATGCCGATGCCGCGTTTCGAATTGCAATCGGCCAGGCAAATGAGCAGCGAACCGTTTCAGCCAAAACACCCCCCCCCCCCCCCCCAACACACCGCTCAAGCGTCAGCAGGTGTGTGTTTGTGTGTGTGTTAATTGCATTAAAATGTTTGTAATTGCAATGCGGCTTCATCAGCTCGCATCAACAGCAACAACAGCAGCAACAACAGCAGCAACAACAGCAGCAACAACAGCAACAGCAGAAGGGGCAGCTGCAGCAACTGTTGCAGCAGCAGTTGTCTTATCGCTGAGAGCAAATCTGTGCACATTGAAAAATGCCATAGATGCCGCATCGGGAAAGAGTCGGGAAAACGTCTGCAGCGAGTCGTGTCGCAACTATAATTGCCATAATAACATAATATCAGAGCGGTTGCAGTTGCAGTTGCACTTTGCCGTTGCGCTTTCATTTTGTAGCAGCTGCAGCGATGTGGCATTCCACATACCACCAACCGTGGCACATGGTAAAAGGTGTCGTTTATTGTCACACACAATGCCGCCAAAGAACATGCCAAAGATCTCGACAGATGCAAGATACATATATATATATATATATATATACATCAGCATTTTTAGAAAATTCAATCATAGCAGTTTTTCAGTATTTGTGTGAATTGAATATTTGTTTTCAATATTGTTTTTGCTCTGCCAAGCAAGTTTTCTACATTTCAAAATTAACGTCATTTTCCAAAGTCAGACAAGTTTAAGGATTTTTCAATATATATATATATATAACTGTTTTATGGCACTGAGTGTTGCAGATAGCAGGCGCTTGCCTCGTTGGTGGTCAGGTGGTGTCTGTTCCGCAATTGCGGTGACCACAACTCATCCGCTCGACTTGGTCAAGGTTCAGCTGCAAACACAGAAAGTCAAAGTGCCCGTTTCGGAGATAATCGCAAATATATACAAAACATCGGGTAACGCCACAAAATGTTGCAAGTTGAGCACAAATAATGCCTGCTTTCCAACTTAGGAATATTGGGTTTTTACAATGGCATCTCGGCTGCCTGGTTCCGGCAGCTCACCTATACCACAGCCCGGTTTGCCCTCTATGAGTACGGCAAGCAATTTGTGGATGCAAATAATATGAGCGGCAAGATTCAGCTGGCCACGTTTGCGGGCATCTTTGGGGGAATCGTTGGTGTGCCAGGTGAAGTGGTCACAGTTCGCTTGCAAAATGATAATAAGCTGCCAGTGGAACAGCGGCGAAAGTGAGCAGAGCACAAGGAATATATAGTCTAGATATATATATATATATATGTATCTATATATATATATATATTCTTTATAACACTAGTTATCATGCACCTTGAGAAAAAAGTGGTTTCTTGTCAGTTGTTGGCACTTTTCAAAACTAATCTGATTTTTAACTATTCCTTTTATGGAAATAATTTAAAACATTTTTTAATACATTCAGTTTCCATATGGAAGTTTCCGAGATTATAGATCGAAATCTCCTACTCTACTCTTTTTTTGTTGGGGTACATTAAAAAATTATATTTTTCTGCCAATTTCAAATACCATCATTTTTGATTATAATTTGAAACATTTTTAAATACTTTCAGTTTCCATGAAAAATTCAATTATTATGGATCGAAATTTATATTAAAATGGTGCTCCATAAAATTCAGTTTTTCTTGGGGTACATTTTTTGAAGCTTTACCTAATCCATTGTCAAATCCTCCTCATTAGCTACAAGCACATATTCGATGGCCTGCATCGCATTGCCAAGGAGGAGGGTATTCATAGTCTGTTCCGGGGCTCAGTACCGGCCATAACACGTGCCGTGCTCCTAACGATCGGTACAAATGGTGCCTACGATCAGGTAAAGCAGCTGCTGCAGGGCACCTTCGATTTCAGAGAGGGTCTTCCGCTGCACTTCATAACCTCAACGGTGGCTGGATTTATTGGCACACTGATGACACAGCCGATTGATGTGATGAAGACCACGTATATGAATGCAGCGCCAGGAGAATATAGCGGATTGGGTGCGGTTGCGGCAAGTGTGGCCAAACAGGGTCCGTTGGCATTCTACAAGGGATTTGTGCCCGCCCTGCTGCGGGTCAGTCCCAATACGATAATTACGTTTATGTTGTACGAACAGGCGCGTTTGCGTTTTGGCTACTTGCCACCGAGTGGCAACAACAACAAATAAAGCCAATGAAAGCGTAAATGTGACTTGCTGCATTTCCCATGACAGCGGCAGGAGTTGAGTCTGAAACTGCAGCTGACTTTTCCGCATGTTTAGCCTGTGTCCAAGTGTCTCCGGTCTCCGGTCTCTGGTCTTGGGTCTCTGTTCTCTGGTCTTGAAGTCGTCGGCTTCGTTTTGTTTGTTCGCTTCACGTGCGCTGCTTGTCTTTTCAAAGCTCTCCACTTGGTGCACTGGTTGACTGTCTGGCTGCCCCCTGCGCCGTCCCGCTGGCCTGTCTGTCTTGTTTGTCAAAGAGAAACAGTTAAATGCCAGTTTACCAGTTAAATCGGAATCAAAGCGAAAACAATGACACAGTAGCAGAGCGAGAGGGAGAGGGAGAGAGGGAGAGGAGAGAGACAGATAAAGCCTGAACCCGACCTGCTCGACAAATGGCAAGTGAAGTAACAACAACAGCAGCAACAACAACAGCAACATCAGCAGCGACAGCAGCAGCAAAAAAAAAATCGTCTAGACACAGACTAGACTCCATAAAAATAATTATTATCGGTTGCAATTTCTGTGCCTCTGTGCGCCTCGACGACTGCCCCGTTGCCCCTGGTACCCCTTTCGTAGTTTTTGCTGCTGCGGGAGAGGGGACATATCGCAGCACATCATCGCCATCATTCGATTTCATCTGCCTCCGATTACAATTGCAGTTTTCATTGCTCTTTTTCTCTTCAATTGAGAAGTTATAGTTTTTTTTTTGCTCAGATTACGTGGAATTTTGGAAAAAATAAAAAAATCCCATTTGCGATTAATTTAACTACGAAAGTTCAGATTTTGTTCAAAGTTGTTAAAATTTCCCCATTTATTAAACTTTTCTCTGAATATATATTTAGGGCATTTATAATAATTTTTGAAAGCGATTAGCTGCTTCAAAATACAAATTTCACACTTATCTTTTGATTCTGATTTAATATATATTTTTTTCCTGTAAACCTTAACTTTTGTAGCACCATAAAATCTTATTTCTATTTAATTTATGTGAACCAAAGCGACTTTCGACTCTTAAATTACTAAATTAACAGTTGCTGTTACACTGAAAAAAACATCAGATAATATATACGATAGCTATGCCAAAGTTTGTAAGGGTATTTGATTTTCGGCTTGATAAAATTTCGTAGTGTTTTGAACACAATTCAAGAGCGTAATTGCATTTATTGTCAAACAAAAGCGCACCAGGAAGGAGGAGGGTTAATGGCAGCTCAATGATGGACTGGAGAGGGGAAGAGTGGACAACGGGCAGTCGGACAGGATGGATATGTTTGATATGCTGTCGTCACGCATCGCTGAGCATGCAACATGCCGACATCAACAACAGCAACAACAGCAAGAACAACAGCAACAAAAATAGCAACAACTTTGACAGCGACAACTTTGGTGCGACATGAACGACAGCAATGTGGAGCAAGGAAATATGCGACACAGACAACATCAGCAGGGGGTGGACGGGGGCTCACCAGGTAATTGCCACAATTTGCTCGTTGCGTGAATGGACAGCAGCAGTAAGAAAAGGGTGCAAAAGGACAACAACTTCCGTCAATGGTTGCCCCTTCGGGGCAGGCATAATTTTTTTTTTTTATTTTTTTTTTCAACATTTTTTTTATTTTTATGTGCGCCGCCTTCTGTCATATTTGAGGTGCGCATAAGGGCACTCAACGCCGCCATAAATCAACTGCCAACTGCACTTCTGATCTAAGGCTGTCAACCGACGCACCACCACCACCACCACCAAACCACCAGGCCAAGCCGCCAAAGCTTGGCAAACGACAGCGACAACTCTTTAGGCCATAACTTTATAGACGGGTCGCCGAACGCGCTGGCTGCTGATGTGCTTGTGTTGGCCGGTTTCACCTGAGCTTGGGCCAAAACAGCGCTACAATCCTCACTCCGCCAACCCTCTTGCAATACCTTATCTTGCTCTTGTGTCTAGACGGGAGACTACAGACGCTGTCTGTCGTTGCAGTCGCAGCCGCAGCAACAGGAAACAGCAGACTGCCGACTGCAGACAGCAGACAGCAGACAACTGTGACAGCTCGAAGCAGAGCAGCAGCTACAACAACTGCAACAGTAGTGACAACAACAACAACAACAACATTTGTACCTGTGTCCAGCATTTTTCAAATGAGCCAACAATTCTCAGCTGTCAATAATGTCTGTCATTGTTGTCCGCTGCTGTTCACCCTTTGCCACAATACCATCTCGACTAGAGTTGGACTCGTGTTGTTGCTCTCGTGACACGACCAACATAATTGGCTTTAAATAAAACATAGACTAAATATTTAATAGCAGCAATTGCAATTATGAACAGAGTAACTCGACATTATTTTAATAATCAATTATTATTATTGTTATTGGTCTTTATAGAGTGCCACAGCGGAACTGAGTATCGATCAAAATTTGAAAGCAAATTGATAAACTTTATTGTAATCCTCACAATTAACTTTGCTTAACAGTATTTAATTTATATATATTATAATTTTTTATAATTTACAGTTCCCCTTTAATATATATACCACAAATAATTGCCAGCATTTTTCATAATACTTTTTTAATTTACACAATTTAAGCATATGAAATAAAATCAACTAAAATTTGAATTTATTTCAGAAATTTTCCAAAAAACCCATCCATCTCAAATATCTAGCCTTATCTCCCAGACATTAAGCTGTGTCCCGTAATGCTTGCAGTTCCAAAGTTAAGCTGACAAAATTTCTAATCCTTTGGAAATTGAGTTGTGAAATGACAACTTTGTTTGCAACGTTGCGGATGGCGGGTGGAGGAGTGGTAAAAATCCCTGCAATGCAATGCACACACATGTTTGGGTCTTACAAAGTCGCCTTCCCTACAGGCGGATCGGGGGGGAGCGGCCTGTCGAGGCTGTGGCCATTTGGCGTTCCGCTTAATTATTCAAAACCATGTCATGTCTCTGTATAATTTTATGCATTGGCCAATGCGAGCGCCAGTGCTCAACCACGATGATGATGACGATGATGATGATGATGATGACGAGGGGCTGACGCCTACACAGTCAGACGAGTTGGACAGACGGACAGCTGGACGGACTAATGAACGGGCAGGGAGCTGCGGCAGACGAGAGTCAGACATTGCAGCAGCAGCAAAACTACAACTGCAACACTCAGAGAAAATAACGGGTCAAAACAAAAAACATCAGAGAAGATTTCTGGCTTTGAAAATCAGTTGATTTGTACTCATTTTAAGATAGTTTTTTAAATATTTCTGTGTTCATTTTTTAATTTTTAATTAAAACGAAATCATTAAAAAAAATACCCTAATCCAAATTAAGACTTTTGAGTTTAGATAGATGTAGTCTATTATATCTTCTAAAATCGGGAGAGCTTCGATGAAAAAAGTTTATTTGATTATATTATTTTTATTTTTAAATTTAGTAAAGATTTGTAGTATCAAATCAAGCCTGAAAATAATACCCTAAACTCAATTAAGACTTTTGAGTTTAGCTAAAATAATTTCATTTAATTCTTTTAAAATCGGAAAAGCTTAGATAAAAAAAGATTATTTAATGCTTTACAAATTTGGGAAATAAATATAAGTTTATATATAAAAGGTTTTATATATTTTCTGCCAGTGTAGTATCATTCGAACACAGACACCAAGTGGGCAACCCAGAAGGAGCCACATGTGGCAATCACGAAACGTAGTGCCGTTACCCACACTTGCAGACACACAAACACACAATTATACACACATATATATGTATGTATATATGTATGTATGTATGTGCATACAGACTGCTGTGTGGCAAGAGTGAGAGCGTGGCATACCAGACAGTCTGACGCTGTTGGAGCCCACGTAGAGCGCAGCCACTCAGTGAGTCGTCGCTCAGACTGTGACTTGTTGTTGCTGCTGCTGGCCAGCCAGCCAGGTCTCTGTACGACAGCAGCAACAACAACAACAACAACAACAACAATGCTGCAGACGACGACGACAACGACAACAACCGACACAGTCTGTGGCAGACCGAGACTATCGAAAACTCGAAATTTATACGTTGGAAAAGTTGATTTCAATTTTTTCTTTTTTCTCCTTCTCTCTTTTTTTTAGTTTATTTTTTTGCTGGCCGTCTGTTGTTTTGTGTCATTTGTTGTTGCTGTTGTTGTTGCACTTATGCAGTCAAAAATGCCCACGAAAATTATGTTAACCAGCCGGCAGCTGTGCTCAAAATCCCACAACTACATCTTCATAGTGTTCCATCTCAGTTGTCTGGTCTTGTCACTCCCATAAGGCCAACAAGTTTAAGAACTGCCAAGTTGGCTATTTGTTGCACCAAACTAAGCAAACTATTTTTTTGGAAAATTTAATTATTAATTTTCTGTCTACCAGAACACAAAAATAATTATAAATAAAATATGATTTTGAATTTTAGGTGCATTTTAGTTAAGATTTCGACAGCATCAAGATGAATTTCCTTAATTAAAATAAATATTATATAAATATAATTTTAAGCGATTTTTTGTATATTGAGTGTATATCCTATAAACGATTAAAAATCGAATTTAGAATAGATATAGAATATAGACTAAAATATAAATATAAATTTGATCGTCTCCAAGACAAAAATCTTTAAATAATCAATCAGCCCATTTAATTATGTATATAATTTATTATATATATTTATATTTATATAGCCTTATATAGGCTAAATCTGATGGTTATATAATATTACCTACTCACCGTATTTCTGCCAAATGCTTTTGCTTTGATTCTTCTTCTCGGAATCTGTAACAAAATTTGTATCTAAATTCGAATTCTCTTCGTATATTTCTGTATAGAGTATAAATTCGACTCGTGCTGTTGTTGTTGATGTTGTTGACTGTTGTTGTTGTTGCTGTTGCAGTTGTTGTTGTTGTTGTTGTTGTGATGTCAAAGGTGATGCGTTGGTCGCTGTTCGGACCGTATCACGATTGAAAATTCGATGCGCCGCAGAAAGAGGAGTGTTGAGCTTTGTTGTTGCTGTTGCAGTTGTTGTTGCTGCTGCAGTTGCAACAGTTGTTGCTGTTTTAGTTGCTTGTAACAATGTAGCACGTTGATTAATATGATATGGCAGAAACATGGGCGCAGAGGCAAAAACAACATCAGTCGAGTGAGACGCGGCGCGACGACGACGACGGCGACGACGACGACGACGATTTGGATGTGGATGAGGAGTTTGTGTGGCAGGCGGGGAGGCGGGTGCAGGGCTTGCAGTTGCAGTTGTTGTTGTTGTTGCTATGGGTAATTTATTAAGCAAATTTGTGGTTGGCAGGGAAATATATTTGTATTTGGGCGACAACACTTTGCGCTGGCTGCGATTTATAATTAAATCTAACTTATTATTTGCACTATATACACTGTGAGAAACGTCACTACTATATACACTTGTTACGTTTCCACTTGCGTCGCTTCCACTTGGCTTTCGATTTTGTTGCGTTTCCACCAGTCTGCTGCCGTTGTGGCATGTCCGATAGTTTATGTTGTTGATGTGCCTGTTGCTGTTGTTGCTGCTGTTGCTGCTGATCCGCTCCTGCTCCTGCTGCTGTTGTTGTTCTTTCCTTGGCGCCCAAAAGTATGCAGTGTTTTCTAAGCTGCTCTTCTTGTGCTGATTGTTGCTGTTGTTGCTGTTGCTGCTGTTGTTGTTGTTGTTGTTCCTGTGCATGGGCACCGCGAGGGCTTGTGCCGATGACCACAATATGATTGTTGCCAGTAGCGTTAGATTGAATGCGAGCAAAGCGTTTGTTGCAGAGCGGGCCCCCGCGGCGCCACTTCCTGAATGCTTGGGGGCCACAGCGTCAACTGTATGCGAATTGATAGTTCACTGTACCGACCAACGACCAGCAAAGTGCAACGGCATCGGCAACGGCCTGGGCATGGGCATGGACATGGGCATGGGCATGGGCCAGACCAGGGGCAACAACATCAACTGACCAACACCCAAGAAAGCCGACAACAAGCTCAGCGGCTGCAAATGTAGAGAAAATTAGTTGTTAGACAGCTGAAAACTAACTTTAATAATTTAAATAATTAATTTAAATAATTAAGAATAAATTTAAGTAAATTCGAACTGGTTTCAAAAATTCTTAAAATGTTTTTTAAACGCTGCAAATTGCAATCGGTTTCGGTTTCTGTTCAGGTTCAACACAAAATAAGAATAATCATTTTAACAATAATTTTAAAATTTTAGAATAAATTTGAGTTAAATCTAGTTTTAGTATTAATTTAAAAAATTCTTTAAATGTTTTTAAAAGTAAAGTTTTCTACTTTAAATTGCAATTGGTTTCTGTTACCAATCGGATTCAACACACCAGAAAAATAATTGCTATAATCAATTTAACAATAATTGAAATAATTATGAATAAGTTTGAGTATTATTTTGAATTGAGTTTTATTTCGAATTGGGTTCAAAATGTTTTTAAAAAAAAATTCTCTTCCCTAAATTGCAATTTCTGTTCTAAATTCCGGATTCTGTTCGGGTTCAACAGACCATAAGAATCCCTTCAGGAATCACTAATGTAATTATTTTAATAATAAATTACCCCAGCAAACTTAGCAATTATCTTACTCAAGATTTCGCTCAGTGCACTTTTGCTGTGTGGTCGCCTGCTTTTGCAATTCTTTTTATTTTTTTGTTGCAGTTGCTTCTTTTGTTTTCATTTTCGTTTGTCTGTCTCGTCTGTCCTTGCTACAATGTATCTAGACGCAACATAATTTCCCTCACTCCCCCTAATATGCAGCAGCAGGCGTGGTTGAGGGGTGGAGGGGGTGCAGTCGGCGGGAGCCGCACGTTGGACTGAGGCGTAGATCAACAGCAGACACGGGCATAAATAACGCAACATGTGTGTGTGTGTGTGTGTGTGTGTGTCGGCACTCTTTGCCAATTGCAGACAAACAAACAAAACAAGCGACAAACGGTGGCAAACGGTGCGTATGTGCAACATTTCGCTCAAATTTATGTTGCACTTCTCCCGACTTCAGTTTTATTATCATCTCGACGTGCCTCGTCGTCGTCGTCCTCCTCGTCCTCCTCCTCGTCGTCTGCCTGCTTACGAAACCAATTTTTGTCTATATTTATAATGCACAACACAGCAAAAACAACACACAGCTTGTTGGAGTATGTGAGCGAGGGGAGGGGAGAAGGGGTTTACCCCTCGCACTCTTGTTATTATTGTTGCTGCCGCCGCTGCTGCTGCTGCTGCTGCTGTTGGCAATATGACGAAAGATTACAAGCGACTCAACAACAACAACAAAAAATAGGCTAAAATTAAAGTAGCTAAATTAATGGCATAGTTGCTGCTGTCGCTTGTGGTGGTGGTGCAACCACTTCGCCTTGCCCCGCAGTTAATGCCACCGCCAGACAACCAGACAAGAAAAATACAAAAAGGTGGAATGACTTTTGCAACAGGCATTCTGCAATTCTGCATTCATGATGCACGATCTTAGATATAGACAACAACTGACTCTACCTCTCTCTCTCTCTGTCTCTCTCTGTCTCTCTTTCTCCAATCCCCCTTTATCTGCTGGACTTGCTGACTCTGTTCACTAATTGTCTTCTGGAGTCCACAGTTGACATTATGCTGCAAAAATCCAAGTGCAACGTTCAGCTTGATAGACGAAGCGACAGAGTGACCGACAGACAGATCTAGAGGCAAGTCAGACTGACGGTTTGACTAGTTGGCTGCTTCGTTTAATATGTTGCATGATCGACTGACATGTTGCCTACAATGTTGCACCCCAACAGGCAAAGTGTCACAGACAGATTGATGCGCAACACAGACAGCAATGCAGACAGCTGGTGCAGTGTAGGAGTCATCAAGGAGTGGGGGTGTGGCAACACTCAACAAGTAATTTAAAGCTGCAACTTTTAGCTTACAACTTTAAATTCCAGTCTCATTTTTATAGTCATAATATATATACTCATTATATATACCCTACTTGGTCAAATATATGTCGTCATAATGTTATATATATATATATATTTTATCTCTCTTTCTTTCATATAATAAAAGAAAAAACTATAATTTCCTATCTGTTTATATGGCTGCAATAAAATCTTTAATCTCTTCAGACTTATTATAATCTTTTATTTTAAGTATTGCCTGGAATTTATTATGCCGAAGCAGTCTGCGATTCCATTAAGAAAACTTTTAATCTTGGTCAGCATCAATAGCCAAATAGATAAAGCCAGCTACGTATATCTGTCTGATTCTAGTTTCTAGAACAGATCTTACCAAATCTAAGTTCTTAGAGGAAAATTCACAGAGTATTTTTTATTTTTTTATTTATTAAAGTTATATTAAAAAATTGGTACTACTTCGATCTGTAAGGGTATTAACACTTCGACTAAGCTAGTTGATATTTTGTTTTCTTATTGAAATGCCTGGGGTAAGAAACAGCAGCAGCAGAGGCAACAGCAGAGACAGCAGCAGAGGCAGCAACAGCAGCAGCAGTCTGCCTCATCATCATCAACAATATTATGCTGCTGTTGCAAATGTTATTGTCTCCTGCAGCACCCCACTACACCTCCCTTCCACCCAACTTCACTTCCCCTTCCTGCCTTGCAGCATGCTCCCTTTGCTCCACAATTAGCCAAAAGCGAGTCTGGCTACTGTTTCGTTTCATTTGGTTGTTGATCTCCTTTGTTGCTGCTGTTGTTGTTGTTGTTGCTGTTGTTGTTGTTATTGTTGTTGATCGTATTTTATTTTTTTGTTTGCTGTTTGCTGTTGCTGCTGCTGCTGCTGTCTGTGGCTGTTATGTTTTTGCAATTTATTTGATTGCCTCTTCATTTGGCTCTTCTCTCGTGTTTGTGATTTGGCTTTTTTTTTTTGTTGTTGTTGTTCTGTCTGCCTCGGACTGGGACTGTCTGTGTCTTTATGTTGATTTTTATCGCGTCACGGGCTCCTGGCTCTTGAGATCAACGTTAAGTTGCAATTCATGTTCCATCATAAAAACGCGTTCGGACCCATAACAATTAAAATGTTGCCAAAATATAAAAACCACAGTCATAAAGTGTTTTAAACTCAAAATATCTTTGAGTCACTAGCAAATTTGCATAATGCTAAAAATATTTCATTTTGAGTTGAGTTTTTGTCTCGAATTTGGGTCATTTATTTAGCAAAGATCGGTTAAGCGGTTTACTATGTGATCCCAAACTAATCCAACTGACCGGAAAAACCATATTTCGTTCGAAAAGAAGAAGGAAAAAAAGGAAAAATAATCGCACAACAACAAAAGCAACATTTGCCATAGGCGTGTTTTTTAGCTAATTCAAAAAACATTCCAGTTTATTTTTAAACAAGTCGCTAAATTCTTTAATCTATTTTCGTCTACACAAATAAAACAGCAAAAGCCAACACAGGAATTTGCAAGAGGCAACTGTGGAACAGGGGATTGGGGGGTGTACGCTACAATAAAGGGTAGCCAACAAAATGAAATGTGCAACGTGCAGCGGCGATAACAAATTTTATCGATAGCAGCGTGCCAGGTAATACAAGTTGTGTTTTTCTAACCTGAACCCATTCAAAATAGGCAAAAAAGGGTATAATGGTTTTCTGCAAATGTATGTAACAGGCAGAAGGAAGTATCTACGATCCCATATAGTGTATATATTATTGATCACGATAAGCAGTGGAGTTGATATAGCCTAGACTGTCTCTCTGAGTTTAAGAGCTATAGACTTGCATTTCGGAATGTAGGTTCCTGTAAGCTTTTATCGATAACTGCTTTCGTTTCTCGAGGTTTCTATTTCCGATAGCAATAAATGCCACAATTTTATACGCAGAATATTCTAATTAACAATCCAAGTTATAGTCGATAATATATTCTCAAATTAATCCCATTTCTATTGCCTGTCCTTGCTAATGAGTGCATTTGCAAAACTTCAAACATTTTGGTCAACATTTTTAAAAAAAAAACTAGAATATATCTAACCATTGTATTTAGGGTATATCGCCGTCGATTTTACCCGACTACAACAATCTTACTTGTTTTTATTATTTTTTTCTATTAATACCCTACTTATTTTATAACTTTGAAATGAGGCATGCTTAAGTTAATTATCTCTGATATCGGTAGGATTATAGTCTTTAAAACAGATACTGATAGTTGCTTCGTTAAAAAAAAGTCAAGAGAAACCTTTACAAACAAATAAATAACTCTTAAGAATGCTTAATAAATATTTCTCAAAGTTGTTTTAAGAAGAAAAACTTGACAAGCTCTGAGAGATTAGTTTGTGAGAGTGTCTAAAGCTGCGGCAATGCCGAAGAAAGACTTTCTTGCGAACTAGTTGTGTGTATTTTGTTATTTGTATTTTGTATATTGCATTTTGTAGTATTAGCTGTGTGTGCATACCAAAGTCGAACGCCAATTTGACATTGAGCAAACGTAAATTCAGTGAATTCCTGCGTAAATCGATGGAAGACAGCCACGAGACCGCAAAGGCCCGCCACAGGCGCATGCAAAGGACCGACAGCCAGCCGACAGCAAGAAAATTAAATCAAATAAAAAAAAACAAAAACCGAACCGACCACCAAACCGAAACTTGTGGAGCGCCCCAAGGGGGGTGAATCCGAAAGAAAGAGAGCGAGGGGGGAAGCGCACGAGAGCACCGACGAGAGCGAGAGAGCGGGTAATCGGGAGAGCACTAATCAATCGGTCGAAGAGAGCGCGTAAGAATTTCACACATGACAGTGAAGAATGTGCCGGGCGGCAAGCTGGAATACACCTGTGCAAACACGCACAGACACACACACACACACACAGCCACTGACCCGATGTAACAGTTAGTTAGCTATTTTTTTTCGCAAACTTTTTCTTAATTTTGTATTTTTTTTTGTATTGGTTGCGTGCACAGAAATAAAAAAGAACTGCTAATGAATGAGACTATTTCATATATACACGCAGCAAAACATATAATATTGATATATTTATATGTATAATATATGTGTGTATATATGCGGGTGTTTTCGTAGGCACGCGTTATCGTGGCGAGACACCGTTATTTCGTTAGACACCCTCCAATAATTGCAGTCTGCACTTAATTTGAATGTGCTGCGATCTTTTCGCAAACCTGCGCCGTACTGAACTCAATATATTCGCAGCTAACATGAAAAGTGCCCGTTTGTCTCCAATACTTACATATATATATATATGTACACGTACGTATGTATGGCACACGATCGAGTGGTGAATTGCAGGAGGTGACTGGGAGAGGGGGGGGGGAGGGTCGGCTAGAGCTAGAGCCGACCACGACAAAAACGACGACGGGCGTGTGTCGTTTCCTTTATTTTTACCGCTCATTTTCGATTTTTTTTTATTGCGCTCTTCTCTGTTTTATTTATTCTTTTTTTTCGCGAAAAAAATTATTTTTGTACTTAAAAATAAATTAAAAAGCATTTTCTTCATCTGTTTTATTTTGCCTCTGTCGCTGGCCGCAACCAAAACAACAACAGCCACATGAAAATCAAGCGTGAAGCGTGCTAAGGCCCCGTCCCCGCCAGCCCCAAACCACAGCCCCCCGGCCCAGTTCTCAGTCTCGACTAATTCGGGATAAGGGTGCCTCCGCACTCTCTCTCTCTCTCTCCCTTTTCGGGGGGGTCGGGGCACTGTACGTTCATTATGGCTATCAGTCTTGGTTTGTGTTGTAGTTTCTTGAGTCTATCAGAGCCAGAAGCAATCCAAAAATACTGGGCTCGGTACGTTGGACCAAAAGGAATCGCACCGAAGACAACAGAACATAATTTGTGTGTAAAAGATTTGCCAGGCGCGAAATAAACACAAAATATGCCAAGCAAAGCAAAGCCAAAGAGAGAGAGAGAGAGCGCGATAGATGAAATGTGTAGTGCACGGGGGGAAGGGAAGTAGAAGAAGAAGTAGAGGGCAGAGATAAGCGACTCTAAGAGGGAGTTCGGTTATGTCTCTTGGGATTCCTGGCTATTTTCGTAGCTGAGTGCTGCCGCTGCCGCTGCTGCCGCTGATTCACATGGCAAAACCAGAAGAAAACAAGTAAAACTGTTGAAAATGAAGTCACGTGAAAATTGCATGCGAAATTGCATGAATTAAGTTGAGAAAACTGCCGGGCAACCATCCACTCAGACAAAAGTCCTTAGACATTTTGCTTTTCGGCAAAATAGCACACATATATAAACAAGCAGCCGAGTGGAAGATGGGCGAGATTGAGGAAGGAGGAGTTACTGCCGGCGCCTAAGCCAAATTCAGGAAGTTGCCACAGCAAAAAACTGACGCCGGAAGGAGCCAGAGACGTCGCGCCACACGGCGGCAAGCAGACGAGGAGTCGACGCCGACGACGACGACGATGGATGGCCAAGAACAATGCCCACGTGATGATGATGTTGATGGCTGCGGGATTGGTGGGAGTGGGAAATGCAATAATTACAAGTAGAAAGCCTGCAACTTATGCAACTGCAACTTGAAATTGCAATTTCCAAATGCCCAACTTGCTGCTACCCTGCCAAAAATTTAGATTTTTAACATAAAAAAAACTATAAATCAAATTTGAAAATATTTTTATTGCTCCTAAAATTCTATGAAATCTTAAAGAGAAATCGAGCTTGCAAGCTGAACTTAAGTTTCTTAATTAACATTGGAAAAGGATGCGGGAATTGGTAGCTTTCCGTTCAATTAGAGTCACACCTCATTCGACACATTGCGGCAGTTAAGCAATTGGCCCGATTCACAATTGCGAGTGGAAATGCAGGCGACAAAATAATTTAGCATTTAATAAAATTAGAGCAGTGGGCGTGGTGCGACAACACATCCTTCCGATGCGCCAAACACGACTCAAAAGATTAGGAGGGGGGGGGGGGCCTGCTCTGCAGCTTTGGCTGACCACTTGTAACGGTTTATGGTTTCCGCCAGGCAAAGTGAGCAATTTTCCATGTTGGCCAGCTGACAGTGTCCAGTGACTACAGCCAGACACAGACATGGACATGAACTCAACCCGCTGACGGTTTCTACATCATTAGATTGATGAGTGGCGCGGGACGGCGGCACTGTCTGGCGCCAGACGACTTCCTTTTGCTGCTGCAGGTGGTGCAGCAGGCTTGCAACATGCAACCGTCGATTCATATTGATTGAAATTTAAAATGCAAATCACTTAAAGCGTTCAATTTAATCAAATTATTACAATAACAATGTGAGAGCGCTCCGAAGTAGGTGCAAAGAGTGCCGAGGAATCGAACCGAAGACTACACTGGGAATCGATGGTGAAACTTGCTGCGATATAAAGCTGGGAAATGAAGTGGCAGAGAGGCCCCTAAGAGAAACATCTCTGCAGCAACATTTGTTTTTGGACAACTATAAGCAAACCCAATTTAAGTTTTCCATTTTTATAGGTTTAAGATATTCACTGGATTCTTGAGAGAACATAATAGATAAAGAAGTCAGAGTTTATAGCCGCTTAAAAGTCTGTCGGAGTACTGATGTCTCTTTCCAGCTCCTTAGTCTCCTTTGATTTTCTTCGTTCCTCAGTTGCAGCCGTATTGCATGACTTCCCGGCTTTAGCCTTGTTAGGAACCTCTCCGCACACATTATAGCCTGCTCAGAAGTTAGCTAAATTAACAAGATTTCGAAAGCTTCCCTAATTAACGCAATAGCCTAATGTGTCGTCTAAGCCAGATAAGATATGAATATTACCAGATAAATATAGCAACTGTAAAGACAACTATGACAGATTCTTTAAGAATTGGGTTTGCGGAAAGGTCTTAGAAGGAATCCTTACAGAACAGCACAGCAGAAAGAGCCTTTTTTATAGGAAAATATATAGTCTGCTAGAGCAATCACTCTGATCAGCTCTGAAGATATAGTAACCCCCAAGCTGACAAAGATTCTTGAAGAATTTAAAGAGGAAGAGAGGCTCTGCTAGGAGCATAATAAAAAATATCCGAAAAATTATAATAATAAAAGTTTGTCTATTTTTCACTTATTTTATTGTTAACAATTTTGATTTTTTATGCTCAATTTTAATGTGTTTATTTCTTATCAAAATTTCTCGCAGTGCAAGGCATTTAAGCGGAGCCAACAACAAGAAGAACAAGCGGATTGTGTCATAACGCTGACGATAACCAGTCATTTTCCACAATTCCCGTTTGTGCGGTCAGTTTGCAGCCGTTACCAGTGCCGCCACCCCATACGTGTTGCAAGCACGAAAGAGAGTGGGGGGGGCGAGGCAAGCAGAATGTGTCTATCAGCTATCATGTTGTGGTGCCTCATGATAATGTTGAGTGAAGCACGAACAGGCAGACACACTGGGCTAATACCCTGCCCCTGCCCCTGCCCTACCGCCAACCAACAACGTTGTTGGCCGTTGGTTTTGTTGGCTTAATTAAATTGTGGTTGCCACTTGCAAACGAAGCGCGTACACAAAATCACACAACAAATTGTAGCAGCAACAGCAACAACAATGCAACAAACGCCGGCGACTGTTGCACATTCCTTTTTTACATGTTAACTCTTCTTCTTCTCTGTTTATCGTTAATCGCTCGTTTTTATTGTTATTGTTGCAAGTGTGGCATGTCGTTGTGGGCTCGCTTTAGCCGTGTGCTTAACCGTTGCAAAAGTGCGTGACTAACTAGCACATTTTAAATTATAACCACAATTCACAGCAACAATTCTCTTGATAAAGTTCGCTTTACGAACTGCAAGTCATCTTCAGGGGAGTACCCCTACTTGGCTTAAATGGATTTGCCTGAATTCTAATAAATTTCAAATTAAAATTGACAGCTGCAAGTTAGCTGAAAATACTTTTTGGTGTTGCAAAAAACTTTTTGTAAGTTTATTACACTCAAAGAAAATGGAATACATTTTCAAATAATAAGAAATAAAAAAGGAAACTTATTTACAAAAATATTTAATAATTAAATTTAAGACAAAAATTACAAATAATTTGTACAAAATTAAAAGAGAGAAATTACGTAATAAATAATAAGATACAAAACAAGGCAACTTAAAAACAAATTAATGATTAAACTAAATATTAAAGTAACAAATAAATTATACAAAATTAAAAGGGGATAATTAAAAAAAAAAATGCAAGGAATGAACAAAATAAAATAATGTAGAGAAAAATGAAAACATATTTTTAATTAAATTAAAAATTTAAGTTAGAAATAAATGTTAATATAATAAACGGGAGATTTTAATTTAAAAAATTCAATTGAATGAACAAAATAAAATAACGAAAAGAATATTTTAAAATGGTTCAATGTTTTCAAGGATTGTGAAAGTTCAAAGAAAAACCTGGGTTAGGAAAGTAAGAAACGTTATGAGATAAAAGTGGGACATAATATAAGAAAGATAGACTTAAAATAATAGAGATAGACATAATATAAGAGAGATATTAATGGACTATCAGAGAATATCTATATCTCTATACTGATACTATTTTAAATATTCTTATTGCGAACGCAGCTATAATTTTGATTTCCTTAAACTTTTCCAGCCAAGTACTGATCTATAACAGTTAATGGATTAATCGCTATACACACGTAACAATAACTCGAAATCGGATAAATACAAATATTTCTCGCAGTGCACCCTTTGGAGTGGCATTAAACTGCAACTTGCTGGCAATGACTTTCTTGACTGTCTGCAACCAGGAAGCTTTGCCCCACATGATGACACTGTATGCATTAAGATGCTTAACTGCAGCTCTCCCCTGCTCTCTCTCCCCCTTTGCCCAGTGTCAATTGGTTAGCGCCACTGTTTATTGTGCATTTGTCCTTTGGCAACGTGCCGAAGGACAAAAATTCAATGGGAAATGTGCAAAAAGTTGCTGACGGCAGCGCAACTACAACTGGAAGCCAAGCAAGGAAAGCCAACTCAAATTACTGCTACAACGGCGATATCGTCATCTTGGAGTTGCACACCCCCAAAATCTACCCCAAAACCCATACCTCCCCGCTGTATCCCTAGCAACGGCTTGCCCCTTGAAAAGGTTGACCTTTCAATGCCCCGTGTTGCAGCCTCTTTTGGCAGCTGCAGCACTCGCTTAATTTGTGGTCAGCATAAAGCCACAATGGGAAGGAAGAGGGGTAAAGTGGGAGAGTGGGAGAGGTTTGAAGAGAGGGGGGGAGGAGAAGAGGATTTTCAGTTCTACTACACTCATTTAAGTTGATTTGCTTTTTTGTTGAGCATAAAATTCAATCAGCTTCAGCTTGAGCTGCATTCAAAAGTTACGACTGGGTTTTGGGTTGGGTGCCTAGATTTTTCAGACAACCACGTTTTGTCCTTAGATTGTCCTCTAGTCTAGTCTTGTCTCGTCTCGTAGGAGAGCAGCAGGTCCTTGTCTCGCTGTCTAGACCGCTGCAGGGGTCGCATTTTGACTGCAGACGGCAGACTGCAGCGTCATGACAACCGCATGCGATTTATGCAGCTTCCCCCCACACACACACCCCCCCCCCCTTCCACCACCCACACTCTCTGTCTAACTGGATGTATACACCCCCTCTCTATCCCTCCCCTCTCTCTGTTTCTCTCTCTCTTTGGTTGGCACTTTTACGACAGCATTAATATTATTAAATGCAAATTAAGCTTTATCTCGTTTCGTTCATTAGCGGCCAATTTGCACGCCCTTGTTTATTAGATTTGGTAGCTGGGTGCTGGGTGCTGTGTGTGTTTAAGGATGCTGCACTGCATCATTTTGCTGTGGTTGTGGCTGCATTCCAATGTGTGTATTGTGCTCCTTTGTTCAGTCTTCCACGCAACTGGCAACTGGCAACTGGCAAGCGGGCTAATTTGCAAACCAATTAAATGTCAATTTGAGGCATTGTTACCACGCCCACACCCCTCCAAGCTGGCACCCCCCCATGTCGACACAATGTCTGGCCGTGTCAGCGCGTGAAAACTTTTAACACGACAAAAGCCCAAACCCAAACCAGAAATAAATACAAAGTTGCTTTTGTTGTTGTTTATATTATTGTTGTTGTTGTTGTTATAGTTGTTGTTGTTGTTGTTGTTGCATAGCACCCAAAGTTTCCACTCGCTGTCTAGACTCCAATTCGCGACTCCTTTGTAAACTTTTAACTGAGACTGCGACTTTTAGTTGTATTTTTGGTAGTTTGCATAAGTTTCAGCTTTCTAGCACCAAAACACTTCCCAAAAAACAGCCCGTAAAACATTGAAAATAAATCAGAGATCGGCCGAATATACAAAATTGAATTTAAATTTTTATACAAAAAATATATGTATAGCTTACAACGGTAATTTGTCGTATTGCATATCAGAAAAATCTTTTTTCAAATAACAGTATAGATTAAATCAACATATAAAAAGATATAAAAAACGTTAAAATTTATTCGAAAATCGATTAATTTTGGACGAATTAAAAACATTTTAAATTTGAGTTTTTATAAATAAAAAAAATAATCGTTTATTTCTCGACGGAGTTATATCAATTTGAATTGTAATTTTTATACAAAAAAAAAACTATAGCTTAAAATGTGATTTTTCCCGAAATCCATTTCGCAAAAATAAATTCTTTTTAATAATAGTAAAGATTAAAAATTTTATATAAAAATGCCTATAAAACGTTAAAATTTATTCAAAAATAGGTTTCAATTTAAATATTCAATTTGAGATTTGTAAAATAAAATGAATAATAATAAAGCGGATTATTTTTGGCCAACAATTTAAATATTTTTTCCGGAAAACAATTTTTTAAACATTTTCATACAGAATTAATATATAGAAAAAGGCTTTCGAAACATTGAAAGCAAGTCGAAAATGTACTCATTAATTTGTCTACAAACTTGACTCAAAAAAAAAAACAAAGTACATTTTATTTGAATTAAGCACACCAAAATTGCACTTATAAGCTAAACAATACAGCTTAATTTGGATTTATAGCCATGGCTATTTGGAATTGATGGTTTCTCTCTTGTTAGTTTTGGGCAAATGTTTTAGCAGTTAAACAGTTTGGTGACTGGTATAAAAGCTGGACAATTTCATCAGTCATTATTTATGTCTATTTGGTATATTGCTGTTGTCCATGCAAATGCCAATGCCAATGCCAAATGCCCAAAAGGCGGAGCAGGCCGCGGCAGGAAAACGGATTTTATGCGCTACCAACAAAATTGTTATGCAAATACAAAACAAAAAGCCACAAAAACCCAAAAACCAAAAGCAAAAACAGAGAAAAAAAAAACAACTCCTTGCAACGGAATATGGCTGCAGGATACTTTTCCGCCACAGACAGGACACCCGCACACACACACACACACACACACACAGAGAGACAAACACCGGATAGGTCAGAGAGTTGAGCTGGGCAATGAGATTTTTCAGCTAAAAGTTGAATTGTGCAACGACCAAACTTACTCGCTCTCTTTCACACACACACAACATATGCGTCTCTCTTTCTCTCTCTTTCTGTTCGTTGGGGACTGTCTGTGTGGTATGCACTTGTCTAGACGTTGGCTAGACAGTGTAAAACCAAATAATAAAAAATACAACACCAACAACAACAAGAAAAAAACACAACAGCACTGGGAGAAATACATTTCGACAACAACAATTACAGTGAAATGCCAGCAACACAAAACAAAAACCAAACGAATTTCTGTGCTGCACATTTGCCATCCATCTACAAACCCATCCAGTTGAGAGTACTCCCAAATAATACGCTCTCCTCCTCTGCGAAAAGGTGAAACATTTTGGTTGCCGCCGTCGGCATTTCGACAGAGACAAATTTTTGGACAAATTTCAGTTTGCACAAAAAAAGGATTTTTATGCCGAATTTGGAATACTTTTGACAAGAAATCGATTGCAACTGGCAGGTTTTCTTACATATATATATAAAGAGTCCACTTCAATAATACATTTTACTTGATATCATCTCTCGTTTCATTGGATGTTTATAATGCTCACGGCAACGGCACAATAGAAACCACAAAGGAACGTGCTTAAAATCCAGTTTATCAACTGATGAACAACAGTTTTTTTTGTGTATTTTACAATAAAGCTAGGTACTACTGTGTGGGCAGAGTTAGTCCTCCGGGTCAGTTCAACTACGAGGCGCCAAACTTCTTGCGCTGGAAGGGCGGCGGCAAAGGTGCCAATAGATTTTTCGTCTGCACACCAATTGTGACCAGTTCTTTGGGGCTGAGACGGCACACCTGAACCAGATGCTGCAAGGGGAGAGAAGAAGAAAGAGATTTCGATTAGAATCCACATATGAAAAACTTGGTTTGAGTTGTCTCACCTGACGAGTGAGACTCATATTGAGGCGATAGCTCTTCAGTTTGGTTGACTCCACGGCATGACTTGATTTGCTCAGGCGTTTGGCTTTGCTATTTGGCGCATCATCCTGCGCCTGCTCCACCTGATAGCTCTCCAGCACATACAGATGCACCTCGTTGTAGACAATGATTATGTTGGGATTGTGTGGATCCAGCTGAATGCCTTTTATACAATGCAAATCCCCATTGGGCACAAAGAGTTCCTCGGTTTCGCACACAAAGCGACGCTCCACCAGATCGTAGTCCACAATCCGACCATCGGCATAGGCAACGACCAGACGTGGACTATTCTCGGACAGAGTCAGTGCTGTGGTGGCCGCTTTGTAGCGTGGCAAGTTCAACAAATGCCCCGATTTTTTCCACTTGGCTCGCAGCTGCCAAACGGCAATTAAATGATTTGTGGTGGCAACCACCAGATATTTGCCACACGACGATAGCTCCACGTGGCTAATGGGTGACTTCAGCTCCGCGCTGAGATCGATGCTGTAGAGGAACTCCGGTTTCCCCTGCTGCAAGCTAAAACAACGCAGCTGACAACTGGGCGCATGAAGAATAAACAATTGATCCGACTTGGCAAAGGTTACAAAGCTGGCTGGCCCCTCCAGTTCCGCTGGCAAATCCTCTGTCAAACGTTGCACGCCCAGCTTCGGCGCCAGTTGCAGGCGATTCAAGCGCAGCTCGGTGCCAGTTGAATAACATATCCACGAGTTATCCTGCGAAATGGCAGCAGCCTGTATAAATTTGCTGTCGCCCACATTTAGCTGCAACAGCTTCTCGGGCGTCTGCTCCAGTTGCAGTTCCTCGCAGTCGCCCAGCTTCGAGTTCTGATGCTCGCCAGGACGTGGCAAGCCCAAGCGCCACAAATGCAAGCTCTGCGGATAGCGAAGCAGCAAAAGATTCGCTTTGCTTGCCAAACTAGCGCAAGGACCTCGCAGAAACGGTGCATATTTGGCGATGTAAGCTCGCATTTTGGTGCTTGACGAGATGCACAGGATGCCATCTTCGCCGCCAGAAACGATGCGACCATCGATCATGACGAGTGCCTTGACATAATGGCTGTGCGCATCGCGTTGCAGAAACTTGATCCAACGTTCGCAAACCGATTCCTCGCGCTTGATTTGCGTCTTGCTGAGGACTCGAATCAACGGTGGCTCCAAGCCGCTGCACACCAGTCGATCCTCCTGCTCGTTGACCGCCATCGCGAACACGTTCTTGTCGAGCACCTTGCACGCCTCCAGCTGTGCGGCATTTGAGGCATTCCACACCGTCACAAAGCCTGCCGAATCACCAGCAATAATCGTATTATCGCTTAGCACTTGGAGCGAATAGACGATTACGTCCTTGGAGGAAAGCGTCATTGTATGCAGTGTATTGCCCCTGGCCACATTCCAGATGCGCACGGCACCCATTGAGCCCGTCACAAGTCGCTTGCCCGGCTTATCGAACTTGCAGCAGAGAACACGTCCGTCCTGCTTATTGAAGAGCATCTTGTAGCTAATCTCGTCATGCTCAATGCTCATTATATTTATGTGTCCCTCCTCGGAGCCAACGGCAAGATCCGTCTCGGCACTATTCACATCCAGGCACCACAGAGCATTCCCTGTCGGTGCTTGTTCGTAGCGTGGCTGCAGCTTATTCAAATCCCATTCGTAGAGTTTTCCATTTAAATCCACGGAGAATAGTCTTTTTCCCGCCCACGCCAAGCCCTCCACTTGCGCATCCGAAGGCTGCTGTATCACACGATCCAAATATGGGGCATAGTTCATGTCCCACAGCTCAATGGATCCATCCTCACTAATACAATAATACTCCAATTACATATAATTAAATTTTTATTAAATATTTTACTTACCGGCTGAGCGCCAGGCACTTGAGGACTTTGCAGTAAGCCAAACACGTAATGGCCCTGGGCTTTATTGTGTAGAAACGCACATTGTGCACTAGTGACGTACCGTCTGGTTTATCGGGTGTGTTTGCTTTCATTGTAAAATGCGCTTTAATTCATTAATTTTTATATTTTACAGAAACGCACAAATCGCACGTGTGCCAAGCGTGTTTTGATATGCCAGAGTTGCCTGACTGCTTCACTTACGATGTAAACAATGCCATTCGCAGCGAACGCAGTGAAATTATCGATGTAGCAAGTGATTCGTGGTGGTTCACAGCAGTGATGCCAAGGTAGCTCTTCATTTTTGTATATTCATCAAAAATATGCGATCTTTTAAAATATTGCTTATAAAGAACCAAATGGCTCTATATTCAAATGTGACTATATTCAAAGAACACATTTACTCTCTATGTGGATAATTGAATGAGTTAATCAAGAATCACAAGTTTCTTAGCCTTTTTTTATTTACTTCTATCTCTAATAGTATATGTCATCGATACTTGGCAGCACAGATTCAGTTCGAGTGACTCACCAAAAGAACTTAAGAACTCACTGTTTGGGGGTAGTTTGCTGCTCTTGGCGAAAATTACTAAATTTGCTAATTTAATTACAATTAATGTCAGTTGTTACCTGTGTGCCAAGTGTATGTAAATAAAGAACGTGATTGTTAATGATGCAATAAATAAGCAGCAACGATAAGTGCACTGATAACGTAACATAAAAGCAGCCGCAACATGCCAAAATCAATTGGGAATTGTTGCCTGGCATTGTTGTTTCTGCTGGTGCTTGGAACTCCGGCGATATCCTCGCGTGTCTTGGAGCTCAGCGATCGTTTCATTGATGTGCGTCACGAGGGCCAATGGCTGGTGATGTTCTATGCCCCCTGGTGTGGCTACTGCAAGAAAGCGGAGCCGATTTTTGCCTTGGTTGCCCAAGCATTGCATGCGACAAATGTGCGAGTTGGACGCTTGGATTGCACCAAATATCCGGCAGCAGCAAAGGAATTTAAGGTACGTGGCTTCCCCACCATAATGTTCATCAAGGGCAACATGGAGTTCAACTATAACGGAGATCGCAGCAAGGATGAACTCGTCGATTATGCTCTACGCATGTCGGGTCCGCCTGTTCAACTGGTTACCCGCACGGAGAGTGTGGATATGCTGAAGGGATCCCACACGATCTTCTTTATGTTTGTGGGGGAGCAACAAGGCGTTGTGTGGGACACATATTATGCCGCCGCTGAGGGTTATCAGGAACACGGTTTCTTTTATGCCACCAGCGAGGATATTGCTGCTCAGCATTTTGATTTCGAGAAACTGCCAGCGGTTATTGTCTACAAGGAGGAGCAGCATCACTTCTATCCGCACGGACATGTTGCCCACGAAATGGACCCCAATGATGTCAATGAGACCATCTTTCAGTGGGTGAACGTGGAGCGCTTTACACTCTTCCCCAAAGTGACGAGGTTTAATATTCATCAGCTGTTGAAGACCAAAAAGTTTTTGGTGTTGGCTGTGGTACAAGAGGATAAACTCAACCAGATAGCCACACATGAGCTGGAGTTCCGTGACATGGTCGAGGGCGTCATACGGAAGCATCGACCACGATATCACGATAAATTCCAATTTGGATGGGTGAGTTATTGTTGCCTCTAGCTGAGATCCTTTATCAATCTAATTGCTTTTTCCTTCTGCCTGCAGATTGGCGAGCCATCGATTGCCCATTCCATAATCCTGGATCAGATGCCGACGCCACATTTGATAGCATTGAATTCGACGACGCAGCATCATTATATACCCGAGGACGATCCGCTGCAGATGACGCCGCAGGCTCTCCACTTATTCCTGGAGTCCATTAGCAATGAAAGCGCCACTGTCTACGGAGGCGATTCCTATTTTGTACGCGTGAATCGGGCTCTGTTCGAGCTGAAGCGATCGATGCGCGAGATGTGGCGAGGTAATCCAGTGCTGATGACTGTGATCTTTGGACTACCGTTGGGCTTCCTCTCGCTCATCATGTACTCCATATTCTGTGGCGATTGCCTAGTCACCGAGGAGGAGCAAGAGGAGGATCACGAGAAGAAGGAATAAGCGGTGTGATCCATGGAAACCAGAAAGCAAATCAAACCAAATCATCTCATTGTTAGTGCAATTCCCAAAACATGCATTAAGCCAAAATCTAGTCTTATTTTAAAATGCGTTTTGCTGACATAGAAACTCCTCCTTTATATCCGATTGACTACAGTGATTGCTCGACTACTAAAACCAACTATATAGACGATGTTAATTGATAAATATTTTTAATATCTAAATACCTTTTTCTAGACAAATTGAATGTTGATTCTCAGATTCTATATAATTAAGTATAGGACTTTTTAAATGCATTCAAAAATATAGTTTCTAATTTGCGAGCGTTCCATGTACTCTGATTTCGATTCCATTTTTGTAAGAGAGATTGAGAGCTTGAATTGTGTGTGTGTGTGTTCTTTTTAATTTTAATAAACAAATAGTTGGTAAAATGACCAAAAACTAAAGCAAATTTGTTTCGCTTGCGATTCAGCTTCAGTTTCAGTGTCAATTCTTGTTGTGCACAAGCAAGTGGCAAACGGAAGTCCGGCTCTAAAATTGATAATTGAATCTTAATCCAAATCGAAAATCAACAGCCGTAGTCCTCGTCATCGTCGCTATCGATGACAGCGCGGCGTCTATCGTATTTCACTGTGGATTTACTCTGGGGCATTTGTGCATTGACGCTCTCCAAGATGCTGACGAACTGGGCATCATCCAGCTTGCCACGCACCTGACCCATCTGTGCCATGCGAATGACCATATTCTCAAACATTTCCGCCTTCTCCGGTTTGCTAACTTTCAGTGTGTTCACTGTGAATTAAAGTGTGTGTGGTTGATTCTTTATAGTTGGGTTTCACTGTACACTAATGTGAAACTTACGTCGGGCGCGTGCCTGCTGATCGAGCACCTGCGACAGAATCGAGTGCTTCATTTCCTCCTGGGCACGCATTTGGTCCTGCTGAGCCTTTTGTTTATCGGCATCGTTGCCACCGCCGCCACCCTGTATAAGAATTGAACGGGTATATAATCATTGTATACCCTTTCTCTCACAGCTGTGCTGCCTGTGCAACAAAAACAACTATGACTCATGCCGCCTCGCTGCGATTGACATTTAGCTTTACTGCTGTATAGATTTATTTTTTATGCAGCAGCAGCCCTCTTTTATACATATTTATATATATAAATATATATATATATGTTTTTTTATAGCTATTTTTGGCATTTCTAGAATATACCATTAAGAGTCGCATAATTCTTACTTACAAATTGCGACTGCATCTGTGACATGCGCTGGGCGCGCAATGCATCCAAATCTCCGTCCGACATTGTTTAACCGGTAATTTGTTTATTTCTAAAGTCCTTCAAACCAATTATAAATATAAAACCATGCACTTTCTTGCTCTGCTTCTTCTGGCAAAACACCGCTGGCAGTGATCGATAATCGCACATAAGCATCGAAACAAGTCACAATAATATCGATAGCTCAGCTGCTACGAGTACATATCGCAACATACGTGAATATCTGACTAAGAAGAAGAAAAAAGCAGAAGGCAAAAGCAGAAATAAACAAACAGCTGTGCGGTTGAAAATTAATAAAGTTGTGCAGAAAGTTTGCTAAATTTGTTTAAATATTGTTGAAAATGACTTCGCCCCTGGAGAATTTGGAAACCCAACTGGAAATGTTTATCGAGAATGTGCGCCAGATACGCATAATTGTGAGCGATTTTCAGCCACAGGGTCAAAATGTACTCAATCAAAAAATGTAAGAATAAACGTCAAAAATTTCGCTGCTCTCAAATACTATTGTCAAATACTCTTCTTTTTTGGTCAACAACAGCAACAGTTTGGTGACTGGTCTGCAGGAAATTGATAAATTGCGTCCACAAGTGCAGGATGTTTATGTACCCTTCGAGGTGTTCTTTGATTACATTGATCAGGATAAGAATCCGCAACTCTACACGAAGGACTGTGTGGAAAAGGCGCTCGCTAAAAATGAGGAAGTGAAAGGCAAAATCGAAAGCTTGAAAAAGTTCAAAGCAAATCTGCTGATGGAATTGTACAAAACATTTCCAACAGAGATGAACAACTATCGAGCATACAGAAAAGACTCTATTTAAGCAATGAAAAAATAATAAAACCATTAGAAGTACTTTATATATTTATAAAAAAAATATACTTATTGCAGATGTATGTACTTTGAAAACATTTTCATGTGTTTCATGTGCCTCATAATCTGATGTTATCCTTTTTGCACACGCTCGGTAAGTGAAAGCTTTAAGCCTTTGATTTGTAAAGGAAGTTTTGTTCTTTCAAATCATCCATTTGGCAAATTTTTTTCTGAAGGCTCCAGTGGCGCAATTGGTTAGCGCACGGTACTTATAATCAGTATACTGTGTATGAATTGAGAGCTATGCCGGGGTTGTGAGTTCGAGCCTCACCTGGAGCAGCCGACACAATTTGTGCGTCGCAATTTTTTTTTTTTGATTTTTCTTAAAATTTTATGTTTACATATAATTATATATGTATGCAGGTCTTTCGTTATCGCTGCGATTTTGTTTAGAAAGCCCAAGTCTATTTAATTAAATAAAAATTATCTTTTTACAGCGTTGCCAGACTGTTGAGCGAATACGCAGCCGGCCAGCTGATTTTTGTTTTGTGCCTGCTTGTGTAATTTGTTATAACAGCTGGCGAGTAATTTTTATTTAATAAAAGCAAAATATGCGTCGCGTGTGTGCTGTTTTACGATGTGATTTTAATGGCTTATATTATAAGTCAATAAGCACAAAGAATGTCCGACGATATCGAGTCGAAGCCATACGCAGTGCGTCTTCGGTAACATCGGCAGCCTGTTGGAACTGCAAAAAGGCCGGCAATCAAATGATTTGCAGTGATTGCGGTTGCCTTCAGGATGTGAATGAGAAAATTGCAAGTATCGGATTAACGGTATCATGAGGACTCATTGCGGTAACACTTTTGTTTCATCCGTAGAACTTCTTTGAGCTGTTGAGTTTTCCCACCAAGTTTTCGGTGCCAACTCAGGAGCTGACGCAGCGTTTTCGACAACTGCAGGCGCGCGTGCATCCCGATAAATATAGCAATAAGTATGATTTAGTTTGTGGTATTATTAGACGATTAAATTGTATCCTTTTAAATGCAGAACTTCTCGCGAACAAACAAATTCCGCGGATTGGAGTTCGCTAATCAACAAGGCTTACAAAACACTATCGGCTCCCGTGGATCGAGGGCAATATATGCTGCAGCTGGAGGGAGAGGAGATGCCACAGGATAATAGTGCTTTAAACACCACATTTTTAATGGCAATGATGGAGCGAAACGAGGAGGTGGACGAGGCCGCTGACAGCGCAACACTTGAACAACTTAATACACAAATCGTCAAAGAACTGGAAGCAAATGCCAAGAAAATAACAGCGCAATTCGATTCGAATGATTTGTTGGCGATTAAGCAAACTTTAGTGGAAATGAAATATTTACTCAGCATACAGAGCAGCATTAAGAAGAAACAACAACATCTGCTCTCCTCCAGCTGAATGGCAATTTATCGATCAAGAAGAAGCAGATGCAAAACAGCTGACGACGATCGTTGAGAAAAAAAAATTGATTTTGTTCAAATTTACATGTGATTGCATCTGTTGCCATTACTAATCAGCACCGGCTAAAGCTATCAATTAAGACGGTCGTAAAAGTGTAAAAATGTTATGAAAAAGCAAAAAAACAATCTTTTTTTATGTTTGGGTAGTTTACATAAATTGCCTTAAAAATGTATTCGGGGAAGTTTCCCATTTAACAAAACAAAAGCCAAATAATTGGCTGGTGATAATATCTTAATATGCTAGCCACTCTTACGTCATACGTAACACAACAACACACACCGGCAATTTGCTGGTTCTCTCTGCTTAAAAATTTGCACCGAAGTTTCGAACAAAGAAAAATCAATGCCTGCTGATAACATTGTAATCAGATACTCACTAGTAGTCATATATACGTAATCTGGACAATATTCATAGTGGAAATTTCATTTAAATTGAGACTGCCTGTTGTTTAGCAATGTCAGTGCTCTTTAGTTCTTCGACGGAGGTGTTCGCAATTGCGAATTACGGTCCAAATACGCTGCAATAATATGTTGAGCTACTTGAGGATTGCATCGTGGCTAGCCACGTGCCTGCTGCTGTTCACTTTGCTTGTCTCGCCGAGTGCAGCTGATGTCAATGGCACCGTCTCACCAATCATTGGTGTGCTCGCCCAGGAACTGTATCCCGACAGTTTGGGTGCTACTAAGTTCAATGGCACCAGTTATATTGCGGCTTCCTATGTCAAGTTTGTGGAGGGCGCCGGTGGCAGAGTGGTTCCCATTTGGTAAGTGCAACACCAGAAACGAGCTTCCAGCAGATTGAAGTTATGTAGAAATGTGTATCTTTATTTTTGCAAAAAACAAAAATCTATTCTTGCATTCTGTCGCGAAATGTAGTCTCGAAGCTTAGAAGCGATATTTGCATATTAGCATAAAAATGTGTTTTTACTATGACAAAGTGATTGGACTTACAACTCTTAATTATATGCTGTTCAAAGTATTAATCTGTAGTCAATTTTGTTGTTTTTTAAATCTGGTTTTATTTTTCTTTCAAGTTATCTTAAGCAAATATTTATTTTGCAAGTAGCAAAGTCTGTCACTTTTTTTTTGTTTTGGCAAAAATAAAAATTCAAACAAACTTATAAATGAGTATGTATATATATCAGTCGGTAGATAACTAATCACATTTTTTTATTATCATATGCTTATTTTTATACGATTAAATATATAATTTACTACTGATGGCACCTGACAGATATGATTAAATTTAACGGGAGTAATATTAAATTTAATTTGGGCTTTATTTACAATCAATTATTTATTTTTAGAAATTTATTTTATTTGCGCATTAGGATCTCGGCTGTCTTGAAAGGGTTCCCACAATCTTTTATAATATATTAATTCATTTCCCTGCATCATTTTCTAGCAAGGGCTTCAAAGATAACGATTTGAATTTCTTGGATTACTTAAGTAAATAAAATATTACCATTTACAAGCCGAGGCCATTAATGCTACTTATGATATATGTTAGTGTTTGCTATCAATGAATAATATACGAATAGCAACTGAGACAGTCAGTTGACAGGGAAATGTTTTCACTCACTGAATAATTTGTTACACCTCTCTCTATTATAGGATCGGTCGTAATCGCAGCTACTATGAGGATGAATTGCTCAAAATAAATGGGTGAGTTCAAATCGAATATAAAGAGAAATCTTTAAAAAAAACCCCATTTTATTTTAGATTACTTTTACCTGGTGGTGGAACATGGCTTAATGTGACCAATGGTTATGGAGATGCTGGCGAACATTTGATTGAAGTAGCCAAGAAGTTAAATGACAATGGCACCTTCTTTCCCGTGTGGGGTACATGCCTGGGCATGGAACTGCTCGTCCTGAAGATGGCAAATGGATTGGAGACACGAAGCAGTTGCAAAGCACGTGGAATGGCTCTGCCACTGGAGTTTAAGCCAAGTGAGTAAGGTAAATAATGTCCGAGATTGTATCAAATTAATGTGTGTAATTTTATTCATTTTGTAGACCTCAACCAGAGTCGGCTCTTTGGTGGTGCCAGCGAGGATCTGATCACAAAACTCTCCTCTGAAAATTTGACCTATAACTATCATCAATGGTGCTACACGGAGCAGAGTTTTAAGCTGTCTCCATTGAATAACTCATGGCGCATTATGTCCTTAAATCACGACATGAATGGCACTGAATTTGTGTCCTCCATTGAGCATCTGAGATATCCCTTCTATGGCGTACAGTTCCATCCGGAGAAGGTGCTCTACGAGTTTGTCAGTTCGAAAGTGCCACACACCCCGTCGGCGGTGCAGAGTGGCCAATATTTTGCTAACTTCTTTCTTAGCGAGGCGCGTCGCAATCTGCATGTCTTCAAAAATGCCACAGATCAGGCAAAATCTCTGATCTACAACTACAAGCCGGAATACACTGCACTGTTTGGCTCCGACTATATTCAGCAATATGTGTTTGAGGATATACCAGATATTCCAGATGAGGGTGAACCGGATAACTCAAGTCCACACATCTATCCGTACTATCATTCAAATCCCAAGGGGAATGGCTCTTGTTCGATATCCGTCGTATTTGGCCTTATTTTGGGTGCAGTGTTCAGTGTGTTTATTTAGATAAAAGTAATCTGTATGAATTCTAAATAAATTAATTATATATTGTCTTTTAATTATTTTTTATTATTGAGTTTGCGCTTTAAAGTTTATTTAAATTAAATTAAGTTAAGTAAAGTTGATAAATGTGTTTATTAAGTTGCTTTGGTGAACCCGGATAACTTTTACCTTTCTCTATGCATTGTAGAATTAGTTCCACTACATTGCATGGTAATATCTTTCTGTTCCATGCAATGTAGTGGAACTAATTCTACAATGCATAGAGGAACGTAAAAGTTTCGAACAAAGAAAAATCAATGCCTGCTGATAACATTGTAATCAGATACTCACTAGTAGTCATATATACGTAATCTGGACAATATTCATAGTGAAAATTTCATTTAAATTGAGACTGCCTGTTGTTTAATGTCAGTGGTCTTTAGTTCTTCGACGGAGGTGTTCGCAATTGAGAATTACGGTCCAAATACCCTGCAATAATATGTTGAGCTACTTGAGGATTGCATCGTGGATAGCCACGTGCCTGCTGCTGTTCACTTTGCTTGTCTCGCCGAGTGCAGCTGATGTCAATGGCGCCGTCTCACCAATCATTGGTGTGCTCGCTCAGGAACTGTATCCCGACAATTTGGGTGCTACTAAGTTCAATGGCACCAGTTATATTGCGGCTTCCTATGTGAAGTTTGTGGAGGGCGCCGGTGGCAGAGTGGTTCCCATTTGGTAAGTGCAACACCAGAAACGAGCTTCCAGCAGATTGAAGTTATGTAGAAATGTGTATCTTTATTTTTGCAAAAAACAAAAATCTATTCTTGCATTCTGTCGCGAAATGTAGTCTCGAAGCTTAGAAGCGATATTTGCATATTATCATAAAAATGTGTTTTTACTATGACAAAGTGATTGGACTTACAACTCTTAATTATATGCTGTTCAAAGTATTAATCTGTAGTCAATTTTGTTGTTTTTTAAATCTGGTTTTATTTTTCTTTCAAGTTATCTAAAGCAAATATTTATTTTGCAAGTAGCAAAAATAAAAATTCAAACAAACTTATAAATGAGTATATATATATATCAGTCGGTAGATAACTAATCACATTTTTTTATTATCATATGCTTATTTTTATACGATTAAATATATAATTTACTACTGATGGCACCTGACAGATATGATTAAATTTAACGGGAGTAATATTAAATTTAATTTGGGCTTTATTTACAATCAATTATTTATTTTTAGAAATTTATTTTATTTGCGCATTAGGATCTCGGCTGTCTTGAAAGGGTTCCCACAATCTTTTATAATATATTAATTCGTTTCGCTGAATCATTTTCTAACAAGTGTTTTAAAGATAACGATTTGATTTTCTTGGATTACTTAAGTAAGTAAAATAAATAAAGCCGAGGCCATTAATGCTACTTATGTTATACGAATAGCAACTGAGACAGTCAGTTGACAGGGAAATGTTTTCACTCACTGAATAATTTGTTACACCTATCTCTATTATAGGATCGGTCGTAATCGCAGCTACTATGAGGATATAATGCACAAAATAAATGGGTGAGTTCAAATCGAATATAAAGAGAAATCTTTAAAAAAGCCCCATTTTATTTTAGATTACTTTTACCTGGTGGTGGAACATGGCTTAATGTGACCAATGGTTATGGAGATGCTGGCGAACATTTGATTGAAGAAGCCAAGAAGTTAAATGACAATGGCACCTTCTTTCCCGTGTGGGGTACATGCCTGGGCATGGAACTGCTCGTCCTGAAGATGGCAAATGGATTTGAGACACGAATCATTTGCAAAGCACGTGGAATAGCTCTGCCACTGGAGTTTAAGCCAAGTGAGTAAGGTAAATAATGTCCGAGATTGTATCAAATTAATGTGTGTCATTTTATTCATTTTGTAGACCTCAACCAGAGTCGGCTCTTTGGTGGTGCCAGCGAGGATCTGATCACAAAACTCTCCTCTGAAAATTTGACCTATAACTATCATCAATGGTGCTACACGGAGCAGAGTTTTAAGCTGTCTCCATTGAATAACTCATGGCGCATTATGTCCTTAAATCACGACATGAATGGCACTGAATTTGTGTCCTCCATTGAGCATCTGAGATATCCCTTCTATGGCGTACAGTTCCATCCGGAGAAGGTGCTCTACGAGTTTGTCAGTGCGAAAGTGCCACACACCCCGTCGGCGGTGCAGAGTGGCCAATATTTTGCTAACTTCTTCCTTAGCGAGGCGCGTCGCAATCTGCATTTCTTTAAAAATGCCACTGATCAAGCAAAATCTCTGATCTACAACTACAAGCCGGAATACACGGCACTGTTTGGCTCCAGCTATATTCAGCAATATGTGTTTGAGGATATACCAGATATTCCAGATGATCATTCAAATCCCAAGGGGAATGGCTCTTGTTCGATATCCGTCGTATTTGGCCTTATTTTAGGTGCAGGTTCAGTGTGTTTATTTAGATAAAAGTAATCTGTATGAATTCTAAATAAATTAATTATATATTGTCTTTTAATTATTCTTTATTATTGAGTTTGCGCTTTAAAGTTTATTTAAATTAAATTAAGTTAAGTAAAGTTGATAAATGTGTTTATTAAGTTGCTTTGGTGAACCCGGATAACTTTTACCTTTCTCTATGCATTGTAGAATTAGTTCCACTACATTGCATGGGCAACAGAAAGATATTATATTATATTAAATATTATATTTTATATGTATTTTATATTCATGTATATGTAAATAGGATTTTCTTGCATTCAAGTACGAATTTTGTGGGCTTAGAGGCTTGTGATTTTTAATAGTTTTGTGAAATTTCGAATAACAACATTATTTATTAGCTTTTTCTAACTGTTATTTAAACAAATATAAATTTTGTCTTTATTGTGAAATATTATTTAATAATAGATGATGAAAAATATTCATAAATTAGACGCACACAGAATTGACCAGTTCAATCAACTATATTATAAGGTTTTCTAAAAAGAACAGTTAATTATTACTAATAATTTTAGTTTAGTGAATGTTTTATTATATTATTATTTTATATTATTATAAATTATATTATATTCAAAGGAACATCATTTATTTTTTTATAGCATTAAAATAAACGTTGTTTGAACCACTGTTAATTCAATAACTTCCAATACACTGCCTAAAATTAGGCTGCGATTTAAATATAATTTGTGTGCTGCAAAAGCGGCAGTGTTTCTCAGTTGTTTTTAGGCGGTTGCATTTGTAGTTGTGTTGAGTTATTATTTTTTGCAGTGCGTTTCTATTTTTCCGAGTGCAATTTTTCGCTTTTGTTTTGTTTTGTTTCACTGAGAGTGCTTTTTGGGTGGGGGTTTGGCTCACTCATTTTGATGGTGCAGTTCAATTTGGACGACGTTTAGTGTTTAAACAAATGGCAGACAAGGTGGATGCTTCAATGACCCACACAATTGTTGTGGGTGTGATGTGCATGGACATATCCAGCACGCTGCGCTCCATTTACGGATCAGATATCGTCAGCTATATTGCCGCTTCGTACGTTAAGCTCCTAGAGACGCCAGGAGCACTGGTTGTGCCCATTTGGTGAGTCTGCGTATAAACAATGTTTTAGTTATTTATTTTTAAATAATTTTTAAACTAGCCGCCAAGTTATGAGGTCATGTCAAGAACTCGCGTGCTACCAAAACGCACTTTGCCGTAATAACAATTCGATTAACTGAATCGACTGTGATTAACAATATTTTTTATTTATTAAGCAAGCAAACAAAGCAACTGTTTATTGACTTTTATCATTAGACACGTCCGATGTGCTTTGTTCAGTTGTGTTCTTAACATTTTATAATTGTATGTATCTGAATGATTCGGTTTATCAACTTATGATAGGTATAACCATATGAAGATAACAGCTTTCTTAAGCAAATACTTTGTAACCATTTAAAGCAGGCATTGAATTAAAAAACATTCAGTTCAAAATCAGAGTATAAAACAAGCTGAACAAAACGATAAAATCAGTTTTCAATCAAAGTGAAAATGAAAATAGATATTTTTTTATTTACTCACTTAATTCAAATGTGACAGGGTATTTTTTAGTCTCGCTCTGAAAAATCGATAACAAATTGCATTTCTTTCGTTTTCGCTATCATTTGGAATCAGTGTTTGATGCGCATCGAACGAATACAAAATTATATAATTAAATTTACGAAGTGTTTGACACAATAAGGTATTTTAGTGACAGAACTTAGGTATTATAAAGTGTTTCTATTAATAATAATTATAGTGCTAGTAATGACTGAACTGGGTCAGGATGAGCGGAGCCGTGAGGGGCGCATACCCAATATTGGCATAATGTGCATGGATATGGCCAAAAGCCTATCTGAATTATACGAAGGAAATTATTGTCAGGTGTCGTCAAACTATGTGAAGCATCTGGAGGCATCAGGTGCACTGATTATACCCATTTGGTGAGTGACTAAGATAAGAGAGAGAGAAAGATAGAGACAGAGAGAAAGAGAGATAGAGAGAGTGTGTAATAGAGAGAGAGTAGGAGGGAGGGGAAAGTTGGCAAATTTCCAAAATGAGACTTTGTTTTGTTTGGTAAACATTTCGTTGAATTTTTTATTTATATTTTGCGCATTTTTTAGGATTGGCCGTGAACGTGAATATTATGCAGAGATCATGAATAAAGTGAACGGGATATTGTTGCCTGGGGGGGCTGTCTATCTGGAGGATTGGGAAGTCAAAGAGAAACCCGAGCTGACCAATGATTGTGTCAAGTCCGCTCGCCATATTTACGAGCTGGCCATGGAGCGCAATGAGGCTGGCAATTATTTTCCCATTTGGGGCACTTGCCTCGGCTTTCAGCTGCTGCTGATAAATGCGGCCAAGACGAATGAGGTGCGCACCGAATGTGGCAGATTCTTTGAGGCGTTGCCACTGCACTGGAGCACCGATGCCGTGGAAGGCAATTCGACAATGCTCGCGGATCTAAGTCCGGAGCTGGCGGCGCAAATGGAGAACATACCCTTTGCCTGTCATCAGCATCGCTATTGCATCGAGGTGGAGAATCTGCATCGCTACGCACTGCACAAGGATTGGCGTATCCTGGCCACGAGGGAATCGTTAACGGAGTCGCCATCGGAGCCGACGAAGCGTTTCATAACGCTTATCGAGCATCGACGCTTTCCCATCTTTGGCAGTCAGTTTCATCCGGAGCGTGCCGCACATGAGCCAGGCCTGCTGGGCAACGACAGCTGCAGCGAAGCCCACACTCGTCTCGGCATCCAGCTGGCCCAGTATTTCGCCGAGTTCTTCGTGGAGGCCTGTCGCTGCAACGCCAATCGATTCTCGAGCAAGGAGGAGCAGTTACGCCACTTGATCTTCAATTGGCAACCGGTTTTCAGTGGCCTCAAACACTCAAATTGTATGCAGTGCTATTTATTCCCCAGAAATGTTGATTATCCGCAATGATTAAATGTGATATTCATTCCAAGCTATGTGAAATTTATTATGATTATTTATCTAAATTTAAGTTGTGATTAGCTCACCAATAAAGTTGCCTCGGATTATGACACAACATGATTAAAAATAAAATTGATATTCACTTTTGACAATGGAAAATTCTTATCCAATCCTAACTTATGCCTTGATCGTTAGTTCCTATGGCAAGTATATAATTTAATGACGGATACATTCCAAAATTTTATCAATTTAATTTTAAAAGAACAAATATTTTGCACAGAGAGAAAAGACTTTTTTGTTTTTATGATTGTATTCGTCTCCCCTCTACCCATACATCTTAAAATACTTTAAAGGCCCCAATGTTTCGAACAGAGAAAAAACAATTGCTGCTAATAATATTGTAATCAGTTGACCACAATTAGTCATATACACGTAATCCAACATTTATAGTTTAAATTTCATTAAAATTGAGACTGCCTGTTGTTTAGCAATGTCAGTGCTCTTTAGTTCTTCGACGGAGGTGTTCGCAATTGAGAATTACGGTCCAAATACCCTGCAATAATATGTTGAGCTACTTGAGGATTGCATCGTGGCTAGCCACGTGCCTGCTGCTGTTCACTTTGCTTGTCTCGCCGAGTGCAGCTGATGTCAATGGCACCGTCTCACCAATCATTGGTGTGCTCGCCCAGGAACTGCATCCGGAGAGTTATGGTGCTATTATGTTCAATGGCACCAGTTATATTGCGGCTTCCTATGTCAAGTTTGTGGAGGGCGCCGGTGGCAGAGTGGTTCCCATTTGGTAAGTGCAACACCAGAAACGAGCTTCCAGCAGATTGAAGTTATGTAGAAATGTGTATCTTTATTTTTGCAAAAAACAAAAATCTATTCTTGCATTCTGTCGCGAAATGTAGTCTCGAAGCTTAGAAGCGATATTTGCATATTAGCATAAAAATGTGTTTTTACTATGACAAAGTGATTGGACTTACAACTCTTAATTATATGCTGTTCAAAGTATTAATCTGTAGTCAATTTTGTTGTTTTTTAAATCTGGTTTTATTTTTCTTTCAAGTTATCTTAAGCAAATATTTATTTTGCAAGTAGCAAAGTCTGTCACTTTTTTTTTGTTTTGGCAAAAATAAAAATTTAAACAAACTTATAAATGAGTATATATATATATCAGTCGGTAGATAACTAATCAAATTTTTTTATTATCATATGCTCATTTTTATACGATTAAATATATAATTTACTACTGATGGCATTTGACAGATATGATTAAATTTAACGGGAGTAATATTAAATTTAATTTGGGCTTTATTTACAATCAATTATTTATTTTTAGAAATTTATTTTATTTGCGCATTAGGATCTCGGCTGTCTTGAAAGGGTTCCCACAATCTTTTATAATATATTAATTCGTTTCGCTGAATCATTTTCTAACAAGTGTTTTAAAGATAACGATTTGAATTTCTTGGATTACTTAAGTAAATAAAATAAATAAAGCCGAGGCCATGAATGCTACTTATGTTATACGAATAGCATCAGTTGATAGGGAAATGTTTTCACTCACTGAATAATTTGTTACACCTATCTCTATTATAGGATCGGTCGTAATCGCAGCTACTATGAGGATGAATTGCTCAAAATAAATGGGTGAGTTCAAATCGAACATGAAGTGAAATCTTTAAAAAACCCCATCTTATTTTTAGATTACTTTTACCTGGTGGTGAAGCAGTGCTGAATGCGACCAATGGTTATGGAGATGCTGGTGAACATTTGATCGAAGTAGCCAAGAAGTTAAATGACAATGGCACCTTCTTTCCCGTGTGGGGTACATGCCTGGGCATGGAACTGCTCGTCCTGAAGATGGCAAATGGATCGGAAACACGAAGCAGTTGCAATGCAAGTGGGATGGCTCTGCCACTGGAGTTTAAACCGAGTGAGTAAGGAAAATAATGTCCGTGATTATTTCAAATTAATGTGTGTCATTTTATTTATTTTGTAGACCTCAACCAGAGTCAGCTCTTTGGTGGTGCCAGCGAGGATCTGATCACAAAACTCTCCTCTGAAAATTTGACTTACAACAATCATGAATTTTGCTTCACGGAGCAGAGTTTTGAGCTGTCAACATTGAATAACTCATGGCGCATTATGTCCTTAAATCACGACATGAATGGCACTGAATTTGTGTCCTCCATTGAGCATCTGAGATATCCCTTCTATGGCGTACAGTTCCATCCGGAGAAGGTGCTCTACGAGTTTGTCAGTGCGAAAGTGCCACACACCCCGTCGGCGGTGCAGAGTGGCCAATATTTTGCTAACTTCTTTCTTAGCGAGGCGCGTCGCAATCTGCATGTCTTTAAAAATGCCACAGATCAGGCAAAATCTCTGATCTACAACTACGAGCCGGAATACACGGCACTGTTTGACTCCATCTTTATTCAGCAATATGTGTTTGAGGATATTCCAGATGAGGGTGAATCGGATAGCTCATGTTCAGGCATCTGTCCCTGCTATCATTCAAATCCCCAGGGGAATGGCTCTTGTTCGATATCCGTCGTATTTGGCCTTATTTTGAGTGCAGTGTTCAGTGTGTTTATTTAGATAAAAGTAATCTGTATGAATTCTAAATAAATTAATTATATATTGTCTTTTAATTATTCTTTATTATTGAGTTTGCGCTTTAAAGTTTATTTAAATTAAATTAAGTTAAGTAAAGTTGATAGATGTGTTTATTAAGTTGCTTTTGTGAACCCGGATAACTTTTACCTTTCTCTATGCATTGTAGAATTAGTTCCACTACATTGCATGGGCAACAGAAAGATATTATATTATATTAAATATTATATTTTATATGTATTTTATATTCATGTATATGTAAATATGATTTTCTTGCATTCAAGTACGAATTTTGTGGGCTTAAGGGCTTGTGATTTTTAATAGTTTTGTGAAATTTCGAATGATGACAACTTTATTTAGTAGATTTTTCTGATTGTTATTTATTATTTATTATTATTATTTATTGGGGTCTTGTGCACTGCGACCTAATAGATCTATTGTGCCCCCTTCTGAGCTTATAGCTCCTCCATCAACCCCAGTTCCTGAACGAATGTCAGGATCTTTGATGGGTCGAGGGCTGCTATGTTTTTGACATTCATGACATGCATCTCTAGGATGCTGCATCTTTTCCTGGCAAGGGCGATGCATTTTGTTAGGATGTGAGTTGAAGACTCTTCCTCGACTTCACAAAACCTACATTGATTGTTGCTACAGATACCCATTTTGGACAGGTGGCTTTTTAGTCTACAATGTCCTGTCAGTAGACCGACAAGTTTCCTTAGCCTATTCCTGCCCATGGATATTACTTGCTTAAATCGTTTATGATTATAGCCGGCCAAAAGACATTTGGCCTGTCGGAGTCCCGGTACTTCCTCATAGCTCCGCAGTCTAATTTTTCTTTCTTCATTCCTGAGTTGCAGCCGTATCGTTTGTTTGCCTATGCCACAAAACAGTTCAGGCCCTATAAGGGGCCTCTCTGCACCCATTCTCGCCTGCTCATCCGTTGCTTCGTTCCCTGCTATTTCCCTGTGTCCGAGGACCCACCGTAGGGTGAGTCTGTTATGAGCCCCGAGTTGGTCAAGCTTGGATCGTACCTCTTGGACTAATTTTGAAGTTACCTTCGTACCATTTATAGCATTTATGGCTGCTATACTATCGGATAGGATAGATATATCCGCATTCCGATAGTTGCGCTTTAAATTAAGTTCCGCACACCTCCCAATGGCACACACCTCAGCTTGGAATATGCTGGTGTACATCCCCAGATATTCATGATATATAATATCCGAGGTCCCACAACTCCCAGGCCTGTTCCCTAATTGTTATTTAAACAAATATAAATTTTAAATTTGGCTTGGTATACTATTTTATAATAGTTAATATAACTTGAAAAATATTCATAAATTAGACGCACACAGAATTGACCAGTTCAATCAACTATATTATAAGGTTTTCTAAAAAGAACAGTTAATTATTACTAATAATTTTAGTTTAGTGAATGTTTTATTATATTATTATAAATTATATTATATTCAAAGGAACATCATTTATTTTTTTATAGCATTAAAATAAACGTTGTTTGAACCACTGTTAATTCAATAACTTCCAATACACTGCCTAAAATTAGGCAGTGTTTCTCAGTTGTTTTTAGGCGGTTGCATTTGTAGTTGTGTTGAGTTATTATTTTTTGCAGTGCGTTTCTATTTTTCCGAGTGCAATTTTTCGCTTTTGTTTTGTTTTGTTTCACTGAGAGTGCTTTTTGGGTGGGGGTTTGGCTCACTCATTTTGATGGTGCAGTTCAATTTGGACGACGTTTAGTGTTTAAAGAAATGGCAGACAAGGTGGATGCTTCAATGACCCACACAATTGTTGTGGGTGTGATGTGCATGGACATATCCAGCACGCTGCGCTCCATTTACGGATCAGATATCGTCAGCTATATTGCCGCTTCGTACGTTAAGCTCATAGAGACGCCAGGAGCACTGGTTATTTTTAAATAATTACTTATTTATTTATTTTTAAATAATTTTTAAACTAGCCGCCAAGTTATGAGGTCATGTCAAGAACTCGCGTGCTACCAAAACGCACTTTGCCGTAATAACAATTCGATTAACTGAATCGACTGTGATTAACAATATTTTTTATTTATTAAGCAAGCAAACAAAGCAACTGTTTATTGACTTTTATCATTAGACACGTCCGATGTGCTTTGTTCAGTTGTGTTCTTAACATTTTATAATTGTATGTATCTGAATGATTCGGTTTATCAACTTATGATAGGTATAACCATATGGAGATAACAGCTTTCTTAAGCAAATACTTTGTAACCATTTAAAGCAGGCATTGAATTAAAAAACATTCAGTTCAAAATCAGAGTATAAAACAAGCTGAACAAAACGATAAAATCAGTTTTCAATCAAAGTGAAAATAAAAATAGATATTTTTTGATTTACTCACTTAATTCAAATGTGACAGGGTATTTTTTAGTCTCGCTCTGCAAAATCGATAACATATTGCATTTCTTTCGTTTTCGCTATCATTTAAAATCAGTGTTTGATGCGCATCGAACGAATACAAAATTATATAATTAAATTTACGAAGTGTTTGACACAATAAGGTATTTTAGTGACAGAACTTAGGTATTATAAAGTGTTTCTATTAATAATAATTATAGTGCTAGTAATGACTGAACTGGGTCAGGATGAGCGGAGCCGTGAGGGGCGCATACCCAATATTGGCATAATGTGCATGGATATGGCCAAAAGCCTATCTGAATTATACGAAGGAAATTATTGTCAGGTGTCGTCAAACTATGTGAAGCATCTGGAGGCATCAGGTGCACTGATTATACCCATTTGGTGAGTGACTAAGATAAGAGAGAGAGAAAGATAGAGAGAGAGAGAGAGAGAGAAAGAGAGATAGAGAGAGTGTGTAATAGAGAGAGAGTAGGAGGGAGGGGAAAGTTGGCAAATTTCCAAAATGAGACTTTGTTTTGTTTGGTAAACATTTCGTTGAATTTTTTATTTTTATTTTGCGCATTTTTTAGGATTGGCCGTGAACGTGAATATTATGCAGAGATCATGAATAAAGTGAACGGGATATTGTTGCCTGGGGGCTGTCTATCTGGAGGATTGGGAAGTCAAAGAGAAACCCGAGCTGACCAATGATTGTGTCAAGTCCGCTCGCCATATTTACGAGCTGGCCATGGAGCGCAATGAGGCTGGCAATTATTTTCCCATTTGGGGCACTTGCCTCGGCTTTCAGCTGCTGCTGATAAATGCGGCCAAGACGAATGAGGTGCGCACCGAATGTGGCAGATTCTTTGAGGCGTTGCCACTGCACTGGAGCACCGATGCCGTGGAAGGCAATTCGACAATGCTCGCGGATCTAAGTCCGGAGCTGGCGGCGCAAATGGAGAACATACCCTTTGCCTGTCATCAGCATCGCTATTGCATCGAGGTGGAGAATCTGCATCGCTACGCACTGCACAAGGATTGGCGTATCCTGGCCACGAGGGAATCGTTAACGGAGTCGCCATCGGAGCCGACGAAGCGTTTCATAACGCTTATCGAGCATCGACGCTTTCCCATCTTTGGCAGTCAGTTTCATCCGGAGCGTGCCGCACATGAGCCAGGCCTGCTGGGCAACGACAGCTGCAGCGAAGCCCACACTCGTCTCGGCATCCAGCTGGCCCAGTATTTCGCCGAGTTCTTCGTGGAGGCCTGTCGCCGCAACGCCAATCGATTCTCGAGCAAGGAGGAGCAGTTACGCCACTTGATCTTCAATTGGCAACCGGTTTTCAGTGGCCTCAAACACTCAAATTGTATGCAGTGCTATTTATTCCCCAGAAATGTGGATTATCCGCAATAATTAAATGTGATATTCATTCCAAGCTATGTGAAATTTATTATGATTATTTATCTAAATTTAAGTTGTGATTAGCTCACCAATAAAGTTGCCTCGGATTATGACACAACATGATTAAAAATAAAATTGCTATTTACTTTTGACAATGGAAAATTCTTACCCAATCCTAACTTATGCCTTGATCGTTAGTTCCTATGGCAAGTATATAATTTAATGACGGATACATTCCAAAATTTTATCAATTTAATTTTAAAAGAACAAATATTTTGCACAGAGAGAAAAGACTTTTTTGTTTTTATGATTGACGTAGAGTAACCTTATTTGTATTCCTCTCCCCTCTACCCATACATACATACTTAATATGTGTCTTAAAATTCTTCAAAACCCCGAAGTTTCGAACAAAGAAAAATGACCACAATTAGTCATATACACGTAATCCAACATTTATAGTTTAAATTTCATTAAAATTGAGACTGCCTGTTGTTTAGCAATGTCAGTGCTCTTTAGTTCTTCGACGGAGGTGTTCGCAATTGAGAATTACGGTCCAAATACCCTGCAATAATATGTTGAGCTACTTGAGGATTGCATCGTGGCTAGCCACGTGCCTGCTGCTGTTCACTTTGATTGTCTCGCCGAGTGCAGCTGATGTCAATAGCGCGGTCTCACCAATCATTGGTGTGCTCACCAAGGAACTGGCTCCGCACAGTTTAATTGCTACTAAGTTCAATGGCACCAGTTATATTGCGGCTTCCTATGTCAAGTTTGTGGAGGGCGCCGGTGGCAGAGTGGTTCCCATTTGGTAAGTGCAACACCAGAAACGAGCTTCCAGCAGATTGAAGTTATGTAGAAATGTGTATCTTTATTTTTGCAAAAAACAAAAATCTATTCTTGCATTCTGTCGCGAAATGTAGTCTCGAAGCTTAGAAGCGATATTTGCATATTATCATAAAAATGTGTTTTTACTATGACAAAGTGATTGGACTTACAACTCTTAATTATATGCTGTTCAAAGTATTAATCTGTAGTCAATTTTGTTGTTTTCTAAATCTTGTTTTATTTTATCTTAAGCAAATATTTAATTTGCACAGTCATCCTATATATATATATATATATATATATCGGTAGATAAATATTCACATTTTTTTAAATATCATATGTTTTAATATGTTTAAATAAATAATTTACTACTGATGGCACCTGACAGATATGATTAAATTTAACGGGAGTAATATTAAATTTAATTTGATTGATCTATTGTGCCCCCTTCCGAGCTTATAGCTCCTCCATCAACCCCAGTTCCTGAACGAATGTCAGGATCTTTGATGGGTCGAGGGCTGCTATGTTTTTGACATTCATGACATGCATCTCTAGGATGCTGCATCTTTTCCTGGCAAGGGCGATGCATTTTGTTAGGATGTGAGTTGAAGACTCTTCCTCGACTTCACAAAACCTACATTGACTGTTGCTACAGATACCCATTTTGGACAGGTGGCTTTTTAGTCTACAATGTCCTGTCAGTAGACCGACAAGTTTCCTTAGCCTATTCCTGCCCATGGATATTACTTGCTTAAATCGTTTATGATTATAGCCGCCCAAAAGACATTTGGCCTGTCGGAGTCCCGATACTTCCTCCCAGCTCCGCAGTCTCATTTTTCTTTCTTCATTCCTATAAGGGGCCTCTGCGCACCCATTCTCGCCTGCTCATCCGCTGCTTCGTTCCCTGCTATTTCCCTGTGCCCGGGGACCCATCTTAGGTTGAGTCTGTTGTGAGCCCCGATTTGGTCAAGCTTGGATCGTACCTCTTGGACTAGTTTTGAAGTTACCTTCGTCCCATTTATAGCATTTATTGCTGCTATACTATCGGATAGGATAGATATATCCGCATTCCGATAGTTGCGCTTTAAATTAAGTTCCGCACACCTCCCAATGGCACACACCTCAGCTTGGAATATGCTGGTGTACATCCCCAGAGATTCATGGTATAATACCCGAGGACCCACCACTTCCAGGCCTGTTCCCTGATTGGTGAGTGATCCATCGGAATACCATTTTATGGTGTGCGGTTTCATAGGATGGATTTCATCTAATGATGTCCATTCCTTTTTGCAACTCGTTTGAACTTTGAAATTCCGCTCGAATATATATTCTGGCTTCATTTCATCCCTAGGTTGTAACAGGAGGGGAAGTTCATCTGAAAGAAGTTGGGCATCTTTATGACTCAGTATGTGTCTGCTCCCAACTCCTTCTGCTGACATCCTCAAGATTGTGGCTTTCTGTTGGAGCCTCATGGTGTGGTGGAGTGGCGTGAGCTCCATTAGGGCTTCCAGGGCCATTGTAGGGAAGGTGCGCATTGCCCCTGTCATACATACGCAGGCCATTCTCTGCAATTTTTGCAATTGTTTCTTTACGGTGGCTAACCGTGCTCTATCGCCCCATGCTATCACTCCGTAAGTCAGCATTGGTCTTACAACCATTAGGTATAACCATCTGATTATCTTTGGTGCCGTACCCCATGATTTCCCTGCTATACTACGACATGTATAAAGCGCTCTAGAGCACTTCATCATCGTGTTTCGCACATGGGTGCTAAAGTTTAATCTGCTGTCAAATGTGACGCCGAGGTATTTCACCTCCTTGCTTATATCTAATAGGCCGCCTAAGAGCCGTATCTGTTTCTGTTTCGTTCTCTGTAGCTTATACCGTCTAGTAAAGGGGACAATGACTGTTTTAGTAGGGTTCAGGTTGAGTCCAACCTCCCTACACCAGTCACTCGTAATCTTCAACCCTAACTAAACTATGTCGCAGAGTGCTTCTTCGTATTTGCCTCTTGCTATTATTACAATGTCGTAGGCGTAGCCTTGACATTGAATGCCTCTGGTCGAAAGTCTGCTAAGTAGTTCGTCTACTGACAGACTCCAAAGTAGCGGAGACAGTACTCCCCCCTGGGGGCAGCATTTAGTGGTTAAGACTGTTACCGTACTGTTATGCGTCGACGCGGTGGCCTGTCTGGACCGCAACAATGCAAGTATCCACCTGCTGGTAGTTGGGTCCAGGCCCCTCCTCGAGAGAGTGGCCCCAATCGCATCGTGCGAAGTATTATCAAACGCGCCTTCTATGTCTAGAAAGGCACATATTGCTACTTCTCTGTTGTCAACTGCTACACCTAAGGCACGACGCAGCTGATAAAGTGCAGTATCAGTTGACCTGCCTACTCTATATGCATGCTGCGTTGGATGCAGCGGACTTTGCTTCAGCAGAGTGCTTCTGGAGGAGGAGGTCCTGACCCGTTTGAAGAAAAATTGGCAATATGCCGTCTATTCCGGGAGATTTATAGGGTTGAAATGTGCCTATTGCCCATTTCAATCTCTCCACGGTGACAGTCGACTTGGCACATGCATAGTCGTCAGTCGACGGTCTGTACCAACCTCCACTGTTGACCGCGTCATTTTGAAGGGGTGTACTGCCTGGAAAATGCGTTTCAAACAGGAGCTCTGGCTTTTGGATATCATTGCACGTAAATGAGTCATCTTTACGCTTCAATGATATGGTAGCTTCCGGTGCGCGGATTCCTCTGATGAGACGTGCCAGTCTCTTAGGTGAGGGTTTAGGGACCGACTAATAAGGGTGATGTATAAGACTTCTTCCCTGATTCTATTTATAAATGTCGGTGTGGATCCGACATTGCCAAGTTCTAAATTATATCTAAATATAAATTCTGTGAGGTTCTCACATCGTAGATTGATGTCGCTGCTGCCACATATCGTGTGGTGCGCATTGGCATCGCAACCGATTAACATCGGCATCTTCTCCCTGGCACAATAGCCCACCAGTCTCTCCACCTCCGGCGGCGGGCAGGCTACGTCTCCTGCGAAGTATGCAGACACCGCTACCATGGAGACCGCATTACCACTTGTTTGTAGTACTAACGGGACACAGTCTCTGGTGAGGAACTCTGAAAGGATAATATAATTAATACCCCTTCTCACCATGATGCATGCTCTTGGTACTGGGTCTCTTTGATCCCAGATTACCTTTGAATCGGCCGTGTACAGGCCTTTCACTCCACCGTGCACCCATGGCTCCTGTACTAGGGCCAGCCCAAGGTGCTGTTTGGTGAACGTCCTGGCTAAGATTGCCGAAGCCGCCTTAGCGTGATGGATGTTCACTTGGGCTAGCCTAGTGTTGATGACTTCAGTCATCTATTGGGTGGTAAGTCCCAGCGTGTCCGGAGATTGGGGCCTGGGGTTGCCACCATCATAATTTGGGCTTTATTTACAATCAAATATTTATTTTTCAGAAATCTTTATTATTTGCGCATTAGGATCTCGGCTGTCTTGAAAGGGTTCCCACAATCTTTTATAATATATTAATTCGTTTCGCTGAATCATTTTCTAACAAGTGTTTTAAAGATAACGATTTGGATTATTTAAGTAAATAAAATAAATAAAGCCGAGGCCATTAATGCTACTTATGTTATACGAATAGCAACTGAGACAGTCAGTTGACAGGGAAATGTTTTGACTCACTGAATAATTTGTTACACCTATCTCTATTATAGGATCGGTCGTAATCGCAGCTACTATGAAGATATAATGCACAAAATAAATGGGTGAGTTCAAATCGAACATGAAGTGAAATCTTTAAAAAACCCCATCTTATATTTAGATTACTTTTACCTGGTGGTGGAGCAGTGCTTAATGCGACCAATGGTTATGGAGATGCTGGTGAACATTTGATCGAAGTAGCCAAGAAGTTAAATGACAATGGCACCTTCTTTCCCGTGTGGGGTACATCCCAGGGCATGGAACTGCTCGTCCTGAAGATGGCAAATGGATCGGAAACACGAAGCAGTTGCAAAGCACGTGGAATGGCTCTGCCACTGGAGTTTAAGCCAAGTGAGTAAGGTAAATAATGTCCGAGATTGTATCAAATTAATGCGTGTAATTTTATTTATTTTGTAGACCTCAACCAGAGTCAGCTCTTTGGTGGTGCCAGCGAAGATCTGATCACAAAACTCTCCTCTGAAAATTTGACCTATAACAATCATAAATTTTGCTTCACGGAGCAGAGTTTTAAGTTGTCACCATTGAATAACTCATGGCGCATTATGTCCTTAAATCACGACATGAATGGCACTGAATTTGTGTCCTCCATTGAGCATCTGAGATATCCCTTCTATGGCGTACAGTTCCATCCGGAAAAGGTGCTCTACGAGTTTGTCAGTGCGAAAGTGCCACACACCCCGTCGGCGGTGCAGAGTGGCCAATATTTTGCTAACTTCTTCCTTAGCGAGGCGCGTCGCAATCTGCATGTCTTCAAAAATGCCACAGATCAGGCAAAATCTCTGATTTACAATTACAAGCCGAAATACACGGCCCTGTTTGGCTCCAGCTATATTCAGCAATATGTGTTTGGGGATATACCAGATATTCCAGATGAGGGTGAACCGGATAACTCAAGTCCACACATCTATCCCTGCTATCATTCAAATCCCAAGGGGAATGGCTCTTGTTCGATATCCGTCGTATTTGGCCTTATTTTGGGTGCAGTGTTCAGTGTGTTTATTTAGATAAAAGTAATCTGTATGAATTCTAAATAATTATTCTTTTAATTGTTCTTGATTATTGAGGTTGCGCTTTAAAGTTTATTGTTTTTATAAGCACTTTTTATTTAAATTAAATTAAGTTAAGTAAAGTTCATAAATTTGTTTATTCAGTTGCTTTTGTGAACCTGGATAACTTTTACCTTTCTCTATGCAATTAGTTCCACTACATTCCATGTATACAGTGCTATTTATTCCCCAGAGATGCGGATTATCCGCAATGATTAAATGTGATATTCATACCAAGTTATGTGAAATTTATTATGATTATTTATGTATATTTAAGTAATCACATCAGCTCATCAATAAAGTTGCCTCGGATTATGAGACAATATGATAAAAAAGAAAATTTCTATTTAGTTTTCACAATGGAAAGTTTTTACACCATCCTAACTAATGCCTTGATCGTTAGTTCCTATGGCAAGTATATAATTTAGTGACGGATATATATATAAAAAGATTCATCAAAGTAATTTTAAAAGTACAAAAATGTTGCATAGAGACAAAATACTTTGTTGTCCCTCTCCCCTCCCCCCATATACACACTTAATTAAGTGTCTTAAAATACTTCATTACAAGTTGGTAAAACAAAAACCGCAAACAAACCAAAAACTCTTTCCTCGACCACATTTTATGTGAATTTTCCGCTGTTCACATGCAAATTTTGTGTGTACTTTTCCATTTGGTAATGCCTTTTGAGGTAAAGGACTTACCTTGGAGGCTCGTCATTACCACCCCCTCCCCCTCAAACCCTCCATGCCTACTTCCACCCGTTCGTGTGTAATTAACCCACTTCTCACTTCTTGTGCGCATTTGTCTGGCGCGTGTTGTTTCCAGTTATGTCTATGCGCAAAGTGTGGGTGTGGCGCGGGGGGTGGTGGGGTGTTAAGGTACAACATGACAGGCAGAATCAAATAATTGTCATCGCCTTATGTCTGCCGGTGGCAACATGCGTGTTATTGTCATTTGCTGGCCATTGTGTTTGGCCGGACGAGACGCCATTGTTGTTGGCACAGACGGAATGGACGGACGGTGGAATATGTTGGTTTTGCGGTTTTTGTTTATGCCTAGAACCCACCGACCGAACTGTGCCTGAGGGCTCACTACGGATATTATTATGATTATGTGGCGTGTGCCGACGGCGAGCGCCATCTAGCGGCCGAGACACGAAAAATCACTCATCAGCCGCGTGCACCCAAGTTGCATGCCCCACATGCCTCTATTTGATGGACATTTTGCTGCGAGCAGTTTCTACCATGTGTGTGTTTGTTGTGTGTGTGTGTGTTGTGTGTGTGAATTAGCCACTGTTCATTTAACCCGTCTACTTATAGTCAGCAATACGGCCGGCTTTAATGCCCTTGTGCCCATTAAGCACTCACAAACACACTTTCTATAGTAAAAGCCAAGTAAGCCGCTACACACACACACACACACACACACACACGCCCTTCTTTTTTAATGACGTCATAGGCGCTTGCTGCAAAAATCGAGCACAGTCTAAAAATTGCTAACCGAAACTGAGATGGGAAAGACTGAGACGTTGACGCCTCCCACTTAACCCAGTTGGCGTGCATTGAACTACCTCTTTTTCTCTCACTTCCTTCTCTCTTTCTCTCTCTCTCTCTCTCTCTTTCTCTCTCTCTCTCTCTTTTCTATATTGCTTGCGCAGTTGCTGCTCTCTGCGGTTGCTTGCAGGCTGCAAGTGGCATATTGCAAACCTTGCCACGTTCATTGAACTGCCCGCCTGCCTGCAAGGACATTGCAGTCACACCACACACACATACACACACACACACACACATACGCCGGCACACTCGCTCGCTTGACACTTTTGCCCGGCTGTGGCACAACAATATAAATTGCTGCAGCAGCTCTTTCATGCCACCCTTCCACCCACCCCTTGTCTTGTCATTGTTTGCATTTGCTACTTTTTGGGCGGAACAATTTGGCATTTAACAAGAGTTGAAGGATAAGCCAGGATCTCTGTTTTTAATACATACATATATATCTATATATAGCCACTTGACTGCGCTCGGCAATGACTGTCTCTAGAGGAAAATTTATTTCGTAATTTCTACAGAACAAAAATGCTGCTATTTTAATTAAAAATATTTTATATTACTTAAAAAATATAATTGCATTTTTATTGAGTGCAGAAATCTTGCATTGCGCGCTCATCCATAAAAGTGCAACTTATTTGAAATGTGTGAAATTATTCGAAAAATTAAAATATCAAAATACAGAAGTTAGCATCTCCAAGATATAAATATTTATCAGTTCACAGTTGAGTAGAATATTTAAATGTTTTATATATCCAAAGATTTTTGTCTATATTATTGAACTAATCTGCCGACTTGATAAAATTTCTTATTTTTTATATTTTAAGCTTTAAGTTAATTTTTATTGTTTTAATTAGTCTTTTTGCGAAATGTCAAAATTTTATGGTTATGCAGAAGTTTGAACTGACGGAATCTGCAGATGCTTCAGATATCAATGGGATCTATATATATTTATTTTATTATATACATTATTATTGTTATTATTTTATTAATATATAAAGGACTTTAAAGACAACAAAAGTAGACTTCGGTTCAGGTTTAGTTCATGGATGATTTGGGCAGGGAATAATAGAATTCCCTTAAGGACTGCTGTTCTGATTTTAAAAGAGATTTCAGCTTTTTACAGCTATTTACTTTTTATATTCTGATTTTAGGGGCACTTTAGTGCAATATATCCGTTAAGGGGTTTATTGTTATTATATGCTTTGGTTGGCATTCGCCTTGCACATTGTCGCTGGTTTAAAATTAACCTGACATTTAGTGTGACATTTATGTGTGTGTTGTGTTCGTGTGTGTGTTCGGCTGTGTGTGTGTGTGTGTATCTGTGACATCACAGACGAGCAGAACGCTAGAAGGTCAATCCATACGACACACAAAAGGGAACCGAGCAGAACAGAGCGGAACAAAAGCCGTGTGATTTGTAGCAACCTCCATATTTAGGTTAAGCCCGGCTCTCCAGTCGTCTTCTGTGTGCGATGCGGTAGGCTTACGTGGCTAACATTTTCTAATATAATATCTGGGGCATTAATCAGTGTACCCTGAGTGCGCTATTTATAAGCAACAGCGACACACTTCAGCACAATGTGATGATGAGCGGGGTGTGGGGTGTGGGGTGTGCAGCAAATCTGACCAGCTTGCTGCATTATGCATGCCACGCGAGTGTCGCGAGTCACCAACGAGTCGCCCTTTGCTTTGGGCACTGCTTACTAATAAAACTCTTTCTAAGAAATTTATTCAAATCAATTACAGAAATCTAATAATAAATTTATATAAATTCTAAATAATTTTGATGACAGACTGAAAAAAATAAAACTAAAAAAATACAATTTATTAGAGTCAGCAATTTTTGTGATGAGTCGTTCAGGCAGACATCGTAGTCCAACTTAAATATTTAATTATATTTTTTGTTTTTTTTTTGAGAAATATGTTTTGATGTTTATCTATTTCAATGCCACACACAATAAATAAAATAAATAAATAAATATATATTTTTTATGGGTCTGTTTCCATCTTGATGATTGTCTGGTATCTTAATAAATCTTAAGTGTTGCTTTTTTACTATGCAGAATGCTTGGCTAGTTGCTGAGTGACGTTGCAAGTGTTTCAGAATGAAATGCTAAGGTGTTGAGAGGGGATGGGGCGGGGGGTAAGTGGTGGTTGCAGCATTGCAATCGTCGAGAAACGTCAACGAAAATGCCGACGACGATGCGGCAAAGCCATGACCCAGTTAGCTGCCACTTGAATGCTTCCGCCGCCGGAACTCACACACACACACACACATACACCCATACACACACACAGCGTGGCAAGTATGTAGAGGCAAGTTACGACGTCACGATTGGGAGAACCTTCGACGTGCGGTCAACGTGCGGTTGTGGCTGGGTAGATAACATTTCCAATTGAAACGTCACATTCTAACTGTAAAAAAGTTATCCGTCTACGTCCCCCCCACCCCCACACGCATCTGGCTGGTGACTCTGCTGTATCTTTATTATGCTGGTGGTCGGTGCGTATACGCAATAAACATAAATTATCGAGTTATCGAGCCATTCAATTTGTCGCCGTCATTTGAAATGCTCATTTCAATTGCCACTCGCCTTGCACTTTACCTAATTGAATTCAAAGACTCTCAGGTTGAATGTCCTTAGAGGGAGCGAGTCCTGGCGCTGCAAGGTCATTTGAGGCCCTTAATATGCTAACCAGCTGCATTCCATTTCACACTTAACACATTCTTTGCACAGCAGCAGCTTGCCAGCTGCCAATTTTTGTGCATTGCCAGAAGGGGAAGAGTAAATTAGCTTCTGTACAGGATTAGCGAGGATCTGCTGGAATTATGGGTTGTAGAGATTAATCTATTAAATCTGCCTATCGAACGCAGAGCAGCCTCCTTTCGTTAGTTTTAGGAAATGCGCAACGTGGACCTTGGCCAAATGTCAGCCAGTGCAATACCCTGGTGACCAGTTGACCAGTTGACCAGTTGTTCCTATCCAGCATACACATACTCATAACGCACAAGCGGCCACAAATCGAGTTAGGTGCGTTTCTGGTTCTGGTTGCCTGGGACAATGTGGTTGTCTTGAGGCTTTCCAGCCAGTGGCCGAATGAGGTCGAGGTCGCTATGGGTGGCTTCCGGCCAATTATGAATGAAAATATCGCAACAGGAGCAGCTGCAGCAATTATGCGGGATAATGCGAAAAGTGGGTTCTGTTTGGGTTGTGGTTGGGGATTGCGTCTGCTGTGTGCCGTTGCCCGGCGTACGATGAAGGTCAGACGAGGATGCGCGCGCTGCTGTCTGACGTATGACCCGATCAAGGATGCACCAGCTCCTGTTACGTCATCGTCAAGGCGCAGCCAATTGTCCTCCAGAGCAAGCGTTAACCTTCGTGGCTGCTCCGGCTGCACTTTTCATGCGTTTTGCTATTGTTTTGTGAATGAATAAAAACAGCTGCTCAACGGACCTAACGCTCCGCTAGGCTTTATAAATAGTTTAGTTCCTCATAGAATGGACATAATTAATTAATTTTATTTCCCTTTCACAGATCCCTCCCAACTAATTGTATCGCATGTGTGTGTTAGTTGTGTGTGTTTGTTCTATTTGTCACTTGCTCGTTTTTGTTGCCTACTTTTTGGGGGACAAATCTCACTTTTGGAACCCGCTCGTTTTGTGTGTGCCTCACGTAGCAACAATGGTTGCCCCGCAGCCCATTAAACGCAATGCCACAGCTAATGTATTCCGACGCAGTGCGCACAAGTTTTTTGGACAGTACAAAACCAACCGAGTAATGCCAAGTCATTCATCCTAAATGACACACATATGAGGATACTTTGTTGACTACACTCAAATAAAAAATATCCCTGATTTTTTGAAATTAAAAATTTGTTTTTGCTTTTTGAAACATGTTTCTTAATATCAAAAAAAAAAAAACATTTCAAAAGTTGGATAGTTTTCTTTTTTTCTATTATTCAAAAATATTTTTTTCTTAATAATAGACAACATTTCTAAATTGTATAAATACAAATCTTTATGTTTTTATGTATTGAAAATTAAACTTAATTTCTCTAAATTTGAAAGAGATGTTCCCTAAAACTAAGAAGAGAAAATCGTGGTTTACATAAAAGGTTTCAATAAATAAAGTGAATTTTTTTCTCAGTGTCTTATGCCCATATTAATAAAAAATAAATACGTCATTCTGCTTGCCTTCTAAATGGCATTTTAAAACCCGAAAGAAACCTATAAATCACTCATTTTTCCATAAAAAACTTTTAACAGTTGCTTAAATGAAATGAAAATGGGTCAATTTTGCTTAATTTAATCAAAATCAAAGTGAATATGAGAAATTGAAATAAAGAAATCATTCCTAATTCCTGCGCAACCACAGCAAACAATCCCTTGGGCTTTGGCCATTGTTGTGCATATTCTGTTAGCTGTCTGGACAAGATATAACTTGGCCTAAATGTAGACATTTTGTTTAGGCATTGACTTCAATCTCCGACGCATTGTGCATATTTTATGAGCTCGACGAGATGTGGACAGCAGAGAAGCAGGGAGTTGCAAGTAAAACTGAAATAATTTATTATTTGCTTAGTTCATGTCACTGCCTGAACAGGTCCTAAGAGGGCCGGGTCCTCAGACATAAAGTGTGGCCACAAGCACAGATCTTGTGAAGAGCTGTTGACTGGTATTTGGGTCAAAAGTGTGAATTAGCATGCAGGTTGGCGTCGCCTGCCTAAGGCGTATACGCAACTTAAATATATATATATATATATATAGGCAGTATATCTAACTTGTGTTCTTCGTGTCGCGTGGCTTGAAGTGCTTTCAATTTGGGGCAATAAGCGTAGATTTGATGCTCGTGCGGCAGCTAAAAATAGCAAAGAGGTTCAAACAAAGGCCGCGTAAACAACAACAACAACAACAACAAACACTTTAAATATTCATTAAATGCCTTTTCTCCTCAGACCGCACAAAGCTCTATTTTCAAAATGAAATTACAGCCGAGTGCCATTAAAAGCAGCGGAAACTGCCGTAAAGATAACAAAACAGGCTATATAAAAAAATATGCAGCAACAAACAGGAGCCACAAAAAAAATAATGATAAAGGTAAACAATATTTTGGTAAATATTGTCACAAAACTTGAGTGGCAAAGAGAGGCAAACAGTGTGCAGGGGGAGAGGGGCGGGCTGTTAGCCAAGGCAAGCATTTGAACACATGTGTTTTGCATATGCGTTGTATATATTTGGCATTTAGACTGAAACCGGAATTGTGGCAAGTGAAAAGTCATCAACGAAAGCAATAAGAATTTCTCACGCCGTTTTACTCCTTGGGGCACATTATGATTAAGTCAACAAACGAGCCACGCCTTTATTACAATGGGTAAGCAGGTTTTAATGAATAATATGTGAAATTATGTAGCAGGCAGTAAGAAGTAATTGCGACTCCATTAAAAATAAAATTTAATCTACCCAGTTTCTCGTTTCAATCTTATGTTATCTGCTTTAAGAGGCAGATACTATTTATTTGGCATATAAGTTAATGTTTCAACAAATTTAAAGCTATAATTAATTTTCGAGCTCTTTAACTGTATTTTTTTTAATTTAACAAGCTTGACAGTAATAATTAATTTTTAATTAAATAATTAATAATATGTTAAATTATATAGCAGGCAGTAAGTAGTAATTGCGTCTCCATTAAAAATAAATATTCTTAATCAGCATTAAAAGTTTATTTACCCTTTTCCCCTTTTTTAATGATTTGACCTATTAATTTAACATATAAGTTTATGATTCATAAAAAAAATTGATAATAAAACTAAAAGCTATAACTATAATTAATATATTTAATTTCTCGACTGAGTTCATTCGAACCGTTTTCTAATTTAACAAGCTTGACAAGCTTTCACTTCAGAACAGTTGACCAAAAAGGCAGAGCATTTTGGTAGGAAAAAGAACATATTTTTTTGGCAACCGGAAGTGGAATTTTCCTTATTGTTTTTTTCCCTTCTTCGAGCTGTGAGGCAAAGAAGATAAATTGTTGTGTTGTACTATTTTTTTGTGTTGCACAAAAACCCAAATTAAGTAAGAACTCAGAATAGAAATAATCGATCTGATGCTGCCTATTTATACGAATGTAAACGCCCCGGTATTAGCCAGAATATTGTCGCAAATAATATTCAGCAGTCCAATATTAGCCCTGTTCCTTTTTAGTAGTCACTTTATGCGAGGGCGTGTCGAGTTGACCAAACATAAATAGAGAATTTCCGAAAATAGATGGAAAACAAAAAAAGATGGGAAACTTAATTAAATATTGGTAGACCTACAAGCCATGGATACACCCAAAAATAAACAGATATTAAAAGGCAATAATAAAAGTTAAAAGGATATCAACTTGGTAGTAGCTGCTGGTAGGGCTTTAAGTGCCCCGACAACTTGAGTAGCTCCCAGACTGTGGACAACTCCTCCGGCAAAATGCTTTACAGGATTTGAATGCATAACAGTGAATCCCAAATAGGACCAGTTGAATTGTCGTCTGTCAGTTTGTCAACGGGAATATTTAGGTCACTGCATACGTATTTCAAGGCCATCAAACACAAACCAAAAACTGACACGCCCCCCCCAGGGCATCTGTTGACTGCATTACTGATTTCTGCCCTCTCCTTGGGTGGGCGTGTTTTGGTGAGGCGTGACTTGATGATGATGGCCTATTAGCCGCATCTGAAAACGGCTTTGATTGCCTGTCTGCCTCGCTAATTTGTTGTTCTACAAGTGCCAAATTTATTGGCTATCAATTGCTGTCCAAGCGGCGTATAAGTAATGCGATTTTGTTAACACCTTCGAGTTTCAGGCTTATGCAGTCTGTGACTCTTTGTGTCTGCTATCGAAAGGGCAATTGCTTAAAATTATTCATTGAAGCATTGACAACAATAACAATGAAAATATATCAATATAAATGAGTGCATTCAAATAGAATTTTGATAAATAATGCTAACAAAATGTGATTGTCGCTGCCAATACTTTTATTCAGCTGATATACATTTAAAAAGTTGACTGACATCAAGAAATGTATACACTAAATTCTATATTCAATAAAAGGGAAACAGGTGCGATTAATCAAGCCTCACTGAACAAAAAAAAAATGCTTTATTTATTTTAGGCGTATTCTGTTTAAACATTTAAAGCTGAACATAAAATGCGACGCTTTTGGGTAATTATTTCCATGCCAGTTCGTCTGCCAATTCAATTGGAATAATGTTAATCAAATGATGATAGTGAAAGATCAACAACAAGTAAACCCACCTACTACAACAACGGGGTAGAGACAAGGACACAACGCCTGGTCTTGTTATAAATTCAACTGGGGAATCGCATTTCGCACATAAATTTCCATAAACATTTTTTATGGCGATTGCCTGGCAACGATATCCATCAGTAATACATGAAAAATTGATGGGCTTTTCAATCGTTGACCTACTTTTTATGGCCACTCACATCGCACCCAGTCTACCCACTATTGGCGTCAATAAGCAACAAATAATCACCCATCGATTGAGTGAGTTAGGCGAGGCACGAGGCGTATACGCAATGTGTGTTACTCAAAATTGTTTCTGGCCGAATGGCTGTAATTAGCCCCGATTCATAAGAACTGCTATTTTTGGCAACTTTCGAACTGGGTCACTTACAAAATATGCCGAATAATTATTTTTTTCTGCAAAAAAGCGAATAAAAATAGATTTTTATAGCGAAAGTTTTGTGTATAAAAATTGTTGTTGTTTTGGTGTAAATTATTTCTTTTATTCATTTATTGAACTTGCTGTGTGAATCAAATATTCAGTTTAGCTGCTTTTAGTTAGCTTATAATTAAATGTATATGTCTTTATAATCGGCTGTATATAACTGTATTGCTTATGCATTTTTCATTAATATTTTTTTTCTATTCTCGATATATGTATATTTAATTATATAGTTAGTTCTCAGATTGTTTGTTATTTTTTTTATAAGTACAATTTCGGTAAATGTTTGTTGCATCTGTATATGGTATATATCGGTTTGCTATATAAGTATTTGCGTTTTAATATAATCAGTTTTGAATTTCAACATTTCGGTTAGTTGTATCTCCTATATATCGGTATATTATCTATGTATAACTACGTGAAGCCCTACATTGGAGTGCTGTACGAATATTATTCAAAATCTTAGTTACCGAAAGAAAATTACAAACTTAAGCGTAGTAAACATAGTTTAAGAGTACTTAAAATTAACTGCCTGACTACAATTTTTGATCCCGTTACAGCAACTAATTAAGTACGTATATAAGACGAGTGTCGTAAGTAACTATAAGTTAATTATATGCTAGAATTAATTTTTAAAATTTGGAATTTTTTCTCTTTCTTTTGTTGGATTTGTTTTTTTTTTTTTAATTTTGATCTACACCTGGAATAAAGGCACGAATGTACAATCATATTATAAAAGTACTCAAGCGTACTCAATTACAAAGAATTACCAATTTATATAAAATGCGATTAATAATCGTTATCGTTATCGTTATTGTTATTCAACTAACTTTTCAACTCCTTGCTTTGACAGTCTTTTGTTATGGATGTTCAACTAAAAGAGCTGTATTTGAAATTACTTTTATTTCTACGAGTGCTTAAGTCTTGGAAACTTGCAAAAACAATTTGATTATGTTTCCCATCTTCTTCTTCTTTTAAGTGGCGCTGTGATGTAATTTGTTTTTTTTTTTTGGATATGAAAAGATTATTGTATCACAGATCTCGAAATGAATGTGGGCAATGGAGATTGGCACTAGGAATTGGAACTACTTTGTGTATGTATTTAATTTGTCTACTGTGAACTATTAAGTAAGTGATTAACTGTGAATGGGAAGCGGAAGTGCTGCCTAGCGCCTGGCATATTGACAGCAAACGGAGCTGCGAGGAACTCGCTGCGTCGGCAATCCCGACATACCTTTTAGATATGTATAGGAGACGGGCTGCCGCAGGATGCGCTGCGGCGGCGGCTTCACTTTGCTCTTTGACGCCGTCGACGCTGAGGATGAGGATGAGGTGGAGCAGGCGCTCGAGCTGCTAACAGACTTGGAGGCCAATCTGTGTTGGCGTTGCTGCTGGTGCAGCTCAACGGTCGATGCTGATTTCAGTGCCGATTTTAGAGGCAATGCAGCTGCAGCGGGCGGTGGCGGGGGTGGGGGTGTTGGCGAAGGGCCGCTGCACGAAAGCGAGCGTGACGTGAGCGAGAGACTCTCGAAGGCTCGTCGCAACGAGGACGTCGACCGGCGTTGCAATCGTGAGAAGCTTGTTCGGCTCAGTTTGCGTTGTTGCTGCTGCTGCTGCTCCAGTTGCTGCTCCTCAATGTCTATGGTGCTGCTAGTCTCACTGGATGCGCAGGACATCTGCTCTAGCCGTGTAGTGGCTGCTGCTAGTCCACGCCCCATCGATGAATACGAATCGGTCGATGAACTGTGCGCATCCTCTTCCTGTGCAGCTGCATCCTGAACTAGGTCATCGCTTGACCTGAGACCAAAGCGGCGACTTAGTAGCTGAAAGAATCCCATGTTGCGCTCATATCGAGGAGTTGGTGAGATGCTTATGCTGCTGCTGCAGGGCGAATGTCCGCCATGGCCACCACTGGGCTCCAATTCTAGTAGCCATCGTTTGGTATTGTTGCCCGGTGCATTGTTGTTGTGCTCCTGAAACTGCTGCAGTTCGTCTGCAAAGCAGACGTGTGGCGCACCCATTTTAACTCTATGCACTTCCTGTCTATTCGCAAAATTGTTGTAGCTGCAGTTCCGCTTTCTCTCTCACACCCTTTGTCCCTGTTTGTGGTCTCTTTGTTGTTGCCGGCCTTTGTCTTTAACACACACACACACAACGTACACACACAAAATCACTTTGTTTTTAGTTGTAGTTGTCGGCTTTTTGGCTTTGTTCGCTTCGTGTGTACACTTTGGCGTTGTCCTTTCGCGTTTGAGTCGGCAATTCGAATGCCGCATCCTTTTATAGACTCGCCCGGCTGCGAGCAGCCAGCGCTGCAAAGCGGCAAACAGAGAGAGACACTCTCTTTGACACTCTAAGCGCACCTCCCTCTCGCTCTTCCCTTTAAATCCAACAGTAGCTACTACGTTTTTGTAATGTATTTGTATACCTCGTACCCCTTATGTATCAAGAGGGTATATTTAAAATGTGTTTTAAATTTGACCTCAGAGTGGGTAAGTCAAATGAATGAACATAACACATAAAAATAGAGGAGTAACTTAAGGCAGCGTACACCACAAAATTATTAACAATTAAGATGCTGCTGCTGCGAATGCAAAAACGAAAAGAGAGAATGCGAGAGTTCATACATTAAAAACCATATTTACAGTTATTATTCAGCGCAAAGCCAAAACCACAAAATTCAATTCATCAATTATGATGCTGCTGCTGCGAATGAGAGGAAGGGCATGCATCAAAAATCTTATGGGAAAGCATAAGAAAAGAGATAATAATAATTATATTAATTATATTTATTATTAATTATAATTTTAACTATTAACTATAATAAACAGTTATTACTCAGAATTAAATTAAGTATTCATAAAAAAAATCAAATACCGAGTAGTCTTATTTACAGGGTATCACGTAGTCGACGCCGTTTCGACTAGACTAATACTGTTATTTTTTGGCACTGCCAACCAATAACAGAGCCACAGAAACGGAATATGAATTTGTGGCTCTTTATTGTTTACCTGTTTCGTATTTGCTGTGGCATGTTTTGTTTACATTTCTCCTTCTTGCTGGCCATCAATATTTACGTTACCTGCTCGTTGCTGCTGCTGCTGCTTCTACGACTGCAACTTAATTGCTTTAGGGCGCAATTGCAATTCCCAAACGTTTACTCATCGATTAGTCTCAATTTGCTTTTGTTTAGTTGGCAGTGAGCTAAAAATATAATTATTGCTACTATTTTTAAACTTTTAACTTCTCTTATTACATATTCAGGTGTGCCCCCCGACACACATGTACTCGTACACCCATAATTATCACTTATCACCCACTCTACAGTTATTTGGGATTCACAGCGATGTCGCATCGAAAATTCATAAGCAGCAATTAAAGCCACCTAAAATAGATGTAAGCCGTTGTCGCCTTGTTTGTTGGTTGTTCTTGTTGTCATTTTATTTAATTACGCACAAAATTGATTTTAATGCGCTATAAATAAAACTGACTGCCAATTTTACGCCACGAGAAGATTCTGAGGCAGAATCGTGGGAGCTGGGTGGATTTTTAATGCTTTGTCTATGGTGATTTAATGAAGTCCGTTGTTTTAATGGCATGAGGTGTCATCACGGTTGTGTGAGTAGGAGGCGTGGCCTGGCCTGGCCTGGCTATATTGTGTTGCAGATCCCAGCAATGATTGCTCCTGTCGTGTTGTTTGTCTACTAATTAAAGGCGCTATTCCTGCCCCTTGACGTCAGTCCATTAACGGCTTTCTCAATTTGGAAACCAAAGCTGTGAAAATATTGGCAGACTATCATTACTAAACCGCTCGAAGAGCAACAACAACGTTATCAATAAGAGCCTTGTGTACTTATTGGTCTAAATCCAGCTTAACACGTTAAGTACACTTTAAGGATTTTAAATTTCCTAAGCAATCTGTGTCTGTAGAGATGTAAGTATCTGTTATCTTAAAAATTGTGTAATTTAATTCTATCGGCAATCGATAATTATCAATATAATTAATTAAATAAAAATAAGTTATATGTGTAGTAAACGATAACTTATATTTCAAATTTTCATTATCAAAAGTTTCTAAGATCGGCGTATTTAATGTCTCCTTAATGCTGATCGAAAATATATACTTATTAGTCGGATACGCTTCCTTCTGCCTGTTAATTATAGCGTGTACAACTTTGATATACTCTTCATCCTATTTTTAAACTGCTCAGGGTATAAATCTGTAGCCTTGTTTTCTGGTTTTTTGGTTAATTGATATATTTAATAGATATCGAAAGTTGTAAATACTTCATTTTCTACATGTTGGACATCATCTTTATAACAATCCATCTATTAATACAATATCCAAAAATACCTCAACCTATATTCGCAACGGAAGCAGTCAAGGCATTTTCAAGGATCAAGGCACACATGGCATCAAGGGGCCAGTGGGATTAGTTGGGGTGTCATCAGAATTGTAATCGTTTGCATTTGCATTCAGCGGATTTGCGGCCACTTACACAGAGCAAAAGCAGCATGCAACAACAGCGGCATGCAACAACACCAACAACAACCGATTAACGTCATCGTCGTTCTTAGCGCTATTCGGTCGTAATGCAGACATGACACCGTATGTCAAAACTATAAGGTCGAGTCCTTCACCAACATGCAATTGAGGACTTTACCTACATCATCGGTTGGCGCACAAGGCGACACCAAAAAACTGTTCCCAGGGAACAGTCAACGGCGGCACCTAAAACACATGGCTCTTTTGGCAGGGCGCAGGCGCATCTCCTGCCAATCCGAAGTCTGCCTTCGGCTTGGAAAGCTTTCACGATGCTCTCCGTTGAGCTCTCCGTTCGTCGGAGCTTTATTTTCAAAGCTGTGGAAACCGTTGAATTTGATTCCTTTTCAGAGAAATAAATTAAGAGGAGTTTTTTCCATTTCAGAGAAATTAATTCAAAAGAGTTTTGTTTTTAAATTTGGGATTTTTTATTTATTGACAGCTAGACTGATGCTTAACATTATATGCTCTAAAAATATATATATGTATATATTTATATATAGGGTATTTACTTAAATGCTAAGCATTTTTCTATACTCTTTAGTTAGTTTCGTCTGTGTGTGTGTTTTTTGAAATAGATAAAAAAGTGTTTTGAAATATATTTTTGTATTCTGTTTTTGATATTGGATTAAATAAGTAAACCATTTTTGGCGACATAAATTGTGTGAATTATTTTCAAATATATATAATTATTTTTGATTTTGTACAATTTGGAATTTTCATTGATTTTCGTTTTCTGGTAAATTCGTAATTTTGTCTAGTCAAAGGTGCCCATCGAAATAAGTGCAAAGTAAAGAAATAACAAACATTTTCGAGTTTTTTTTTTTTTGTTTTTTAACGAGCCTAGCTCCAAAAATATTGAGTCAAACTTTTTAAAACTACCTTTTTGTTTGGGGGACAGATATGTGTGCTGGAGGGGAAGGGGGGCTTACTTAAAAGCTATTAACTAAATAACTGCTACTGGTGTAAACTGAAAGTCCCTATATCGATATAGGTATGCAAAGCACACAAATAATTAATTAATACTTGGAATACATTCAAATTGTTCTTCTGATTTTTACTTTTTTTACTTTTTTTTTTTTTTTTTTACACACATTTATAAAATATGTTTTCGCTGCTGCGCTGAATTTTCCAATTTTTTTTTTTATCTTTTCTGTTGTTTCAGTTTTCAGTTGTATTTTTTTATGTCTTTTAGGCACTACATCACTTTTCACTATAAACTACCCACCCACCCCGTACTTTTGGCATTGGCCTTCACCCGCTGCCATCTGCCGTCTGCTCATTGTCTTGGGCAATGTCCTCGCCAATGATGACGTCCGCACGCTCATCCTCATCCTCATATTGCCAACCTAATACATGTGGTGCAGGGTGTAGGGGCAGCATACCGCATAGCTGGGCACCCGCGAGTAGAGGCCGGACATGCCCTTCATGTGGACATAGTGCACTGGAGGTCGCAAGATGCTCTGCTGTTTCTTATCCTTTTTGGTTGACTTGGTTGTTGAGCTGTTCTTGCCACTGTGGCTGCTTTGGCTGCTGTTGCTGCTGCTGTTGCTGCTGCTGTTGTTGCTGTTGTGCGGCGTCAGTGACTTCTTTACCCTCAGCTGGCGGAGTGGAGTGCTGCTGCAGGATAGGGAACGCAACGAGGCCGTTGCCGTTGTCGCTGCCGATGTGGAGAAGTGTTGCAACATGCGGCTCACCGACGACGAAATGGAGATGCGACTCAAATGGAGTCCGGTCTTGTTGTTGGCTCTGCCTGTCGAGGCTGCGGATACCGAACGTGGCTCTGACTTATTGTTGTTCTCCCGATTCTCATTCTCATCCACATGCTCCTCCTCGTCGCCAACGCAACTGTTGCTGGTGCCGCTGCTGCTGGCATCGTCATCGTCGTAATGATGTGGATGCAGATGCTCCATGGCGCTATTTGGTCTGTAGACGGTCTCCACATAGATGTGCGCATTGTTATCATAGAATTCCAAGCCAGGCGAATAGGAGTCCGAGGATGAGCCCGAAGTGTTCTCCATGTCGAGACTGGAACCAACGTTCATCACCTCCAAGCACTCATTCCGCGAGCCGCTCAAACTGAACGAGTCCGTCGAGGAGCTGCGTATATCATCCTGGCTGCTATAAACCGTATCATTCTGGTGATGATGATGCTGGAAATGCCTGCCCAGATGCTTGCTGAGCAACTGCAGCAAGCTGCGCGATCTCGACAATTTCTGGTCACGCTGACTGCGCTTCGCCTGCTTCGATTGCTTATCCCCGAGATTCATGGAGGAACTGTTGGCACTGCTGCCACTCGAGTTGGAGCTGGAGCAATTTTTTTCTGTTAGCGTATCCATTCTCACGATTTGATTTGAATTTTATTCAAGTCTCTGTTTTCAATTAACAATTTGGTTTTTTTTTTGTTGTTCACTTTTAGTCCTTGTTGGATGCACTTGTTGTCGCGACTGCTTGGCTTTGACTGGTGTTGCAGGCGTCGTTGGTGCCACTTTTATAGCTGCACTCAATGCCGCCGAGCTTCGCGTTTAACCTTCGTGCCTCCCAACACCCGCTTATCCTAACCCGACGAGGACACACATCGTGCTTCGTGCCTCGCTGCTGAGGCACACACAATTTGCCAGCAAACAGTGCCCGAATAGCTCTTGTGGCAGCCACAACGTGAGCGGCGGCCGCTGTGCCACTCAAAGTTTCCCTGTTTTCATTTTTGCGTACTTGCCAAGAACTACTTGTTGCCGTTTGCTTGCAACGTTGCTTCAACGTTTCAACGTGATTGTTGCTGCCCCCCCTGCTGCTGTTGTTGCCACTGTTGCCACTGTTCAATGGCAAACACAAAGTAAACCTAAAACGATGTTGCACTTTTGAGTTTTTACCCTTTGAACGTTGCTGCTGTGGCACCTTCCTGCGTGGATTGTGAACGTGACCCTTGCGCGTCACACTCACCTTTCAGGCCACTTGCAACAAGTTCGAGGAAACTTGGCCGTTTAGGGTCCCGTCCTTAACTCGACACTGACGTGTTTGCCTCACGTGAAGTTGGCCCAGACTACGTCTAAGCTTCTTTTCTACAAGGAAGCTGCTCAATTCAGTGCGTGTTTTTTTTATAATATTTCCTTCTTTTTTTTTTGGCTATAAATTGGACTAACAATTGAATTGGAATTTACCCAAAGTAAAATGAGGCATCAGCTGTGGGAATTCTGTTGCCTTTTGCTCAATTTGGCAACACATTTAGATTAAGCAAATATTAAATACTGCGATTGGTTCATCAATCATTATTTTATTTTACATAAACAACTATTTCTACTTCATTAAAAATATACCAACAATAAATCAATCAGTTCACAGATGAGTTACTTTTTTCAACAATAATGTAAAGTTGAAAGTTGGCCTTTAAAAGTTGAAATGTATTTTTTTTTAAATATTTTTTTTTTGTTTTTATTATTTATTATTTATTTTTGTTAGCAAATAACATGTTAAATTTTATTTTGTCTATACCAAATATGTATCTCAAAGCGTCTATTTTCATACCAAGAATCGTAAAGTAAGCTTTCATATTTCTTTCTCAACAAAATAAATATTTGCCTCTAATCATGTGTGTTTCAGATGATTGATTTGTGTATTTCAATGTTTAAAAATAATTCATTTTAATTTAAACATATTAAAATACATATAAATCAAAACTAATTCTCTGCCTCAAATCATGTATGCTTTAGTTTTTTAATAAATTATTTTAAACTATAAGTTCAAAATACATTGCAAATAAATCGATTTTTATTTAAGTAAATAAATTGAAATAAGTAATAATAATTGTTTTATTTTGTCTCTATTTCACAGCGTCTGTTTGCATGTCAAGAAACCTGAAGTAAACTTCCATATTTGCCTCTAATCATGTATGTTTCAGTTGAATAATTTACGTATTTAACCGTTTAAAAATAATTCATTATAAATTTTAAATTACACATATTAAAATACAAATAAATCAAAATTAATTATTTGCCGCCCATCATGTATGTTTCAGTTGATTAAATTATGTATTTTAAATTTTTTTTTAATAAATTCTTTCTTTATTGTAATTCAACTTATTACACAACAAATAAATCGAATTTTAATAATTATTAATAATTTTTTTTTCATGCTTAGCAGATCAACTTTAAATAATTTCCTAGCCAAATCTCTCTTTAATGAGGTAACCAGTTTATTGCCTTGTCCCAGCTTAGTTAGTCAGCTTAAGTAGCTCATCACTTGTGGACAAGAATGGAAAATGAAAATCCTAAACAAAGTGCAGACAACTTTTGCTCATTAGTGAAAGAATTGACTGCCAGTTGAGCCGGGGACTCCACTCCGACAGAGACTCGCACGTTGTTGGCACGCATCGCACTTATGCATTCAGCCTTTTTTTCCATCAGCTGCTGCTGCTGCTGCGGCTGCTGCTGCTGCCACTGATGGGAATAGACAGTCATGGAGCAGCAGCAGCAGTTGAGGCCACAGGCTCCTATAAATAGTACCCATACTTGGCGTAATCGTTTTGCAACTTGACTCAGGCATAGTACGCATTACTTACACAACTAACCATGTCCTCCCAACATGTCCTTGCCAAGCACAAAAATTGCCAGCATTTTTTCATACTCTGTTTAAAGTTGGACAAAAAAAAAACACATTTATTCCAAAATGCATAGGGCAAAGTTTGCCTGCTACTTGAAAGGGTGTAAAAGTGTGTGTGAAAATTAATGTATTCCTTGGAACATGCTCCATTTGCACTCAATAAACAGCGCATTAAGCAGCGAGAAATGAAACCTTTTAGTCAAGGCCAAAACGAATCCTGGGTAAATTGTGCGGCAATGTCACGTAGCAGCGATTTGGTCACCTGTTGCCACAGACTCCGTGCGGAGCTTAGCATTCTGTGGCCAATGTGAAAGTAGGTAACTGTGGCACACACCCTCCCCCCCCTTGTGTACAGTTGAAAAACAACGCTTTAGTTTGCTTATTTGCTCGGGTTTATTAGTTGGCTGATGTTGGATTTGTCGCCCGCTGCGAGTGCTGCTTCTTCATCATAGCAAAAATGGGGCTAGCGACAATGCTCCAATGCCAATGTCGAGTGCGGCTCCATAGTGGGAGGTGTACGGGTACGGGTACGGCTGTGCATATGGATAGCCAGTGGGGTATCTGTAGGCGCCGCCATAGTAGACACCATCATTGGCATAGTAATTGTTGTGGTTGTAGTTGTTGTTGTAGTTGTTGTAGTACTCCCCAGGCAGATACGAATATGGCCTTTGAATTTGGACTCCTAGGCCAACGGAGAGCAGCGGCTTGGCCTCGATGCTCGTCCAGCAGCAGCAGCAGCTGGAGATGAGTATCAAAGCCAACAACTGCAAACATGGAAATATATTTAAAATGTGCTTCTTTAACTTGGAATCTGCTTACTCCCATGTAATTCCGCATCTTCTCTTCAGAGTTTCCAGTAATCGACTTTAACTGTTCGCGTCTATCTGGCTTTGTGCTCCCTGCTGAATTCCTGCAGCTCTTTTATACCACAGCGGGTTGCACGTTTGCCTGATCTGTGGAGCCGGTTTTCACAAGAATTGAAAACTTGTTGTTGCCGGCTGATGATGTGGCAATTACTGTGGCAATGTTCCCTTCTGCATAAATTATTGCCCATCGGGACTAGTTATAAATGGACTAGTCTTCGCCTCCTGTTTTGACTTAATTCAGAGCAGTTAATACCGATGAAACTGATATATATCTCGATTTGATTGAATCGGCTAATTATAACTTAGATTAACAAATTCGATTTGCTTTGCTTTGCATAATTTGCGTCTGGCAAATACTCTGCAACTGCCACAATTGAGGCAAGCAATTCTAGTTCAATTTTTATGGGTTACATAAGATTGATTTCTAGCTTATTGGATCTACTCTTAGTATACATTCACTAAATCATTTTGCCCGCAATCAGCCACAAAAGAATGCGAAAAATTGGCAGTGTGTGAAAATCTAATTAAATATTAATTAATTTTTGCGATTATTAATGTATTGCGTAGGGTTTTGCGTACGCATTTGATTCCATCGAGTGCCTGATACTCCTTCCGGTCTCGACACACTCGACACACCCACGAATCCATGTGACTAGCGCCGTGTCACGTTTTCCGACGTGCTCGGAAATACAACGGAAAAGTTTGCAATGCAGCAGCAACAGCAGTGGCAGTGGCAGTGGCAACATCAGCAGTGGCAGTGGCAGTGGCAACAGCAGCAAAATGAGTAACAAAATAAGAAAAGTTGAGTTCGCTTTTTAGTTTGCTAAGGTTTCCACATGCCACATTTGCATGCAGCGCTGTGACGTGCGCAACTAACCAATTTTTTGTATTATTTAAGTTTCCCCTTTAAAGGTAAAATTTTGTTGCAGTTTGCTGGCGGGTTCAAGGCGCCAGGACATTCGATATGTGGGGTTATTGTCGGCTTGTGTCAAGAAGGCCAATAACTGGAAATTGCTCGGTTCAATACACGGCTGAGTGCAGACCCAGACCCACACCCCGACCCACACCCAGATCCAGAGACAATGTTCAGGTGATTAACACTTTCATTCAGCAAAGCTGATGTGTGGCCGATAAACTTTATTCAAATTTCACGTTTAATTGTTTCCACCTTAGTAGAGATACTCGTAGGTCAGGGGCAGGTAGTCGGTGCGATATTGCTGCTGAAAGGAGTTGGGAGTCGCCACGCTTTGGTATAGATGCGACTGCCGACCTGGTGTGATCAGTCGGGAATAGGCCAAAGGCAACACGGCACCGCTGCGTGCATAGGCCACTCTCGGAGCCGGATAGTAACTAAAGCCCGGCGAGTACAGTAACTCATGGCCAAGAGCCAAGCTCAGCAAACAGGCAAAGATGAACTGCACCAAAGAAGGGAGTTTGGAGTAGTAAAGAGTGGACAGCGATGGGAGTTACACTTACCAGCTTCATGGTCTTGTCGCAGAGCACAGACTAAATGCCATTTGATGCCTGGAGCTGCCTTTTATAGGCTCCATTTCTATCTCAACTTGATCTCAACTCCATCTCAGCTGCATCTCAGCTCCGCCATCAATTCCTTTGTCCACACGATGCTAGCCAAGGTCAAAGGCATTAGCAGCGGCAATTTGAAAGAAATCCTTAACTCACTTTTAATACAGCTGCAATTGCAATTCCACTTCAACGATCGATCCAAAGCATCTACAAACTAACAACCCATTCCAAGGCAGACCACCGACTGAAGAATACCCTGTTTTCCACTAATCACCAATTGGATTGGGTGTGCCATTAAAAATTAAAGGAACTGTTTTTCTTAAAATTTATATTAATATTTTATTTTAAATTATTATTTTGTTTCCTTTAGTCATCAGCTGGGTATACCCCAGATTTGCAATCTCTGTGTGCACAGAGTACAAGGAGTTGCCTCGACTGGACTCTGTGATCGTTGTGTGCATCTGACAAGATAAGCTCAAGAATTGTGCCTGCCTGCCACATAACTAGTTGAGGCGCATAAAGTCCACCTCCGATTCCTATCTCCCCCCTCCCAATCTCAATGGGCACTCAAGCATTGCGATGCTCCATCTCCATCCCCATCTTCATCTCCTCCAGTTGTTTGGTAAATATTTTGCCATTTGCTGTTTACATCTTTGGGCCGACAAAAATAAACAATTAAGTTTGAGCAGTTCCGAGTGGGTTTGGGGATTTACCGGAGAAGTACTTCCGGTATTTGGTATTGATGCGTTTCAAGGTCAGGGCTAAGACCAGGCGTTGGACGTGCCCTTGAATACTTTTGTTTGGGCCTAAATGGCGAAGTTAGCCAAGTGCGCAACGCTTTGTGTTCCGCATTGTTTTTTGGCCAGTTTCCCGAAAACAACAAAACTCCTACGCAAACAGCAATTAATGTCGATTATTCCCATTGTATATAAACTTATTATTCAATACATCTGTTTTGTGGCCAAAACACTTTCGCTTCTTGATGGCCATTTGCGCATTTGCTTGGCTAAAGCAACGCAATTGGCCGCTGTTTTGGCTGCAAATCGACTGAGCCAAATAATTCTTTAATTTTTAAGGATTTATGGGTCAATATTAAATCAGAATTAAAATAAATAATTTGGAAATAAAATGTTTCGAATTTTATAGATTTTTGGTAAACAAAGTCAAGTGAAATTTTATTTGAGAACTTATATCTGAAAATTCTCTGAACTTTGGCCAATTGAGAGATATATATGGCAGAGATATATATTATTTTTATTTGATCAAAATTCCTGTTTGTCACATGTTCTAGCTCAATATTAAAACAGAATTTATATATATAATTAGAAAAGTCAAAATTTAAAATTTTATAGATTTTTGCTAGCCAAAACTTAATCAAATTTGATTTGAGAATTTATAATTCAAAATTACTTTTTGTCATTAATATCTACCATAGATTTTTTACTAATTTTGTATAAATAATTTAGAAAGCAAATGATTTGAATTTTATAGATTTTCGCTAAACGAAATCAAATCAAATTTGGTTTTAGAACTTATATTTCAAAATTCTCTAGTTAAAGACGATCTTTGACTAATCGACTTATTTTTCAGATACTTTCTTGGCTCTATTTATTACCAATGATTTTTCAACTTTAATAACATTTTATAATATTTTTATTTTATTATTATTTATATGTATTCATTCTGATTCTGTGATTGTGCTCCGCACCTCTGCAATTTTCAAGATACTGAAATGCTCCCATTTTAATGTGGCAAGCAGCGAAACGACCCAGTGGCAAGTTTGGCTGGCGGTTGCTCAGTGCCTCAGCGGGCACAGTGGGTGTAACTCAATCCGAGAACTCTGTTGCAGTCATTCACTTGCGAAATACGAGCTGGCCAAAAGCCAAACAAAGCCGCTAAGATATTAAAGCCTCGAGGCACGAAGGTCGCGCGTTCGCTTGCTTGCAACTTGCCACATTATATAAATGCCACAAGCTGCGTAGCCAATCAACTAGTAGTCTTCTGACAGCGCTTTGCTTTGGAGATCGAGTTTTTTTTTTTAGCCCTCAACGCCCTCAACATGTTCAAACTGGTAAGTGGTTGTCCAAAGCAGCAGCCAATCTTTGGTTTGTTTTGCTTATAATTTGTTCATCTTTGCCATTTCGCAATGCTATTACAAATTCCAGTTCATTCTGCTGTCGATTGGCGTCGCCTTCGCCTACGCGGCACCTGGACTGCTGCATGCAACGCCCATCCTAAGCGGCGGCGGCTCCTACCACCACAACCACCACCTGCTCCACCACAACTTGCAGCCGGCAGTGCATGTGGTGCATCCCATTTTGACATCGCACACCATCGTCCGACCCATCATAAGCCATGGCCATGGCCATGGTCATTATGGTCATCATGGTCATGGTCATGGTCAGTTGTTTCTCTAAACTGGTCCTTTAATCAAATTCCTTAAATAAAGTCTTAGCTTGATTGGAATGCAAGAATTCTGTCATTTCATTTTGCTTGATGGCTCCTCGGTTTGTTGGGTTATTTAAAGTGCAGCATGCGGCATGTTGCATATTCTATTCTGCTACTTGCCACTTGCTACTTGGCGCTATAAAAGCAGCCAGCATTAGCACTAACAAGCTGCAGTTGCCTCAAAGCCCTCCACTCGATATGTGGCCAGTAAGTAGGTGATCCGCGTCGAGTTCCAGTTCCAGTGCACAACTAAAGCCTCATCTCTTTCCCCACCAGCTGTGGATCTGTGTGGCGCTGCTGCCACTGCGTCACGTCCAGTTGATGCCTATTTACACCTTCACACACACACCTACGCTGCGCATTCCCATAACGAGCTATCTTTTGGAGTTACGACCACCGCCAGAGGGGCAAAGTGAACCGGAGTTGGAGGATCAGCTGGGCAAGGTTTATGCCCCTCGGGATTTGTTTAGCGATGTAATTGGCCTGTTCTACTTTGTGCAGCCAGACTATACCAATTCCAATACACATCGCACACCCTCTTCTCATCCCACTACTCGTCCCACTTCTCGTCCCACCACTCGCCCCACTCCTCTGCCACATCCAACGTCTTACAACATTTTCAAGAAAAAGAAGCCAAAGTTTCCGATTGCTCACACTTTGGGCCTTGGCAATTTTTCCTTCAATCTGGGCTTTAATTTTAATCTGGGCATTGGTCTAAATCGTTAAGCAACAATCAGCCAAAAAGTCTGCAGACCTAAGGGTTAAAGACCTAAAAAATTGTAGCAGACTTTTAGGCTGCAATTAAATTATGATAATTTTTGTAATATGAAAATCGAAATTAAATGCAAAAGTTTTTTTTTTCCAGTTTCGAACTTTTTTCAGAATTGTTTTATTATCATTTTTTTGTTCTTCATAAATCTTGATGTGGTTTCGGTGGTTTCCTGTGCAGTTTTCTACTTCTTCAGCAGCAGTGGTGCAGTGTACGCAGCGGCATACGGAGAGGCCACATAAGGTGAAGCCACATACGGAGATGCCACATACGGAGATGCCACATACGGAGATGCCACATACGGAGATGCAACATACGGAGATGCAACATAGGGTGAAGCGAAGTTGCCATGATATGATGTGCTGTAGACGGCCGCAGAGGGTGCAGCTGCCACCAGTGGTGCCGAGTAGGCGAGTGGTGCAACAATTCCTGGCTTGGCGGCAACGCAGGCAACCAGAGCGAGCACGGCGAGAGCGATAAACTTGAACATCTTGGATTGGTTTTTGTGTGTGGTTTACTTGTCACTGGAACAAATGGAACTGATGTCTAAACCCTACACAAACCGTTGCTTTTATACCAGTTGCTCAGTTGGACTTACCAATTTGGCTAAGACCTTGCAAGGTCGTAAGCCGAATTCTGTTGCCAAATTGGCAGGCGGCTCACGTACACAGCCCAATTGGTAGCAGTTATAATTTTGTAGTGTCTTTCGAGGTGTTTTGCAGTTTGGCTCATTAGTTGGGCCTGGCACGCAGTCCAAGTCAAGGCTCTACCTATTTGCCGGTGGGTATAAAATGTCAACGGTGACTGGCTGAAATCATCAGTTCAGTTTCTCAGCTTAACAAACAACCAAAACCAAATCCAATCCAAGATGTTCAAGTTTATCGCTCTTGCCGTGCTCGCTCTGGTTGCCTGCGTTGCTGCCAAGCCAGGACTTCTCGCCTACTCCTCACCCTATGTGGCATCTCCCTATGTGGCATCACCGTACGTGGCATCACCATACGTGTCTTCACCCTATGTGGCATCTCCGTATGTGGCTTCCCCGTATGTGGCCTCCCCGTATGTGGCTTCCCCGTATGTGGCTTCACCCTATGCTGCCGCCTACACCGCCGCCGCTGCTCCGCTGCTGCTCAGGAAGTAGATAAACACGGAAAATATATATGTGTCTGATTGGAAAGCAAAACAAATAAAAATAAAACTGAAACTCGGAATCGAATTGTTGGCATTTTATCTGCATTTAAAGCCAAGGTCTTTGCCTGCCTAGCTTATCTGGGAGCAGGAAGTTTACTTCTTTTATCAGGCGACTCGAAAGATTTCCTGGTTTCCAGACTTTCTTTATTTAGCGTTTTGCGATTTATGCTACATATATTTATATACTTAGGCTAGCTCACAAATTGAGATTGGCATCCATTGTGGCATTCGATTGGAAGACGATGCTGCTGCGATTGTAGTGACCAGATCGACGCACCTTGCGCAAACGCAGGGTTAGCAAAGCCACAGCTGAGATGAGGAACAGGCTGCCTATGCAATAGGAGAAGAACTTCATGAACTGCAAGTGCAGCTCCAGGTTCTCGGAATGGGTGCGCAGCAGCTCCAGTTGCTTGTGCAGCGCCAGCATCGGTCCATCGAGAGCAGCCGCTGTAACCATGGCGCTTGGATCGGATGACGATTGTTGATTGATGCAGGACACATCGCGTATGTGCGGCGTCTCCTCGGTGCTGTTGTCGGGCTCGATTTTCAGGGCGACTGTTTCCGTCAGATAGGGCGGAATCAGCAGATGATGCAAATACGAGCAGTTGAAACGATTCCGCGAGATGCCCAGTTTCTGGAGCAGAGGAAATGCTTGAGAGAAACTGCGATTGCCTTCCAGTTCGCTGAGTGCATTGCCATCCACAAAGAACTGCTTGAGACTGGTCAGATAGGGCACAAACATGTCCAGATTAAGGCTGGTCAGGTTGTTGAAGGACAGGTCCAAGATCTCCAAATACTTCTGCTTGGAGAACATGCCAAACTGCAGCTGCCGGATGCCATTCGAGCGCACATAAAGATTGCGGAGTCGCTTCAGCTTGTCAAAGGTGCTCACACTCAGCGGCTTAATTGGGTTGTAGGAGATGTCCAGATGGAGCAGAGATGTCAGATTGGTTATGTTGGCTATGCTCGCTAAGCGATTGCCCCTCAGCTCCAGTGTCTCCAGCTGCAGGGCCTGATGCATGTAAATCTCGCTGATTCTGTTGTAATTGGCGCGCACAAATCGCGTCGCATTTATGGTCAAATTGGTCAGATTATTGTAGTCCAATTGCAGTTGGTGGACAATATTCTTGTTGGTCAGCTGAAAGATATTCAGAGAGTTGAGTCCGAGCAGTAGACTCTCCAAGCTGGCTGCCTCTGTAAATGTATCCGGATGGATGCGTATCAGTTTGTTGTTGGACAGATTTACTTCCTTGATGCGACGCATCCGATTAAAGACCTCCGGCTGGACATAGGTCAGTGAATTGCTCTCCAGCGAAACCGACTCCAGATACTCGTTATCCTTGAAGATGTCCTTGTCCAGGTCAGCCAATCGATTGCCCGTTAGTTGCAGCTTATTGAGAATGTGCAGGCCACAAAAGGCATTCTCACTCAGCTGCGATATCCGATTGTAGGACAGATCCAAACGCATCAGCGCATTAGCTCCAATGAAGACGGAGGTCTGCACCGAGGTCAGATTGTTATAGCTCAGATTTAGATAGGTTAAGTTTGTGGCAGCGCTAAAGGTATTCCTGGTCAGTTCCAATATGCTCGAATACGACACATCCAGGGTCTTGAGATGCGTGAACGTCTCGAAGAGATGGAACGGCACATAGAGCAATGTGGAATCATAGAATTTCATGAACTTGACCATATTCCCGGGCAAAAAGTTCTTCACAACCACATTCTGGCTGTGGGTGACTGTGAAACCGGAGACGGTGCAGAATGCCTCACTGGCATCCATGTACATGTGCTGGTCGAACTCATCGCAGGTCAAGTAGACATCTCCTGCCAGCACACGATGGCTGTGCGCCAAGACGCACAGGACGAACGACAACCAAAAATTACGCATACGCATTGTGAACCGACCGAAATGAAAACTTTTTGCATACTGTAAGCGATAATTTGCGAGCCACTACAGAAATGCATTTATCAATCATATTTAATGATATATATTATATATATGTATGCATTATATATATAAATATTCAGTGCATTTGGTGATTGCTTGCTCGACACCCTTTTTAAATGTGCTTCATGTGGCATGATAAATTGAGAGAGGATCTGCAGCATATTCAATAAACAGCAACAGTAAAACCAGGTTTAAGCTTGTCTCAAGTTCCAGTTAGGATTTATATGTTGTGATATATGACAGAGGAGTAGCTACTGCGAAGCTGGGAAGAGATACCTGGACTCCGACAGGAGGCAGGAATAAGCTTAGGATACTTTTCGGTCTAGACTAAAAAGCCACCTATCCAAACTGGGTATTTATAGTAACAATAAGTATAGGTTTTGTGAATTTGAGGAGGAGTCCTTATCCAGGAAAAGGTGCAACATCCTAGGGATGCATGTTATGAGTGTCAATGACAAAGAAGCCCTGAACCCAAGAAAGGTTCTGGCATTCGTGTAGGAAATGGGGTTGATGAAGGAGCTATAAGCACAGAAGGGCATATTAAGCTAAAGTAATCTCAATTGCCTCAATCCGAAGAACTGGGAATTATTACAGGGCATCTTTTCATTGCAACATTTTCCCGTTGATGCATTCTGACTTATTTCAGTTACATTGGCTGGCGATAAGAAATGTCGGCTTGTGCTGTGTGTTCTCCGTTCCGTTTCTGTTTCCCAGCTACTCTGCTCCTCCACTCCTCTACTCCTACACTTCTCCTCCATCTCTCTGCTCTCCTCTTTGTGCCGATAAAGTTGTTTCTCCTTTGAGCGACGAGATTACAGCTGGCTTGGGCTGGAGATGTTGTATTGAATGTTGACAACATTTGATCCATTGAGCCGCTTAGGCGTGCAACATGACGATGCAATCGATGTCATGTAACATAGATTATTGGGTCCAGGCTGTTGCCACACATGCCACACATGCCACATATGCCATAACCAAACAAAAGTCGCCGATGGTAATTTTTTTGTGTTGGCTGGCCTAAAAAATGAGCATTGCATAAGTTAATTGCGCGACCTTGAAATGAGATCCGATTAAGTGCGCCAGCGTGCCACAGCAGCTTGCCACACCCACACCCACTCCACTCTCCAATCTTCAAATGAAAGTTCAAAGTGCATTCTGTGTGAGAAATGATTTCATTGAAATGCCAACGACTTGAATTGCTGGTCACTCTTTTCCCAAGGGCAGGTCAGTTAACTGGACGCATAAATTTAATCGGAACAGCTACTTCATGTTTATATATATATATATATATAGTATATATAGCTTCTTGTGTTTGCGTTTTTGGTGGGCTGCCTTCAAAACGCACCGCGACAATTTTTATGGACTCACATTTGGGGCTACGTGCTCGACATGCCCAAGCGCAGACCTCAGCTCCAGTTTCAGCCGCCTCATCTGGGCACGTAGCCAATTTGAATTTTCTGTATTTTTCATGGTTTTTTCATTTCAATTTTTTGCATACCTCTGCGCTTCTAATTTGTATTGTTTGTTTTGACGTCCATAGAATCAATCAAATCACAAAGTTACTATAAAAATGCTCGCATCCAAGTTGGAGGCATAGTCTACTTTGACAGCTCCACGGAATCATTTCAACATGTTCAAACTGGTGCGTTCAACAAATCGTTTGGATTTCTGGTGGCATCTTTAACTGATTTGTTTTTTTTTCTTTGAATTGCAGTCTTTTGCCATTTGCTTCGTGCTCGCCTGCAGCCTGGTTGAGGCCAAGCCTGCTGTCCTGGTCAATGCTGCGCCAGCGGGTGTGGTGACTGCCACCAGCTCCCAGTATGTGGCACGCAACTTCAACGGCATCGCTGCTGCTCCAATTGTGGCCGCCGCCTATACTGCTCCCGTTGCTGCTGCCTACACCTCTCCCGTTGCTGCTGCCTACACTGCTCCCGTTGCTGCCGCATACACCTCGCCCGTTGCTGCTGCCTACACTGCTCCAATTGCTGCCGCATACACCTCCCCCCTTGCCTATCCCTACAGCTATAGCCCCTATACCGCTGCCTACTCCACATACGTTTAACTGACTCATCTCATCTCACACGGATTGACACATTTTTTTTAAATAAAACAAATTGCTCAAAAAAATTAACATGATTTTGCCTTAAAGGGAAAAATATCTGTGCCTAAAATTAGATTTTAGAGAAGCAGCAATTAATATTTGATTGGTATATTTAGGGAAATAAATCTTGTTGCCAATTTTTTCTTTAATTTATTGCTTTTTTATATTTATCAACACATGATATTTTATAAAGATAGTCTGATTTGAGTATTCTAATTTATCTCTCCTAGTTTTGTCTAAATATAGCAAAAAAAAAAGAGAAACTTTTTCTTAAAAGAAGATTTTACAGAAACGGCAAATAATATTTGATGGCTTTAAGATAAAGAAAAAAATATTGTTTCTATTTACAGAAGCAACATTTAAGATTGAATCTTGTATTTGTATTTATATAAATAAAAATGCTTAAAATAAAATTTTACAACAGCAGAATTTAGATTTGATTGCTTAGAGATATTTAGAAATACAGAAGCAAGATTTGAAATTCAATTTTGTTTTTAACTAAAATCTTTTCCTAAATTTATTGCTTTTTTATACATTTAGCAACAATTGATAGTCTATAAAGATAGTCAGATTTGAGTATTTTAACTTATCTTTTCTTGTTTACCTAAATATAGCAAAAAAAACAAGTGCAACTTTTGTGAGAATTATCTGATTTTTGTATATTTTAGTGGCAAAGCAAAAGTTGTCTGATTTGAAATATGAAATTTTTTTGACAGTTGGTTTATTTAACAAGTCTTTAAACTAAACCAATATTTCGAGTATAAACTTTATAATTTTTAGATATAACTCGAGTTTAAATTTCTCTTTACAATGTTTATAATTTATAGCTATAAATTTGTTGTACAAATGTGTACATAAAAAATAAGCATAATTTTCTTAGCCCAGTAATACAAATAATTATATAAAGATCAGTAATTATAATCCAAAGTAATTAACAGTTATATTTGGTCATATTGCAATAAAGAAACAACAATTCAAATTTAACAACAACAACGCGTTTTTGCAATGATTTGCAATTTTTGTATTGCCAAAGATTTGGTTTGTGGCATCCACTTGCTGCCTGATTGACAGCAATTGAAATTGGTTGCAGCAGCTGCTTGTTGTGGGAAGCGGCAGCGCAATGCTCGAATGGCGCCCACACAGCTGGGCAGGATGAGGCAGGCGGTGCAGAGGGGGCAGCTGGCTGAGCGATCTTTCGAACAGGCTGCTGCACAACAGCAAGAACGATCACAGCAATCTGGACAGCAGCTGGGATCAGTTTGAGTCACTGAGTCACTTGCCGCATCCGCCACACTGAGCATGTGCGTCTTATCCGCTGATCGGCGCTTGAAACTCAGCAATTTCTTGTACATCTCAAGTATTGATTGTGTTCTCGCTGCTCTCCGATGATCGAATGAAACAGCCTGTGGAGCAGTCGCTTGGCTTTATAAATTCAATGTGTGGGAGTGGGTCACAAAGCCAAGTAATCCATAAAAACACTGAGCTTGTCTCATGTCCAAGTAGTTTGGTAGGCGGAGCACGTGCAGCCATCGAACCACGGCTCGATTTGTTGATCATTCCTATACATATATATATATATATTTTGTTGTTGTTTTTTTTATTGTTTCTTTTGTCGTTACGCGTTTAAAAATACTCATTGCCTAGTTGGCCTGCCCTCGCTGCCCCACCACCCCTCCCTGTACCCCCTCGCAGCCCAGTAATGAAACTAAAAGTAAAGTGCAAATTTTGTCGCCGAGCTTCTCCTTGGCGTCAATTGATTGGCAGCCAAGAGCATCCATCTGGACACGGACCACAGCGTCTGGTGATGCATAATAATTATTATTATTTTGTTGTGCGTGTGTTTTAGGATTCCATTGAATTTTTGGTATATAAGTTGCTGAATTTTGAACTGCTGACATCAGTCAAGTTCTTCAGAACAAACCGACAAGCAGCTCAAGCAAAACCACAACCAAAAAATCACTTCAAAATGTTCAAATTCGTAAGTTGAAAAATATTGCTAATATTTTCTATATCGATTTTTAACTGTATAATTCGTGGCTAGTTCGCTCTGTGCCTGTTCGCCATTGTTGCCTGTGTGGCAGCCAAACCCGCTGTGATTGCTGCACCACTGGCCTATAGCGCCTACACCGCTGCACCACTCGCCGCCTACTCCTCGCCCTACACCGCTGCCTACACCGCTGCTGCCTACCCCTACTCGGCATATCCCTACGCCTCGGCCTACTCTGCTGCCTACTCTGCATACCCCTATGCCGCCTACTACCGCTAAGCCAACCACAAAGTGACCACAACCACAACGACAACCACCACAACATCCATCTGAATTCTAATCCTGCTCCTGTTTAACTTCATGCAATTCATGCCTAACTTGCTCCTTTCTTGGTTTTTGTTTCATACTTTTTGTTTTTTTACATTAATTTTGCTATGAAGTTTAAAGAGCAGAAATATTATTGTTATATATGAATAAATGCATTTTGCGTAAAACGTATTACTATTTTTTATTATTATTACTATTTTTTTTACTATTATTAATATTTATTTACCTTCCTCTTTTATGGCACAACAAGCTGGATCAGTTGGAAAATTACATTTTTTTAAGACCAACTCTGAAAACCAACTTAGCCCAGAAATGGTTCAACAGATATTTCCAACTGCTGCATTTTAACCCTTAACTTAAGGGCACATTGGGCTTGTTAGTTGCACACCTCCCCCTGCCCCATAAGTATTTTTTTTCTATTTTTATTTGCAACACAATTAAAATGCGCAGTTAACAGTTGTATGCAACTTAATATTCCCACTTGCAACTCGGTTTTAAATGCCAAGTAGCCAAGTTTGTGGCTGATCTTCGGATTGGGAATCATTAAACTATTTTAATATAAAACACAAAGTTGAAGTTTCAGGAAATGACTAAGCTGTTTGCATAATTGTAAAATAAATCAACTAATTTGTTAGGCTTTGTTGGCCTTGTTTATTTTAAGTATGGTAGTAAAAACAGCCAAAAAATTTGGCCCTGGTTTTTGTGCGTGAGCATTGCAAATATTTCAATTATTCATTGCGGGTAAACAGATTGGTTTGGTTTGGTTTGTCGTAGGCTGCCGTTGGCTATTAGCCGTGTTTATCATCGAGTCATGCAGCTATTTTCAGCCATAATCAAGACTCAATAAAAAGATTGAAGCATTGCATTCAACACGTGCCACACAAACGCAAACAAACAACATCCCACATTGGACCCTGGAATCAGAGCACAGTTCATTGACACTCGATGGTGACATTGATCCACTGCATAATCCATTTGCTCCACTGTCGTCCTTTTCACACTGATTTTTATTTGTTTGCTTCTAGCATAATAATAAACATACCCTGTGGAAGGATGTGAGCAGGCAAAGGGTATTTAAAAATCCATCAGCAAAGTGCATAAAAATAAATGTTAACATCCAAAAGGGGAAAAGGATTTATAAGGCATAAAATTATCTATGGGAATTTTTGTTACATATTCCATAACAAAGTAAAATTGAAATGGGAGAATTCAGAATTTTGGAACATAAAATATATTTGCAAATTTCAAAAAATTCTTAAGCAAATTTTAACATTTCGCACTCTCAAATTTAATACTTTTAAAAAGATCTGTGGAATTTATAGATACATATTCCATGTCAAGATAAAAATTAAAATGGGATAATTCAGAATTTGGGCAAAAAAATTATATTTGCATTTTTCGATTAACATTAAAAACTCTCAAAACACGAATTAATTAAATTAAATAATTTTGCTATTTAAGTAACAAAATGTTATATTTATCAATTTATAACTCAATTGTTAATTATTTAACTAGGATATTCGAGTTGCTGCAACCGAGCAATAAAGTTTATAGCTTGTTTTTAATTGAAATGTGGCGCGGCAGTTGCGTGTGGCAGCAACAGCTTGCATGCCACCCCATTTGCAGCGTGCTCTGCTGGCATTTCGTGTTCGTGCTTCTTCCAGCTTCTAGCTGGGTGCATTTAATTAAAAGGCGCCACTTGAAAACACAGTATTTTTTTTTAATCTTTGCAATTAATATATATATATCTTTTCGCGGGCGTTGCCACTCCCAGCTTGCAGCAAGTGCACATTATTCAGACGCCGCGTGGTGCCGCCATTTTTACCACACAAAATGCATTGCATTAAATGTTAATTCCGACTTTGCTGGCAAATTAAATCAAATGTCGATTTTTATCAGGTTCTCGAGTATATTTTGTAGCATGATGTTTAACGCCTACCAATTCGAATTAAAACTTGAGTTAAGCGCAGGGCGAAGCGACCACGCCCAGTGGAACGCCTCTTGTAATTGCCACAATGTTTAAGGTTGTTAACAAAATGTTTCCCAGACAACTCAGTTTAGCAGCTTTTGGGCTGGCTCATTTTATTTAGAACAGTGCCTTTGGTCAGTTAATGGCCAACGATTGCGAAACTGCCCAAACAGACTTGAATATTAATTTGCTGCGTTGCACAAGTGACAAATATTTAATTGACTCTAATTTTTTTTCGCACACTGTGCGTTAGGAAAAACCGGCTAAAAACAAATCACAGAACTTGGTCTATTAAGGTAGCCAAAATACGACGCCCACTTGGAGTATGCCAGTATTTTGGCCTGGGCGTAATTTACGCATAATCTCAGCACCAAGTCGCCAGTCTCGGCCTCTCCATTGTCACCCGAATGCCTTTCCAATTGCTCGAGGGTGTGCATAGTGCAGGGGTGGACTGGAGGGGGTGTGTGGGGGGTTAGCTAAGATTTACGCGTAAAATTCGCGTTGCTCCGCAGGGCGTTGCAAGTGGCCATGTTGAGGGGTTGAGAGGCACAACTAGCCTGCAGCAGGCAGACAGGCTTACGTAAAGTGCAACGTCTGAGTTATGCGTGCGGCGTGTAGCTGCCAGAGGGGGGGTTAGAAGGGGGGTGGTTAGAGTTACCAATTAACTGTCAGCTACAAGTATTACAATTATTACAAACAACATTGTGTATTATGCTCGCTGAGCTTTGAATTTATGATTGCATTTAAAGTTTGCACGCAGTGGCACAGCCAAAAGGGGCAACTCCATTGTGCACCTCTAAAGCGTTGACCTTGCCACACCTCTGCCACTGAGACAACGCTCAGTTATCGACAACTGGCTGCCCTAGATAAGTTAATAGAAGTCCGGCTCAAGCAATCAGCCTAACAACAGCGATTTATGACAACTACACTGAGCGAAAAGCGGCGAACTAGACGCAGCAGTTTTGCAGCAGCTTCTACGAGATTAGTTTTTGAGTTTGTTTTTTTATAGTTAATTCAAAATTTCTTTGAAAGTTGGAATATTTTGAAAGGTTTTCGGAATAACTGAAATATATTAAATTTCTAGAATTTTTAAAAATAGTTCAAAACTGCTATGAAAGTTGCAATATTTTGAAAAGTTTTCAGATGAACTTAAATTTATGTAATTTCTAGAAATTCTATACTTAATTCTAAACTGCTATGAAAATTAATATATTTTGATAAGTTTCCAGTTTTACTAACCAAATATTAAATTTCTAGGATTTTTATAATTAATTCGAAACTGCTATAAAAGTTTAAATATTTTGAAAGGTTTTCAGACTAACTAAAATATATTTAATTACTACAATTTTTTTTATGATTTTGCACTTAAAATAATTTTGTTGAATTTGGTTTCTCTATGCATAAAAAGTTCAAACAATGCATTTTAACCAAACGTTGTAATTAAGACTTTATCTTTGGAAATCATGCTAAATGGCCAATTTACGCATTGCGCTAAGCAATAGCAAAACGCACCACGCAGCATGCAGCATGCACCACCAGTCGACCAGTTCTTAAATGTTTTTTATTTTATTTTTTTGTGGGTAAACTCGTTCAACTGCAATTCCGATTTTTTGCGTTTTTCTCACAGATTCCATGATATGACTTGGGCTCTATGCATAATAACATAAACAGTCGCAGACCAAAGCATCCGCATTGGTCGTATTGAATAGTTTTTGGGCGGGTCTACACCACACCACTAACTGCCTGCCCACTGCCCCCCTGCAACATGCCCCCTGCGCCATGCCACATGCCACTATCTGTGCCCAAATGCACTTTGCATGCAGCCTCGCAACAAAAGTAAAAGTGCAACTTTTGGCCCGTTCTCGTCGTGGCGGCTGCGATTTGCCGTTTATTTGGGCCTGACTCGATTTGGCTATAAAAGCATTTGAACCCAGTTAGCGAGCATTATTAAACGTTGTGTTCTCGCCACGAGTAAATCAGCCAAAACTCTTTAAAACTCCTTGCAACATGTTCAAATATGTAAGTTGCCGAGTTGCCTTTCTGTGTGTTGCACGATTTGTTTGATTTATAACACATCCAAATCTTAGTTCGTTTTTGCGGTCTTCTGCTTGGCCAGTGCTGCAGCTGCTCCGGGCTACTTGGGTGGATTGCATGGTGCTCCGGCTTTGCCGTTGGCCGCTGCTCCGGCCATCTCCTATGGCCACTCCATTGCCGCTCCATCGTATGCCTCGTATGGCTTGGGTCATGGATATGCTGCGCCTGCTCTGTCGAACTATGGACTCGGCCACAGGATTAGCTATTCGGCTCCAGCATTGGCCCATGCACCACTCGCCTTGTCGCACGCACCCCTCGGCCTGTCGCACGCACCACTCGGCCTGTCGCACGCACCACTTGGCCTGTCGCACGCATCTCTCGGCCTGTCGCATGCACCACTCGGCCTGTCGCATGCACCACTCGGACTGGCTCATGGTGCCCCACTGGGTCTCGGCTACAGATCCTATGCCGCTCCTGCCTTGAGCCTCGGCCATGGCTGGTAAGGATCAGCCTGTTTTTATTTGTCTCTTGAGAAGCTTCTCATCCAATTTGTTCAGTTTTGAGAGAAAGTGAAGTGAATTCGAATTAAAAAATTATATTTCTAATTGATTGAAGCAAAAAATGTGGCATTTTTATTTTTTATTTTTTATTTGTCATTTTAATTTAATTGAGTTTTGAGTGCGAATTTTTTTAAAATCGATTTGAAAACAACTTAAAAAATGTTATTTTTTTAAATTAATATTTCAAAATGATAAAATGTATTTTTTACATTGTTGGAAGCAAAAACTGCGCAATTGGAAACAAATTTATTGATCAAATTAGAACGTTGAAACTGATAATTAAAGATAACTTTTCCGATTCACACCTTCAATTTAAAAAGTTGTTGAAAAATGTGTTAAGATCTCAAACGAGTTGCGAATTTATTGATGGATTGATTCGATTGAAAATTTAATTGAGTTTCCTAATCAATTTGTCAACAACAAAGAAAAATGGATTTTTTTAAATTCAAATTTAAGAAAAATATATATATATATTTTATTGTTGGAAGCAAAAACTGCGCAATTGGAAACATTTTTAAATTTGTTAATAAACTAAGATTGCTGAAATTTTAAAATTGAAGACTCCTTTATCAGAATCACTGCTTTAATTTTAAGTTTTTGAAAAAGCGAGTTACGAATTTATTGACGGATGGATTCGATTGATTAATGCTAAGTTTTGAAAACTGACTCGATTACAACTCTCACACGTTCTCAAGCGGCACGGATTCGCCTACCAGCCGTGTCCGTAGCCATAGCCATGGCCATAGCCTAGGCCCAGACCCAAACCATGCCCCAAGCCCAGATCGTGTCCATAGAGACCATGTCCATAGCCACCCAGATAGCCATGTCCCAGACCTAAGCCGTAGCCGCCCAGATAGCTTTTGCCAATGATGGTTTTGGTAACGATGGGTGCCGAAATCGTCTTGATGATGGGCGCATGGTAACCCAATCCTAAACCAAGTCCATGACCATAACCACCATGATAGCCGCCATGATAGCCGCCATGGTAGCCGCCATGATAGCCACCATGATAGCCGCCATGATAGCCGCCATAGAGTCCGCCATAACCCAGATAACCAGGCGCTGGAGCCGGCGCTGGCTCTGGAGCTGGTTCAGGAGCTGGCTCAGGAGCGGGTGCTGGTTCTGGCGCTGGAGCTGCCAGACAGCCAGCCAAGCAGAGCGTCGCGATCAGAAAAAGCTGGAGGATTCGAATTGTGCATTAGCTGATTTAACGTGGAGTTGCAGGTTGCTTCTGAGTTACTTACTCCTTTGTGCATTTTGACTTGTCCACTTGTCGATTGCCTTCCACGTGAGTCTTCCACAGCAGTGTGGCCAGTGCGTGTCTGCCACTGCATTTGCCCCAATCCGGCGTCTTTTATATCACAGCAAGTTGCAGCGAAATGTCTGTTGACTCCCAAATTGGATATCGATGATCTAATGGGGCAATTCATTTGGACAATATTTGGCCAGCCGCGTCTTAATCCACTTTACGTGTACTATTTGGTCAAAGACATTTCACCCGGTTCTTACTAAATGCAATACGCAACAATTTTGATTTTTTTCTGATTATTTTTTTATTTTGATTTAGACACGAATTCGCTAAAGTGTTGAATTTTAGCACGCCACCAAATCACATGCCACAGCCGAGTCCAGTTTTGGGCGTGGCTGTTTTATATTTTGGCTAAGTTAGCAACAAAGTGGGGCGCCGCCAAATGTTGCAGCAACAGATGGCCTTTGCCAGCGCAGATCAATAAATAAATAAGGTCAATGAGCTCCCACAGCGAATCACGTGAAGCAATAATTTATGTATAAAGAGCAGATTAAGTTGGGTCAGTCAAATAGTCAATCCTCGCTGCCTCAAATGATGATCGTTCAGAGATTGGGCAATCCAGCGACAATAAACCAAAGCAAATAGAAACGACTAAATAACACTTATCGTAAAAAATAAATAATATGACCAACATATGCGACTTTCTAATACCCTTTAAGCTGTTAAAAATTTAGTAAATAATTAATTAAATGCTTTGTTCAATTCCAGAAATATTTGCCAACTTTATCATCAGTTTCCATCAATTTGAAAGTCTGCTCTCAAATTAAAATGCTGCTCAGTTTTAATCATAAATCGTTTTGCTGTCTGTCAGTAAATAAAATGTATAAAATATGCCATAAAATCATTCATCTTAAAAGCTTTGATCCACAAATGACATAGAAGCTGGAAAAACGCTTATCAATATGTGTCATCGCATTTGGAGATCGTTGATCCCAATCCCAAAAAAAAATATTCAAACTTACCCAAACTTAAATATTGCAAACTTTATAGTTAAATTTAATCTTATCGTAAAACATAAATAAAATGAAAAAATATGCGACTTTCTAATACCCTTTGAACTGTTAAAAATTTAATAAATAATTAATTAAATACTTTGTTGAGATTTATATAATATTTATGATAAATTTGCATCTTTAAAATGCTGCTCAATTTTAAGCATAAATCTTTTTTCTGTCTGAGAGTAAATAAAGTGTAATAAATATGTCATAAATATTTTACTTGGTTTATTCTTTAAGCTTTAGGATTTAAGCTATAAGTAGCTTAGAAGTTGGAAAAACCCTTATCAATATCTTTTACTTTGAGATCGTTGATCCCAATCAATATAGTCGGATATTCAAACTGACTTAAAGTGAAGTTTTGCAAACTTTAAAGTTAATCTTTATTGTGAGCTGATTACAATTCATGTGATCTACAAAAGAGTCACTGACACTTGGATAAACCGAAGCAGAGCAGACTACAACAACAACAACAACAACAAAAACAGCAGCAAAGATTGCGACGTGTTTAAACTTGAACTTGAAAACGAGTTTTTGGGAATTCGAGTGAGTGAAATAAGTAGTGTGTGTAGTGTGTGTGTGTGTGTGTGTGTGTGTGTGTGAGTGTGAACTGTGTGTTGCAACTGGTTCCCGGTGTGGGTAAAAATGCAGGCTGCTCAGCTAAACCGGTTCAAGATGCCATCCAGCTTCTAACTGTACATGTGCAGGCCCCAAGAAGTTATTGCTTCTGCCGCCGACTTAGTCGAGGTGCGTCCAGAAACTGAGACACATCAGCAGGAAGCTACCGGAATGCCTGGTCACATATTCCATTTGGTGTGTCTGCTGCTAATCGTGTTGCAGCAGGCAGAGGCTGCCACGCTGGTCTATCATCCGCCCACAGCAGTTGTCTACCATCAGTCGGGAGTCATCCAACAGCGGGGCGAGGCAGAGCAGCAGCATCCTGGCTACACCATTGTGGCGCCACTGACAAAGATCGCACATGTCACCTACGATTCGGTGCCCATTTCCCACACACCCTTCGAGCATGTGCCCCTCTTCCAGCGCATCGGGCATGTGAAGAGTGTCCTACTCTAACGGATCCAGGAGGATTGCAATCCAAATTAGGTTTAGTCATCGAAATAAAGTGAATATTTGTACAATTTATTGCTTTTCTAGTGTGATTTGGATTGGGCTAAGTATGTTTTTAGTTTTGTCTAAGTCTAAGGATTCCATATCTCTAGAAGAAGTACGGCGCAGGCGCAAACTTAGGTCCAAAGGCCAAAGGAGCCGGCACTGGAGCTGCAAAGGGCGCAACAGCTGGCAGACCAAATCTGGCTGGTGCAGCAAAGCCCAAAGGAGCGGGAGCAGCAAAGCCGACGGGTGCAGCCAGAGGAGCAGGCGCAAAGGCAGGAGCAGCAGCCAGAGGCGCAGGTGCCAGAGCAGGAGCAGCGAAAGCAGAAGCAGCAAAAGCAGGTGAAGGAGCCCAAGCTGGAGCAGCAAAGGCTACCTTTGGTGGCGCTGCCAGAGCAACTGGGGCGGGAGCAGCAAAAGCAGGAGCTGGAGCAAAAGCAGGAGCTGGAGCAAAAGCAGGAGCTGGTGCAAAAGCAGGAGCAGCAAATGCAACCTTTGGCGGGGCAGCAAAAGCAACCGGAGCGGGAACTGGTGCTGCCAGAGCAACTGGTGGCGCTACCGGATAGGCCACAGCATGATTAATCCGATGGGCATTAAAGCTGGAGGCATAGGGCGCCACAACGCCAGCGGTGGCCAGTGGTGCAGGTGCAGCAGCGAAGGGCAGCAAACCAGCCTGGGCGGCAGACACGCACAGCGCAACGAGCTATAATCCAAGGAACACATTGAAACCACATCCTTTTTGGCCAAGGATAAATATGCAACTTACCATAATCTTGGCGAACATTTTGATGGTGGTTTTTGGTGGTTTGTTTGAGTGCTGACAAAGCTTTGATGTCCAATTGTCAAATGCTTGGGGTTTTTATAATTCTCGCCGACGGTTTTTGGGTGGTTGCGTTGTGGGGCATACCAAAGCGTCGAAAGAAACACCACTTTTGCAAGACTTTTGCAAGACTTTCTACAAAAGGGAACTGCGCCGTGCGAAGGGCATTTGCGGTACTTAATAATCAATTGGCTGCTTGTTACGTATTAACGGATTATCGACACCCACTTTCATAATTGCACGCCAAAAGGCCAGGCTAATACCACCACCCCCCCTCCCACACCCCTTTGTACACACTAGTAGACCCACTGGCCGATATTTCCCGTTGGGCGATTGGGCAAGTTTTCGCTTTATTTGCTGGCATCGATTTTTACCTACTAATGAGCCACATTTAAGCGACGTGACCATCCAAAGTGGCTACTCTTCTCCCTCTCTCTCTCTCTCTCTCTCTCTCTGTCTCTTTATCGATCTCTTTTCTCTTTCGCACTTGCTTTTAATTTATATTCAATTTCTTCACACCTTTACTTCTCCCTCTCTCCCACGCTTTATTTTCCCTGCCACTTTCCGTGCTCGGAATTCCTGATTTCTCAGTTGGCATTCAAAGTAATTCAACAAATAAATCTGGATTTAAATTTTTCATTCAATATCATTTACAACCCAACTTAAGATTAGATTAAAAAATATATATATATATAAAATATGGCAAATTCTTCATTTTCACAAATTCCTTCATCTCTTAACTCTTCCATCTCTTCCAGCAAATAATTAAATAAAATTTAAATTCCATTTTTGTTTTTCGTATTTTATATTTAATTTCATAATTTAATATTTTTTTAATTTTATAATTTTCTACACGACTCAAAACTTCTTTGGTTTGATTATGATGATGTTCCTGCTCCTCCTTAAAATAGTTTGTGATGATGATGATGATGTCCCAGTTTCAGTGGCAGAGCGCGCAGATGGGCATGTGGGGCAGAGAGCAGCTTGGGAAAGGCGTAGCCAATGGAGACGTGATGGGTGGTTCTCTTGGGGCCGGGTATGACGCGATATCTGGGTGCATAGGGCGCCGCTTCGATCACCGGCGGCAGCACCTGTGTCACTGTGGGTGGCGGCAACACATGTGTCACCTGTGTCACCTGCAGCTCAGCTGTGGGCAGCAGATGCGTGTGAAGCGCCGGCGGCAGCAGTGGTGCAGGCACTGGCCAAGTGGGCGCCGGCGCTAGAGCAGCTGTTGCCGGCCACAGCGGTGCTGGAGCGAGTGGAGCGGGTGCAGGCCAGGCTGTTGCAGGAGCGAATGCTGCTGGTTCAGGCCAAGCAGCTGCTGGAGGCAGAGGAGCGGGTGCAGGCCAAGCAGCTGCTGGAAGCAGGGGAGCGGGTGTAGGCCAAAGTGGTGCTGGCGCTGCAGCGGGTAGCAAAGATTCCTGCAACGGAGGACCATACTCCACATGCTCCGGCAACGGATGATGCAGTGGCTCAAAGTGATCATAATGATGGTCGAAATGATGGTCAAAATGATCAAAGTGGTGCGAAGGCTTCGCCTCAATGCACATCAGAGCCAAAGCCAAAACGAAAGACTGGCAAAGAATAAAATTCAGTTAGTGGATTTGCCACACTTTGCTGCACAGTCATCTTACCACTTGCAGCTGCCACATCTTGTGGGGAGTCTTGTGATGGATGTTGGGGTTTGGGTGCTGTCCTTGCGCTCAGTTGCCAACGACCGCTCAAGTCGAAGAGATGGCTAACAATGATTGACCATGGCTCTAAGCCATTCATTTATAGTGTCAAAGCCTAAAACATATTTGGCCAGTGGCCAACTTTGAACGTGCACCTTCTTCACTTTCGTTTGTTGTGCAGCAAGTGAACAACACACACCGCCGAATGCACCACACCCCGCTGCAGTAACTGCCACAAATCGTGACTTACAATTTTTACATTTGTTTACAATTGGCCCGTTTTGGTGCTGGCTCGAAAAGGGGGCCAATTACTTCTTGTTCCCCTCCCTCCCCCACCGTTCGTTGTTATATAATAAGTTTTGTCTGCGGCCCCAAAATAGAAACCGCTTATGACATCCATAATAAAATATGGCCAATCAATACAAAATATTGCCCAGCATAATAAGCAACCAAATTTGAGGAGTGCTTTTGTTAACAGTTTTAGCATATGGTCAAAACCAAAGGTGGCCAGTTTAAGTACAGCTAAAATCAATCAATGTAAAATTGGCAATAAAAGCAAACTTTAAAAACATTTAGGTCGGTATTTTAAATTTATAATTCCTTTCTCTTCTGCAAAAAAAAAATAAATAAATCTGCAAATTTACTAAATAAAATTTGCTTAAAATATTAAAACCAAATCGAAATGAATAATTTAAAATTAGTTTGCTTAGTTTGAAAAAATATTTTTTATTTGTATAAAATTCTCTTAGTTGATGAAGATCTTTGTAGAGATTTGTCTAGACCACAACTGGAGCTGGGGCGGCGAAGCTGTAGGGTGCAGCAAAGGGGGCAGCAAAGGGTGCCGCTGCATAGGGTGCGGCAAGAGGAGCGCCAAAAGTGTAGGGGGCAGCATAGGGGGAAGCCAGAGGAGCAGCGTAAGGTGAAGCCAGAGGAGCGCCCAGTGGAGCAGCAAGTGGTGCAGCGGCATAGGGAGCAGCAGCATAGGCAGCTGGAATGCCGGAGACATAGCGGCTGGAGTAGGGCGCCGTCAGCTCGAAGGGTGCCGTGGTGTAGGATGACTGAGTGCCATCATAGTTGTTGCGCACATCCACCTGGCTGCTGCCGCCCGCTGCATAGAGTGGTGCATTAGCATAGGCCAGTGGTGCGGCCAGTGGTGCGACTACGCCAGGTGTGGCCACGGCGCAGGCAACGAGGGCAGCAATGATGAGCTAAAAGTGAATACACCAAGTCAATGAATGGAATGGGTTGTCCGTGATTTAAGCCAACTTACGAATTTGAACATTTTGAACTGTTGTGGTTGACAAGTGTTAACTGTTAATGCCTGTTATTGGCCATCATTGTGCCTTATATAGCCAACCAAATGCAACGCGGAGCCATCAAATTCTGCTCGAGTTTTCCTTGTGCAAATCATTTTTGGCCGCTTCTTCTTCTTCTTCTACGTGTTCAGCCTTTGATAGTGGCCCAAATTATCAGCATTTGTAGGAAGTCCAAATCGGACTCAATCGCTACGTAAAATTTCGCAAAATGCTACAATTTGTATGCAGAGGCTGGCTTTGAGTGGGTTTCGATTTGGCCACATTTTAAAGCTGTTGCCAATTGGCGCTGTTTTTAGCCCCATTTCAAGCCAAAGTTGGGACTATAAAATGCGTGTCGTCTCGCAAATGTTGGATTAGTGCTGTTTTTAATGGTTGGCCATTAAATATGTCAATTGGCACTCGCATCCCGACCATCAACGACCTTGAGGCCAGATCGTCAGGGCAACAGGATGTGCCTGTGGTTTGTAGCCAGAGTTGTGAGCCTCTCTTTAAGCCATCATTCAGCGCCTTCAATTGGCCTGAACTGAACCGACAGCGCACAACTCAAACCGGCTGTTGGGCTTAATGAGCAAGATCTGGCTACGATTTGTGGTTGTTGTTGTGGTTGTTGTTGTTGCCGGTGGGTCACGTGCTGCCAACGAAAACCACTTCGGCGTCATCATTATCATCAGCATCAGCCGCTTCTTCTTGAGCGCTGACTTTGTCCCCTCTGCTTTTCGTATTCTTCTTTTTATTATTTATTTTTGAGTGGATGATGAACTCAAGGCCCCATCAGATGATCCGCTCAAGTGATCTCTGCTGCGATGCCAGCTACCTGCTCCCCACGCATGTAACTGTATCCGCATTTTAATACCCTGTACACACATCGGGCATAAGAGTTATGCACGATTTTTATATTTTAGCAGCTGATCTTTCGACTTTTCTTATAGCTTTTTGTAGATTTAGTTTTCTTGCTTTAGTTTTTTATTATTAAATTTGATTTTTATTTAGTTTATCTTTCGACTTTTCCTATAGGCTTTTGTAGATTTAGTTTTTAATATCTTTATTTGAATTTTATTTAGTTTATCTTTAGACTTTTCTTACAACTTTTTATAGATTCTTTTTTCTTTTTATTATATTTATTGAATTTTTCTATAAATATATAAGCAAATATTTTTGCCTTAAGCACATTTTATATATATATATATGGTTTCAAATATATATAACGATCGATTATCAATCTATAAATCAACATTTCGACAAGGGTATTATAATTCCGTCATTCTCTTAACCCCATCCCAGCCACCTCCCCTTACTTCTTCGATTTGTAATCGATTCTTGAGTGAAACAGATTTTGAGATCTTTCATCAGTTTTGTATTTAAATCCATTAATGGTTATGCGGAAATTTTGAGAAATGACGCTTACTTCCTCGACGCCTGCTTAAAATAACACAGAGAAAAAAACACGTACAACAATTTGAAATACTTATTAAATTGGCTGTTTGTTTGTTTATAATTAATAGAATTAGCAGCTGTTATTCCAGTTATATATTTAAAAGCCGATTTAAGCTGAATAGAAATTAGCGTGTCATTCGTAAATTAAATCCCACAACCGTTCGAAGATGGGGCAGCTCCTCGGGTTGGGAGACACGTCTAGTAAATCAATGCCAAGTTTAAGGTTTTTCGATTAACTCCTCGAGCGTTAAATAATATATATGCAAATTAGAAGACGCTAATTGTTGTATTATTGGAGACTCCCCCAAATACCTCTTTCCCTGAGCAGAAACAAAAAAAAAACTTTGATAGCCGCAGCCGAAACTGGGGAGTGAAAGGTGCGTTCGATGGATGAAGACGTCTTTTGTGATCTTCTTTGGTTTTTGACCTTCCAATCGACTTGTATGCAAATGCAGCACAAACACAAGAGATTTTCAGTGGCAATGGATAAATGGTTGATTGGTTATGGGTCGCCAGATTAATCCAATTTAATATATATCTTTTTTGTATTGTTTGCATGGCAAGTCGCTTTTACTTTATTGTCGAGCATATTTCGAGGTATTCATTATCGATTAAACAGTCGGTTTTTAACTAAATATTTAAATATAATCTAAGAGTGTATTCTAAAAAATAATTGAGTGTGTTTTGGCGTCACTAGCGTCGCTGTAGTTCCGCCGTGCCGTAGGAGGTGAGCCCGGTGGTGTGCGGCAATGTGGCATATGAGGCGCCCGCCTGCAACGGCAGATGTGCCACATTCAGTGGCATCGCGCCGAATGGCACCGGCAGCTTCAGATTCAATGAGTTGCTGTCCGAGAAGGAGCCAATCGAGCGGCCCGTCGCTGGAACTGCTGCTTTCAGTGGTGCGGAGCCAGCTGCCTGGTTGCCAACACCATTACCAAAGACATAGCCACTGCGTGTCAGCACCTGGGTAAAGGCCGCATGCTCCAGCCATGGATTCACAAATTGTCGTGCAACCTGCAGTTGGACGCGTGGTGTGGGATAGTGATAGGCGCCCAATCCAGAGTGATCCAGATGCGACACATCCGCCAGCACCACACTCAGCGTCAGTCCGCTGAGCAGCAGATAAGCCACAGATTTCTGAAAGTAATCCTTGGATATTAAAGCACACTCAACACACACACACACACACACACACAGAATGAGAATGCAACACTCACATTTGAATGCATTTTTATGCTTTTTATTGCACTTTAAACACAAGTTTTTTGTAGGCGATTCGATTTCGCGATTGTTTTTGTTTTCCGCTGTGGACGGACGAAGCTATTCGAGCTGATTAAAATTTGTGCGCCAACTGAAGATGCTTTTTATACAACAGATATGCTAACCCAACAGCTGAGCTTCTGCTCAATTCTGGCCCCTTCGCCGGAGCGAGAGAGAGAGGTGCTGCAGGTGAGCCAGTGGCTCTCGACCAGTCAACAACAATCACAATCACACAGCCAAAGCGAGTCGACCAGTCCAAGCCAAACAAGTCAGCTGATGGCTAACAAACTTCGACTGTTTCGACTAGCAGATACTCTGCTTGAGAAGATTCAAATTTCAGATAAATAAAAACTGCTTCCGTAATTTTTTAAAATATAATAAAATATAATAATCAAAAAGAATTTTATGAATTTTTATATTTTTTTATTTCTAATTAAATATGCATCTTTTATAATTTTAAAACACCTTTCCCAATCTTCATTTTACAGGGTATAAATCGAAATGCGTTAGTTGATTTTGTCAACGCTGCTTTTGTTTTTTTTCTTGGCTTTCAGCTGCTTTGTTGACTCTCTTAGCTCTTAGCGCTTTGCTTTAACTTATTAATTCTGCTTCTGTTTTACAGTTGTTGCTTTTGGTTTTTTTTTTATTTTTTATTATAGCTTTAATTTGACGGCGACTGCAACTCAGTTTTGTATTTTGTTATCTGGCGACTGTGTTTATTTATCTGTGCTAAGTTGTTGGCTGTTTTCATGAGCAGCTTTGCCAGCGACTCTTTTGATAATATTTGGTTTGCCTTGCATATAAATCAATCTTGGTCATTACGATGACTATGTAACAACCAGACAGCCAAATGGGCGGACAGACGCTTAGCCAGTTTGTCAGGGTCGTGACCAATGGGGGTCACAAATTGTTTCGGAAGTAATACTAATTGTTCCGATCTGACTGGCATTTTGTTTAGACTTATTTATAGACGGCATTATGGAATTAATTAAAATTTTTTAAATATTTTAATCACACAAATATATAAATATTCAAATATTAGGCCAACAGAATCAGGTCTGTTCGCCTTGTATGCTAAACAGCTTTTGTTTTTTATTCATTTATCTAATATATTAATTTTTATTATGAAATTAATTGCTTAAATCAAATGCTAAAAAATGTACAATTTATCTGAGCTTAGTTTAAAAATGATTTTTAATTGATTTTATTGCAAATTAAGTGTGACTTATCTGTGGCAATCCCCTGCCAATAGACGCCCCTGATTTCGCGACAAATGCCAAAAAACAAAGCAGAAAAAACAACAACAACAACTACAACAATAACAACTACACCAATAACAACAACAACTACAACAATGTCGACACCTTGCAAACATTTGAGCATTTGAGTATTTTAGGCTTATTAAAAACAAATCGATAATCATGTGACAAAGTCGGTTAGCCAAAAAGGTAATAAGGCGCTGCCTCTGTCGACTGAGGCAGCGACTGAGGCAGAGGCAGAGGCAGAGGCCGGCTCATTGACTGGATAATAAGTCTAATGTTATTGTTATCTGGCCAGTTAATTGAGACGACAACCCCGACTCGAGTCTGAATAACAAATTGCTGGCAGCACGCCAAGAGCCCAAAAAGCCAAGAGAGAGCCAAAAGCCAAGCCAAACCCCAAACAATACACAACAAATACACAACAAATACACCAAAAATTCCGAGCTGAAAGAGATTCGTTGAGCTGACCTCCTCCAAAATGTATTCAGTTATAATTTGTGCTAATAAAAACGCTGACTTTGCTTTTTATAAAGACATCAAATTGCTGACCCATTTGATGGATTTGGATTTGATTAAACGCTGACAGCTTCAATGGATTTCACATTGAGGTTGGTCATTTATCGAATAACCATTTGGAATTAACAGCTAGTTTTGACATGTTTATATTTATTTAAAAATATTTGTATTTATTTACTGTAGCTGTGAGTTGCCGTTTGTGGCAGCTTACATTTGGTGGCATATCTCATCGAATGCATAATTAAATTCCGCGAAAGATATTTTTTTTTTATCAAATTTTTTAATCTTTTTTAATAAATTGCTAATTTGCGGGATTAGCTTTGAAATGGACATAATGATTATAACTAAAAGTCGATGGATGGCTGCGAATGATATATGTGAGCCTCACCAGGCGGTGTCACAGGGCAGCGCTTCCGGCACAGCCACTGGCGCTTCGTAGGTGACAGACGGTGGTGCAGCATGGAAAGCCACTCGTTGGAACGACGGCTGGTAGCTGTAAGCGTGGTGTGGTGCAGCATATTTTGGGAACAATGCAGCTGGTGGGGGCACAGCATATTGAGTAACTGGCGGAGGTGCTGCATAATGAGCAACTGGAGGTGGAGAATAGTGTGTTGGTGGTGCAGCATAATGAGCAACTGGAGGAGCAGCATAGTGAGCAACTGGCGATGGTGCAGCATAATGAGCAACTGGCGGTGGTGCAGCAAAGCCCGTATATGTGGTGGTTGTTGTGGTTACTGGTGCCCCCAGCGAATATTTAATGTGGGGTGCAAAGCGTGCAGCAGCATAGGTGCTGATGTGATGCGGTGCAGCATACTTAACGAATGCAGGTGGTGCAGCTGCATAGCTGAGCGTAGGTGGTGCGCTGTAAACAGCTTCAACTGCCACAGGAGCAGAGGGAGCATGAAAGAAGCCACTGGAGTGGGAACAAGAGCAGCAGCACAAAGACAACAAAAGCAGAGCAAGCTTCGAGAAGAGACGGGGGGAGGAAACGAAGGAAATGTTAAATAATATTATATTTTATAAAGACTTATTTATTTTTATGTAGTCTGCTGTAATTCAACTTTTTACTAACTTTGCAACTTACAATTTTCAACATTTTGGAAGAGGTTTAAAATCAGTTTTGTGTTTTTGTTTTAGGTTTGAGCTGGCGAAGACTTTCACGTGAAATAAACAGATTTGGTTAACATTGCAGGTTTTTATACATTTGCATTCGATTGGGTCTTATGTGAATCGTATTAAAACTCCACATTACGGGAGCATTTCACGCATCCCAAAGGCAGGCAGACCACGTCCCACGTCGACAAGCAAATCGTGCTGCAAAATGCACGCGACACGTTTCGCAATCCCATCAAGGGCTGAACACCTGAAGACCCCTCAAACCCCCTCCATAAACTTGGCTTAGAAGTTGCTATTGAGAGTGAGAGTGCCTGCAGTTCCAGCCATGTGGAATTGCAAGCACGTTTCACGCTTTATGCCACATAAAAGACGGCTGTGATTGATTGTTGCCATAAATGCCACAAAAAAAAAAAAACACATAAGTTTGCCCACCCAAAGATGGCGCCAGAAAATAGACTTTATTTTTCATATTCGAGGCACTCAAAAAAATCGTATTTATGGGTTTTTCAGAACATGAAATGTTCCAAATAAACAGGTACTTTTTTTTAGCACAGATCTGTTCAAAATTTGGAGAAATAATTATAAAATTAATTGAAGAAAAAAATATAATTTTCGCCCAAAAGTATGCCACAATAAAATGTATTCTAAAAATAATTTAATAAACCTCCCCAAAAGTATGTTGCACAATTATTATCGAGCTGGCAGCTTGGATGTGCCACATAAAAGTGTTCAGCACATAAAAGTAAAACAAATAATTATTCCAAATGTATTTGTTGATGAATAAACAAATTAATTATTTTATTTTATTTAATTATTAATTTTATTATGTTTTCATATTTATTAAAGGAAAGTGTGCAAAATCAATATGAACAAAAGAAACAAAAACAAAGGCAAATTTGGGAAAATTAGCATAACGAAATAAAGTCGAATCAGAAATCGATATTTTTATGCAGAAGGCAGCAAATGGTTCAGTTTGTCGAGTGGGGCACATGCCACTTGATTTAAAGCGGCAACAACAAAAAGGGGCAGCAAAGTGCCACTGGCAAAGCCTGCTTTAGTCGAGTTGCCAAAAAGACTTGTTGCCCCAATCGTAATGCGCTTTAAATTGGGCGCACGTGTTTCTGGCAAAAGTACCTGCCACTTGCCTCCCCCCCATTCTTACTGTTTTGCCACACTTGAGGCACGCGCCCTTGCTCAGCCAGTGGCAAATTCAAACACGCATTGTTACCTTTTGAAGTTTGGCTGTTGCCACTCCACCTCCCTCTCTCTCAGTGTTGCTCTCTTCCTCCTCCCTTCCTCATTACGCCGTGAGGCAAAAATGTTAATCATACGGCGCGTGTTGCAGGCATTGAACCCGCACTTGCAACATCAACAACAAAATCGCGTGCTCCAGCTTAATATAAGCAAACCCTTCACTAAGTGAATTGCAGCACTTGGGAGTGGTTCACCCAATGCATTTCCAAACACGGTTGACATCAATCCTAAAAATACCCTTCGCCAAATAAAAGAAAGAATAAAAAAATTGTGCCACAATGTGAGGCACTTTTGTTAAATAGAGGAAAAAAACCAACTCGTAGAAGTAACGAATTAAATTATGAATTGAGTAATTGGAAATACCTTTTAAGGCTTGGTTTTACAGGGTATAAACAGCGAAGTGAAGTCAGTGGCCACATCAAGGCCACTGGAGCGAAGTGAATTCAGGATCAGCAAGGAGGACAGCTTGGGTTGACTGACCCTTCCATTACTGCTGTAATTAAGCGAGCAGCTTGTTATGTTGTGGTAAGCACACACACACGCACACACAGGCACACACACACACATATATATATATATACATATTCAATGGCATTTTAATTACAAATGTGCTGCTCCCTTCCGGCTCTGATTGCAATCAGCTGCAAATTCCTGATGATCCTTGTTTGTTCTGTTTGAGAAGGTCCTTGCACTCTGCGCTCTGTGTTCTGTGGCAATGCAAATGTTAATGCAACGCACGTAGCATGCAGCAGATATACATAAATAATTAGATTTCTAGAGAATACTTTTTAGCTGACAAACTAAACTCAAAATGCAGAATGCACTCACAAAAAGCACTTTTGAGGTTTTGCGCTCAGTTTGCACTCAGTGCTTGGGCAGGTGTTTCGAACTTGTGGCCTTAGAGTGTGGGAAAAACAACGGGAGGTAACTGTGCCATGAGAGCACAGTCTGCCGCCCCCTGCCTGCCCCCAAATGCCGCTCCACAAGTCGGCAAAGTGCACTGTGGCAGAGACAATGTTGCGCTTGGTTGCATATTCAATGCGCAAATTGCACAAAGTAGGAAGCAGCCCACATTTGACTAGCTCCACTCGCCCCGCAGCCACGCCCCTGAAAGGGAAGGTCGTTGTCAAATTGTGGTAGTGGCCTTTGCCGGCTGATGATGCTTGAGTGGCCAACAAATCCAAAGAATCAGACAAAGAATCAATAATCAACTTATAGTTTACGATTATTGGCCATAATTTATGCCGTTAATTCGCATTGTATCTAACAGTTTTTTGTGTCTTGTATCTGGCCAATAATTTGTGTACATTCTGCCAAGGCCACAGCAACACTACCAACAATGCAGGCATTGTGTGTCGCCACAATAAGAGTATCATTTAAACTTGGTCGCTACTAAGCAAATCCCCTAGAGAATTGTGTCTTGTCTTGTTTTGTCGTTTTCATTCACAGCAACTTGTTTTGTTTTGCCACTTCCAGCTGCGACTGCCAACTTGGCCAACACAAATTAAGTGACATATTTTGCGTTTTACCCGACTTTTGATCTGCTCCAATTTTGCGAAATGGAATTGAAATAGATTTTAGTTAAAAACAGGCTTGGCGGACTTAAGTCGAAGGGGCTTTAATAAATAATTATTTCTATTGCTCCACTTGACGCACTTTCATTGCAACCATTTGGCCAGCTTGCCCCACCAACCCGCCACACACTTGTGTCGCATAATTGCAAGGCGTTGGCACTTGTAATGCGTTTTTTCCTCGAAAATTTCAACACTCTGCCGCTAACACTGAGAGAAAAATAATTGGCCCACTTCATATATATATAAAGCAATTGTGCAACTCTCGAAAATTATGTCATTAATTTAAAGACTTTTGTATATATTTTAACTACAATTTAGTCTGTTTAAATAATAAAAATAAATTTTGTGACTTGATTTCATTTGAATTACTTTTTTATTCTCTTTCCATAAAAAAAAACATATCAAACGAATTAAGTCATTTTCCCAGCTTTGTTTACTGCTCGCTTGCATTTTTTATTCTAATAAATAAAAATTCTTAATTGCATTTAATTTAATTTAAGAGTTCAGTAAGCTAAAATCTTTTCTATTATTATTTTTTTTTTTTAGATATTTTTAGTGATGCAATTTAATTTTTTAGCTTAGTTATGTATGTTAAAGTAGCTTCATTTTTCCCCAGTGCATTTAGATAAAAAATTGATCCATTGTTTTTATAGTTTTGAATCGTTTTTTTTTTATTAACTTAAGTCGAAACCACGAGCATTGCATAATAACAAAAAAATAATTATGTACAGCATTAACTTGATCTCTCCTTCTCTCTCTCTTTCTCTCTCACACTTCTCAGGCTGTGTCTCCATTATTATATCTCTGTCTCTGTCTCTCACTTTGATGGAAAATTAAATGTTTATGTTTATTTTTTGTACACGACTCGAGTTCTGCAGCAAAGTGTCGAGGCATCTGTATCGGGATTATCTGATTATCTGATTCGATATGCACAAGTTGCATTTGTTGTTGGGTCGTCAAAAGAGATTTGGAGAGTGGGCGTGTATGCATTTAGTGGAGATAACCATGTCCATAGCCGGCATAACCCAGACCGTAGCCGCCATAGCCTCCCAAGCTGCCATAGCCTCCATGGCCATGATAGGTGGAGGTGGTGTGCAGAGCAGGTGCGGCATGCACAACAGCTGGTGCATGATAGATGGGCGCGGCATGCACGACGGGATAAGCCTTGGTAGCCACCTTATAGGTGTTGGCATAGGACGTGGCCACCGGGTGGATGGTCTTCACGATGGGTGCATGCACAATGGGCGCCGCATAGCTCTTGATGATTGGAGCATGCGAGATGACAGTCGGAGCATAGGCGGGCGCCAGTGCAGCGCCATAGCCCAGACCACCATAGCCATGGCCATAGCCGGACAAGCCATGGCTGTACGGAGCAATGAGGCCAGCATTGGCCACGACGCACAAGGCGGACAGAAGAGCGATCTAAAAGGATAGCAATTTCGGGGGTTAGCCAATTGCCAGTTGCCAGTTGGAAGTGTTGTTAATCCTTACCAGCTTGAACATGTTGATTGTTGGTTGTTGGTGTTGGTTGGCTACTTCTTGGCTGAAGAGTTGAGTGTGTTATGTTTAAACAGCGGCGACGCTTGGCATATTTATACCGAAAATCAAAACATGAGAAATATTCTGAAAACCGCACAGAGACAATGCCAATAGACAAACGGCAACAACAACAACAACAAGAACCACTCGTGTGGTGCGAATGGTTGAGCGAATCAAAAGCGTGAACGCCCTGTCCGAAGTTGTCTTCAGCGACTTCGTCGGCAGTCGTAGAATATATAGTTTTGAGAGAGAGATACGATCGTTGAGATCCGATCTGCCACAGAAATCAGTCACGCGCCGCCTTGGCAAACCTGAAAAACGCTGAGCTGCCGCATGTGGCATGTGGCATGATGCATGAGCTGATCCACAAAATGGGCAAATTGAATTAAGTAGTTGGGCGCTGGTTTTTTTTTATCTTAAGTGACTTGTCTTTGCAAAATTGTTCCGACTGCAGCCGGAAATCTAATGGCAAAGCAATCACCCCAACCACCCCCCCTCTGACACACCTGAACTGTGTGAAAAGCGAGTGGTTTTCCAGCATTGTTGCAAACTGCGGTTTTTCTCTTAGCGTTTATTGTAATCTGCGGTTTACCTAACACGACCAATTAACTCCGCATGGAGAACAATCTGGCAAACTCAAATTTGACGGACTCAATTGTGCAATGGAGCAATATTCTCAGCTTCCACAAGTTCCACGGCTTCCTTTCTAAATCGTTTGGGTTAACCAATCACACGCACATGATTATCAATCAGCATTCACAGCTGATTGACAACACACACACACACACACACACTCGCTGGCAAATCCGTAAGTGTGGAAAATCCATTCACAGCATGCAAAATATGAGCAAAAATAAAGGCAAACAATTTATTTACTACGATTTTCCGTCTAAATACGCACAAATAGTGGCTGAGAAATCGCACTGGTTAATAACTGACAACAAATTTGGCGAGTTGCTTTGCTTGCCACTTTGTTGTTGCACGTTTGTACATTAATTTTTCGTTAACTGATTTCTTATCGCTTGCCACACACTGGCGCAAGCTGCGTATGCGTAACTTGCAACTAGTCAGCCGCAAATCAATTCGAATCGCAAATGCAAATAAATTACAAAAAAAATAAACACGAAATGCATCTTCGTGCAATGATAAATAAATAGATATCCTATATTAATGACGAAATAGACAAATAAATCAGCCTTTACTAATTTTATTAAACAAGAATAAAATCTTATTAAAATCAAATTTATTATATTTATATATTGTAATTATATTTTATTTTAAAATTAACGTTTTATTCTGGAAAATTATATATAGTAAGTAAAACCTTCGGAGAATACTTTTAAAGATTGTGTGAGACAGATTTATTTATATTAAAATATTCAAATATTAATCAATTTCAATATACTCTTTTTTCTACTTATAACTTATTTTAAAAAGCTGCTCTTATTCTAGAAAATTATATATATTATGTATACTTAATATTATAGCTAATATGATAATTTCAAAGTTTGTATGGACAGCTATATAATATTTAAAAAATATTCCTCTCCAATTTCTTGGCTGTTACATAAATTCCCCTAATTTCAATATACACTTTCTTTGCGCATTAATTTTTCCATGGTAGGTGATAAATAAAATGCAGTTCATTTTTGTATTATACTTGGAGCACTCGTTTTAATGGCCTGCCACATTTCTTAATAGCCATTCTTAATTTCTTGCTGCAAAGCTGCACTTTCCGCTTCCCCTCCCCCCCCCCCTACGCTTCCGACGCTCTTCTCAGGGGGCACGCCTTATCGCGAGTTGGCCACAAATCTGGCAGAATCAGTAGCAAAAATAATCAATGCAAATGCAAAAAGCATAAATATTATGCCATTTGTTTAGTTAGCGATACACGATAAATGCGATTATATAATCGGGCGTAGGCCTGTTGTTGTTGTTGTTGTTGTAGTTGTTGTTGTAGTTGTTGCTGCCACTGCTAAGAGGGGCCTTGAGTGTGGCAGCTGCTGAGAGTTTTGATTCGGCGCACAAAGCGCGCTTAAAGTTTATGGCGCATAAATCAATCTCAACACAAGAAAGAAATAAGACAACATCAAAAAACGGTGGACAATTCTTTTGGCCTTTTTTTGTTGACCAAATCTGCATATTGACGGCAGCTCAAACCCTTCACCGGACACCCGAAGACAAGAATTTGTGCAGCATTTGATTGAAATGCAAATGACTAAAAAAAAACTCAAGCTGATCGACTGAGATTGAAATTAAACAGGATATCGCATTGCGTGCGTGTGTCACACCCACCCACCCACTTGAAGTGTGTGATGTGGTGTTGTGGTGTGATGTGGTGCGCTGATGTGGTGCTCTGATGTGGTTGTGTGCTGCTCTGTGTGCTCTGCGGTCTGTAATTGCATTTTAATGGCTTTGCGACTGGCATTGCATTGGGCAACGTCAATATGATTGGCGGCATGCCACAAGCTGCAACGCTGCAACACTGCAACACAAATCAAACAGACTTCAATATTAAAAGCCGTCAATTTGTGAGTGTTTCGACTCTAATATGACTCTGGACTATGATTAATGTGAATGAGTCTGCTTTCGCAGAAAATGCAATGCGAAATCGCTGGAAATTCACATACAAAAATTTGCAAATCTTTTAGCAGGGCTACAAAAAAAAAGCACTGTTTAATTGGCGTGCAACAGTAAAGTAATTTGTTGCAACAAAAAATGTACTTTACTTAGTTTTTTTTTAATTAGTGTTGAGTTTTGCATAATTATACGGTGCGCAACGGTGACGCGGCCAATCGAGTCCGCCAATTAAGTATGCCACATGGTGGACGCGGTCAAGGTCGTCGCAGCTAAGCTAATGTCGTGCACATTACTACATGCGACAATGACAACAACAACAACAATAACTTATAATAATAACAGCGACTGAAATGTGTAACAATGGCAAGAAAAAATTTCTAGAATACCTTCAAATCAACAGCAAAAGCAAATCTCAAAGCTCGAACCAACCCAAGCGACGAGCCACTCATTTTAGCCATTGTAAATTGAGAAAAAACAAAATATTAAAGAAGTTTAAATACTCTAACAGGTAATCGAATTTATTTTGTTAAATTTATTTTACAATAGTTAACATAGTAGGAAAGCATTCGTAAATGTCAAAGCTTGAGAAGAAAATAATTCCTGAATAGTGGAAATCAACCCAAATTTTGTTTTATGCTTTGACTAGCTGATCCATAACATATATGACTATATAGCTTCTCAATTTTATTCTAATTAAAATCAAAGAATACTCAATAAGATAAACTAAACTAAAAACTCGAATATCAGTCAGATTTAATAGTTAGTCTTGGCACAACTTGTAAGATTAGTCACCAAAATCACAGCAACTGGCTAAAATTGAGCTTGCTTCATTACTCAAATAAAATACATACATCAAAAAAAAAATATATAAAAAATAAATAAATAACGAACAGCTAGTTGCTTCGGCCCTTCACATTTGTAAAGTACCCAAAAAAAAAAAAAATCAAGTTAGAATGCTGTAGTCGAGAGAGTTCTAATGCGACGTACCCTGAAACCAGTTGTAAAAAGTATCCCAATTTTATTGGCAAATTCATTTAAGAAGTTTTACAACCAAATTTAAGCAGGCTAAGTAATTTCCTTTAGCACAAGCACAGGCATTAAAAAGTAGAGTTATCCATTTTAAATGGTTTCAGCGCATAATTACAAAAAAAAAGGTGTTTATTTTAAACAAGTTAAAAAAATAATATTCATCTTATTCACTAAAAATTTAGCAATGCCCAAAAGTCAGGGCATTTAAATTAAACGTTTGTCGTTTAATTAAATGACATTAAAAGTGACCTCCTGTCCGTCCGGCAGCTGTCCGTCCAGACTGGGACTCACCTTCAAGTGTAAGTGCCACAGTTTGCAATCTGCAGTAGCGATTGGGCCATTTAAGTGACTTGATCTGGGCAACAAGACACTGGCTGGTTTTTAATTCGAGTCTTGACTCTATTTGACAGCTTCAATGAGTTGCGTTTGCCGTTTCAATGCAAATTGCAGAGTAGGCATCATAATTAAGTAGTTTACGCAGCAGCCTCAAAATGTATCTCAACAAAAACACACACGCATTCAGCAAATTTGTGCAGCAGCCACGCCCCTTTGTGGAGCTCGTAAATTAAGTTTGCAAACACCCCGGGTTATTTTGTTATGTTTGTTGTTGTTGGCTTGTCACCAAATTGTATGCAAATGATTTGAGCGCATTTTTCATGCACAGATCGCCGACAAGTGATTTATGTGCTCCGAAAGACCCACACGTTCCAAGCAGTTGCTGATCGGAGTTTAGCTACCCGATTATTGTCATATTAATTGAATTCAAACAGCAAGTGGGTGCACCTCCCTTCAACTCCCCCCTTTCAGCCACAAACACTATTTTAGAACGATTGACTTTCACTTTTTGTTCTTTGTCTTCGAATTGTGTTTGTTTGAGATTTGGTGGCAATTATCGGGGGAATCCAATGACTCAGCATTACTCACCCTAAAACGTGAAACTGTCTTTTTTTCAGCTCTACATAATCATTAAAATATTACTTTAATCTCGAACACCTGTGGTGTGAGCCCCCTCCCCCCAAGCACTCGAATATGATGAGGTTCATTTGATTTCCTTTGCTCTGACCCCCTCAATTACTTGTCGGTATAGTGTGGTTACACTGAAAGAAATCGCTGACACACCTGTGTCAAAACTCACGCTTATTAATATATTTTAAAACCTTAATTTTAACCAATTGCAAATTTAGAAACACCTGAAATAAACCCTGAAAAAGTTGTTTTAAGTATACCAAAAAATTTTCTCTTCAATATTTCATTTAAATTGAAAACTTTGAAAATTATTATCCATATAAAAGAGCTTAAGTCGAGGAGATAGCTTAAACGAATTTATTTAAAACCGTTTTTGTCAAGTGTAAAATTTGTAAAAGTAGAATTAAGCCCTCAAAAAGTGGTTTTTAGTCTGCCAAAACTTTCCTTTAAATGCCATAAAAATATAATCCATGTCAAAGAACTTTAGTCGAAAACATAGGATAATTCAATTGATTTACACCCGTTTTCGTCAAGTGTATAAATTGAAATAGTAGAATTAAACCATCAAAAAGTGTTTTTAAATATGCCAAAAACTCATCTTTTAATATTTCATTTCAATTGAAAACTCTGAAAATTAAAGTCCATGTAAAAGAGACGATAATTTACAACCTTTTTCGTCAAGTGTAAGATTTGTAATGTTAGCCGAACAAACAAATAAAAAAATTAAATAAGAACACAAATGGCCATAAAAAGACAATTAAAGTTAATGATAGCTGTGGCTAAACTACACATTAAATTCATGTTTTACGCTGATTGAGAGCCTGGCCAACACTGAATCCGGTTTGAACCAAAAGCGACTCAAAAACTTCTGTAATCGAGGAAGTTGCTAAGACAAAAAACATTGTCGGCAAACTGCTGTTAAGCAAAAAGTCGAATAATTTCGATATTTGTGTGAATTAAAATTAATAAAGCCCCAAAAAAACATCCAGAAATGAGCAATACTGATTTCCATTTACAACGTTTGTTGTTATTCAATAAAAAGCTAAGCCTAATTACGCGGCGTATGAGTGATTTTTAATTCCAGCTGATATGGGCTAAGACTCCAACAGGCTGGCCAACAGAGAGGCAGACAGTCAGACATATCCGCTAAATATATTCCAAAATTACAACGCAGCTAAAAACAGCTAACAACAAAAACAACAATTCAAATTGAATGCGGCCTAAAACTTTTGCCAACAGCCAACGCTAATTAAGCCACATGTTGCGTTCAGTCTGACTGCACCTGCCACCTGTCCCTCCCCTCAGTCTGCCGCTCAGTCCCAGCGGGCTGCTACTTGTCAATTACTGTTAATTAAACTATTTAAGCAGTTAAACAACTCTGCCAATCCATCATCATATCAATGTGCATTGCCCACTCATCAGTCGACTCGCACTCGAGTCAAAGAACCAAATTAGATTGATGAGAATATTAAATTTATTTAATAATGATGAATGTAAATTTAAACAGCTATCTTAATTTTAAAGATAAACTTGTTTGTTTTGCTATAATCCTATTTAAATCTCTTATATTTAGACAAGAGTTCTCCATAAGCTAAACTGCATATAAATATTAACTCGAGCCTATGAAAAATTGATAAAATGTAAATACAAAATTAGCACTTCTGTATTATGTAATTAATTAATTATGTAATTAATCCAAAAAATTATTGTTCAAATATTGATTTATTATGATTCTACTTAAAAAAAATCACTACTATAAAATAAGCAATTTCTAACTAATAAAACAAATTATCCAAATTTTATAAGTTGTGTATAAAAAATTTGCACTTTTGTATTAAGAAATTTATTAAAAATATTATTGCTCAAATATCGATTTATTATCATTTTGCTTATAAAAAAATCACTGCTTATAACTTAACAATTTTTAACTAATAACACAATCATTGAAAAACTGATAAGTTGTTAATGAAAAAAAATTAACACTTTTATACTAAGAAATTTAGCCAAAAAATTATAGCTCAAATATCGATTTATTATGATTTTACCTATAAAAAAATCACTGCTTATAACTAAACAATTTTTACCTAATAAAAAAATCTTTGAAAAACTAATAAGTTGCTAATAAAAAAATTAACACTAAATTTAGCCAAAAAATTATAGCTCAAATATCGATTTATTATGATTTTGCTTATAGACAAATCACTACATATAACAAAGTAATTTCTAACTAATAAAACAATCTTTGATCTTACCGCTAACCCTGAATGTGCGCAATGCACTAATCAGTCAGTAATTAAATTGACATAATAAATCGTTGCAACTATTAAAATATTAGCAATAATAACTATTTGCCACATATGACAACGAGGCATGCTACAAAGCGAGTTCATCGATCTATGACGATTCAAAATTGGGACTTTCCGCAGAACTGTTGACACTTTGCTGCAAGTATTTTCCAGCGGTTCATTATGGCTTTAACTGATGCAGCTATGACCATAAAAGAGTTAACAACTACTTATGATATGCCGTCCAAATAAATCAAAAGCCCAAATCTAATAATAGTTTTCAACTATTTTGGACTTAATTAACTCATTTGACAGAAAGCGGCAATTGAACAGCGAAGTAAAACTAACTTTTTGGCCAAGTGGTTAGCAAGGGTTAAGATTCGAAGCCAAAGCTTGAACTTGGCTTAAAAAAGCTTTTTGTTCATTTTTATTTCAACTGGCGCCCAAAAGTAGGCAACACAAAATTCAAACCACCTTTGAAAGCCAACTAAATTGCCTTAGTTTGAACTACCAAAGTTGCAAGTGGGTCAAGATGAAAACGTCTTTTAATAGGTTGGCCAATTTAATTACACCCCAATGAAAAGCCAAAACACTTTATGCTCAGTCCGGGTTAGGGCAATCAAAGATGTTTTCTTAGCATTGTTTTGCTTGTTAGCCAAGTGGTCAAATTTGTGTAGAGCGACAAGAAAAGAAACCAAAAAAAGATACAGATACAAATACAGCTACAGATACAGATCATGAATAGTACAATTGGCCACGGCTACTTCACTAATTATAATGTTGAGTGGCTGTCAGCGAGTCGTTATGACTTTTGGTGTCTTGATTTCAGCTTTTGCATGTTTCTAATTGAATTGGAAGCCCCAGAGGTCAACACAAAATGGTCTGGGAATTATGCTGTCCACAAAAATAAAAATAAAAACCTTGCAAAGCTGGTAAGAATTGGCGGCAACTGCAACACGATAAATTGTGAACTACAAATGGGAGCTAAGAAAAACATATTCTAATATTATGAATCGGAGTATTTTAAACCAGTCAACAGCAATTATTATTATAAATGTATTGTATTGTATTAATTATTGCTAAATAAAATGCTGCATTTTTATATTATATTATATATATATATTAATAATTTATTAATTTGTTCAGCAGTTAATATTTAAATAACTTTGAATCGTGACTTTTTTATGCAACACGATAAATTGTGAACTACAAATGCGATCTAAAAAAAAAATTTTCCAATATAAATTATAAATCGGAGTATTTTAAACCAGTCAAAAGTATATTATTTTATATATATATTTCTTTATACATTTTTTTTTACTTTTTTAATTTATTATTTTTGTAAATTATTTTATTAACTTTAAAAAAAAAACCTTTTAGTCGTGATTCGTGAGTTGTGTAAAATTTTGCCTTCTCTATGGAGAAGTAAGGCAACAATTTGCGAGCCAGCCAAGAAATGGCAGTCAGGAAGAGGCAGCGGGGCGTGGAATATTAGAAGAGGGAAATACGACTAGACAGATATGTGGGCATTATATGCTAATGCGAATTTTGCTGACTTCATTGTCTGGTTAACTAGTTAACTGGTTAACTGGTAGGTGGAGCATTGCATATTCCTTGTTAGTAAATTGTGGGTGGATTCAAATGGATAGCAGGCACCGCACAGTGGCACAAGCCGGCTTGGGTTACTCTTGATTTATGGCCACAAGTCGGCCAGAGTGTGGGTGGATAACTATCTACAAGACAAGGAGCTGGCGAAACATAAGCAAACAATTTAAGCTGATTTGCTAAAGGTTTTTAAGCCAAGTTTTGGTTGCCTTGGCCGCCTCAGTTACGGCCAAATGGTTCACTAATGAGCCGTCGAGCTTGGGAAAATGTTGAATGGCTCGATTGTCTGTGCCAATTCTAACGTAAAGAAACCACCTCAACTTGTGCTATAAAATTGTGGCGCTTCTTCACTTTGGGTCACAGTTCCTCAACTACCGCCGTCGTCAGAGCTACTCAAAGATGTTCCAAGTTGTGAGGCAGCCGACAGCCGACATGGATACCAATTTGGATAACCACAACTAACCGAAAATCTCTTCCTTCCTTGCAGTTGTTTGTTTTGTTTGTGACTCTTGTCGCCTCGAGCCAAGCCCGTCCGAGCTATTTGCCAGCATACGAAACCATTGAATATGGACCCACTGTGCTGGGCTATGAGCAGTTGGCTTTGCCCGCCGCCGTCTCCCACCAGAGTTCGACTGTGGTGCACGAGAAGCGTCCGTATTTGCGTCCCATTTACGAGCACCACCCGACACCACTACTGAACTCGTACCACCACCCAACCACCTACAGCTATGCCAGCCATCCGCTCAGCTACGGCAGCAGCGAGTGGCTTGAGCCTGGCTGGAATGGCGGTCTGAGCTACTCCCCAAGCATCTATCTCAAGTGAGGATTGGCGAATGAATTTTCTGTCTTTTGTAATAAATAATTTGGTTTGATGGATTTTGAAGTTTCGAGTCTTATTTATTTTTTTTTGTGGGAACACAACACAAGTCAACAACCGGTGGATATCAAAATCTTTCGTTCTCTTGCAGTCTTTTACCAGGCGCGCGCGGCATATGTCAGTGGTGCGTGGTGCAGCAGTGGTGCAGAGTAAGTGGAGTAAGCGGAGTAGGGCACAGGTGCGCCAGCTGCATAGGTGGTGTAGGCAGCAGGCAGCGCCGAATAGGTGGACACAGGTGCAACCGCTGAGTATGTGGCAACTGGAGCAGCTGCAGCATAGGTGGTGACGGGAGCAGCAGCTGCATAGGTGGCAACTGGAGCAGCAGCGGCATAGGTGGTGACGGGAGCAGCAGCGGCATAGGTGGTGACGGGAGCAGCGGCATGCAGCGTGGTCTTCACCACAGGTGCAACCACATCCTCAACAACAGGGGTGCTGTGCACCTGGGTGATGCTCTGGTGGGAGACGGCGGTGGGCACACTCTTCACAACGGCGCCAACCTTGGCCAGGGCGGGCTCATGCACATAGGCTGTGGGTGCACTGTAGACCAGTGGTGCGGCAGCCAAGTGACCAGGATGAGCAGCGGCCACGGCGAGCAGAGCAGCGAGAACGAACTGTGTGGCAAGTTACAAATTGAATTTAGCCACACTGAAAACATTTTCGTACTTATTTCTTCTCTTTTTTTTGGTACTTACCAATTTGAACATTTTGAGGGAGCTGTTTGAGTGGTTCTTTGACTTGTGTCGTAGGATTGACTGTGCCCGCTGCTAAATTGTCGCTGTCTTTTATACTTGAACTTCACTTTGGAGCCCTACACACACACACACTCACACACGCACAGTGCGAACAATAAGTATGCGGACGTGTCTGAACGGATTCTTGTCTCTCTCTCACAAAACCAGATAACCAGATTATTATTCGACGCCAATTTCTGCTACGGATTTAAGTAGTTTATTTTGCTCTACCAAAAACACAAAAAAAACACAAACAAAAAAAAAAAAAAAAAACCCAACCCACTCTTATTTTCATTTCAAAGCGTGGCTCATTAGTTGCACGTCAACCGGACGAGGTTAAAATCAAAACATGGCTTTGAGTAAATTCGTATTTAATTACAAGCTGTGTAAACAGAGCACAAAACATATCGATTAGAATAATGGGAATGGCAGGTGGCATCCCAGACATCCCCGACTAGCTCAGAGCACTCAGCTCTATAAAAGACGGTGAAAAGCTTTCTTCGAGTTTAGTTTGTATTTAAAAATGGAAACTCTCATTCCATGTCTGGTGAGCATTGAAGTAGGAATACATCCAGACTTATTCAATAAGGAACACTCCTTCTTCCAGTTTCTCCAGTTGCTCTTGATTGTGCTGCTTCTGTGCTCACCAAGTGCTCCAGCTAACATTGGAGTAGCACTCCAAGATGATGACAACTCGGAGCGTGCAATCTGGAAACGTAATCTTTACGATGCAGTGTGGAAATATGTGCCCGAAACGGCCAAATCGCTGTTTGAGACAACCTATCAGCTCATCACCATACCCGTTGAGGTGTTCTCCTCAGGACAGGAGAGAATCACCCACAGAGATTCATCTAAATTATAATCCTTATTAAAATAAATCTATTTGATTATCCCTTCAGGCAGTTGCCACTCAGCAGTTGCAAACAAATTCGATGCGGCTTCTGTTTTGTTTATTCACTGCTCGCGTTTCAGGTTCATTAGCCGCTTAGCCTTGAACCTGCAACAGGGGGGCAACTATCACTATTTATTTTGCATACCCGGTAAACTGAACGTGCACCATAAAATTGAGCATAATACGCACAGCTGGAAACCAGCTGCAAATCTGAGAAAAGTCAGCTTATCGTTGGGATAAATACACTCGGATAAAAATCGGTCTGATATTTTTTTAGAAATTTCATTTCAGAGATGAGAAATCTTTGAAGCCAAAAATGGAACAAATTTAATTTTAGATATTTTATTTCTGAGTTGAGAAATCATTGCTAAAATCTTAGTCATTTTTTTTCTGAGTGTTGCGGTTCAGAAAATATCAAAGATGTCTTGGTTAATTTAGTATGGAAGACATCGAGTAGTTAATAATTCTTCTGTATTATTATTCATCTTAAATATGCATAGATAATTCAGTCAAAGATTTTATGAACTTGATGTGAATTATTAACGAAGTTTGCCCAATAACAACTTAAGATTGGAATGTCTTCAAATAGACAAATTAAAAAAAACACACAATTTTAGGATGCATCAAGTAAGGTTTACCAATTGGAAGAATGAACTCAAATTTGGGCTGTATATTCTCAAATAACATATGCCCAAAAATACAAATAAAACAAAAAATTAATTATTGATAGGATGAAAAGACTATAAAATAAATATTGACTATATCAAACAGCCAATTTCCGGCTTTAACATCCAAATTTCCGGCTTTAAAATATATATTTTTAATAAGACAAATCTTTCCGGGAAATGTTTAGTACGGGTATCTCACAGCTGGGTATGCCAAAAACTATAATTTTTCTTGTTTACATCAATGTTATTGGCCCGTGCTCTCGGAGCGAGGGGCCGGGCAGGAGGGAAGCAAGTGATTGACATGGTAAAGACCTTAGGGCCAAGGACCTGCAAATGTATAAGCGAGGACACGTTGCAAGCAGGAAAAACAACAGTTAATCGATATTCGATGCAAAACATTTTCATTTATTTAAATTCGTATCACAAAAACCGTCCAACAAAATGCACGTCCCACTGTCATCTGACATCTGGAGGTTGTGGAGTAGTCCATTTACCATACTCCTGTGGCGGTGTAGGTCAGCGGCGAGGAGGCAGCAACGTGGGCAACGGGAGCAGCAACATAAGCGCTGTGCACCACTGGAGCAGCGGCAGCATAGGTGCTGTGGACAACTGGAGCAGCGGCGGCATAGGTGCTGTGGACAACTGGAGCAGCGGCAGCATAGGTGCTGTGGACGACTGGAGCAGCGGCGGCATAGGTGCTGTGGACGACTGGAGCAGCAGCAGCATAGGTGCTGTGGACAACTGGAGCAGCGGCGGCATAGCTGACCACTGGTGTTGACTTGACGACGGGAGCGACAACATCCTCGACGAAATGAGCGGAGCTGTGCACCACCGACTGGCTCTGATGGGAGATGGAAGTGGGCACACTCTTCACGACAGCGCCAACCTTGGCGAGCACCGGCTCCTGCACAATGGTGGTGGTGGCTGGAGCGGCATAGACCACAGGCGATTCATACAGATGACCGGGACGAGCAGCAGCTACGGCGAGCAGAGCAGACAATACCACCAACTTGAACATATTTGAATTGAGTTTGTAAAGTGTGGTCTGTATTGACTGATGATGATGACGATGTGGTGCGCTTGGGTTTCTAGCGAGAACTGTTTGTGGTCTGCCAGCTGCAGCCGATGTTTATATAGTAGTTAGCCACAATAAAAACGACCTTCACAACATACGCACAATAAACGAAATATATATAAAAAAAAAAAAACCATATCAGATTCAATTCTCACAAATAAGCAATTAGCGTCGGTGGGGCGGCTCCAACTTGAAGCCACAGCAATTGAAATGTTGACAAACCAAGAAACCACAACCAGTTTATTGACCAGCCGCAACTTTTGGCCATTAGCTGCCGCAAACGTGGCCCTTTATTAGCCCCTGCTGCTTTTGGCCTCCTCTTAACTTAACTGCATTACTTGCATTACTTTGAGTGCGTCTTTCGTGTTGTGCTCTTTCAGGGTCAGTTCCAAGGTTTGGATTTCGACCAACTCAGTTTCAGCTTAGGCTACAGTTTCAATTTGGATTTCAATTTGGATTTCAGTTACGTGCGCAACATTTTCAGTTATAGGATTCATCTTAAAAGAATAAGCTGGAATTTTCATAATTGTTTTCTTTTAGGATTCATCTTAAAAAAAAAAATCAGCTAGCATTACTATAAATATTTTGTTCATCAACGAACCCTTAACCAGAATTGGCCTTGGACTGTGGTTTAAAAAAAAATTAACTCTTTTAGAATGGTTCTCAAACTTTTGAATATCTGCTATTTTTTTTTTTTTTTTTTTTTTTATTAATTTTACATTTATTCTGAGGAACTTGTTGTTCAATATTTATGGGCCTGCTCAATATTTAAACCAATTTAAAACCCTTCTAATTCTTCCATTTCCTGTGGTTGTTTGTGTGTTGCGACACAACAAAATTCGTTAATCTGTAAATACATAGCATCTATATAAATTATATGAATTTATCAGAAATTAACAATGAGATCCGTGTTCAATTGAACAGAATAAAGCACACTTAAATCATCTCACGATGCTTAACTTCCTCGTTTCTAATTGAGATGTTTTGTAGGCAGTTCCCGCTGTTATTTATTATTAAATGTGCCCAAAATACAATTGCGTTAATCAAAAAAAAATATACCAAAAGGTTTCCGTTGAATAAATGAGATTTTTATGTGGAAAATTCTTCACTTTGCCCTTTGCATGCTTTGCGTTGATTGTTGCCTCGAACACAATAATAAAAATTGATATGCCAGGGTTATGATATCTATCTGGTTATGCCAAGATAAACTATATAGTTAAATATAACATTTTGCTTGATAGGAGGGGAATGTTGCCTTTGGTTGTATTTATTTTCCTGCTGCAGAAAATGTTGCAAGTCAAGACTTGGCTGGTTTCTCCGCTTAACATAGATTTGGAAAAATATTCTATGACTTTTAGTATACAAAATATTTGAGCAAAAATAATAAAGAAAAAAAAAATATTTTATGACTTTTAGTAAACAATATATTTTAGCTAAGACCACTTTAATTTTTAAGTGACCAAACACTATTAAATTCAGTAAAATAAACTTTTTATGCCTCCGCTCAACATTTGCAAATGTTAATAAATTTCTAGAAATTACTAAAAACTACAAGTACAAATTTAAGAATTGAAATTACAAAAGTTTGGTTTATGAAATTAAAGACTTTTATTTACATAGGTACAAAAATAAGAAAATAGAGAACAAAATGCAGAAAAGGGATAACGGGAAGTTCCTTTCCATCCAGTCGGTCGCAAGGCACAGATTTTAAGAAGCGTCTACCAGGAGGACCAGCCATGGGAAGCCCATGAAGGCGACAAAATGCTGGTGTGCAGAGCTGGAGCAGCATAGGTCTTGATGATGGGCGCTGCATAGGTTTTGAGCACAGGTGCCACAATTGGCTGCACAATGTGCGCCGAGCTGTGCACCTGGCTGATGCTCTGATGCGACACAGCCGTCGGAATGCTCTTCACAATCGAACCCACATGGGCCAGTGCCGGCTCATGGATGATCGCCGGTGCCGCATAGCTGTGCAGCAGAGGACCTCCACCCCAATATCCCGGACGAGCCGCAACCAAAGCGAGCAGAGCAGACAACACCACCTGGAATTGGCCAAGCAGTTGGAGCAGCTGGCTGGTGGGTAAAATAATTCGGGTTGACTTACCAACTTGAACATTTTGCTAATCCTGGTAGTTACTTGGGGGAACTGCTGAAGCTATTAGAAATGAACCTGGGTCTGTGTTGACGCGTCGCCGTTGACTGTTGCCAGCTGTTAATCTGCGCCAGCTTTTATACACACAAAACGCCGCCCAGACAAACGGACAGTCGACAAACACACATTCAAATCCAAAATCCAAAAACTGAGGCAAAAGTGCACAAAATACAATAATAATAACTTTTTTTTTTGCACAGCCATCGTTAAGAAAAGCCTGAAAAACTAAAGCCGACGGCGACCCACCCGATTGTCCGAGTGGTGCAGCAACAGCAGCAGCAACAACAATAACAACACTTTCGTTTACAGTTATGCTGCCCATTAAAAAAAAACCAGTCAACGGTCTGTTGGCAGATTGCCCCCATCAGACAGTTGGCCAGTTGGCCAGTTGGGCACTTGGCCACTTGGTCGCCAGTTGGACACTTGCAACACACCCAACAACAACAACAGCAGCAACGTGCACAAATTTGTTGTGTCTGCTTTTGGCTGTCATTTTTCCGCAACGCAAAAGTTGACCGTGAAAATGTGATTCGTGTTTTGCGCACACGCACCACCAGCAAAGGCAACCACTGGCAACCACTACGCAATTGTCACTGTCAACAGCAATAACAACAACAACAACAATCTGCAGCAGTGGTTCAAGTTCAGTGCGTGACGATGGTCACTGCCAAAATGGTTTTAATGGTTTCTTGTGGTTCGTTTTTTAACACGGCTAAGAAAAAAGGTAACTTTGTTGGCCAGCTTTGCTGATCACGTAGAACCTTTAAGTCCAAAAAGAAAAAGTTGTTTTCAAGCCCTGTTGGATATATGATAGATGCAAGATAAAAATGTTGATAACTTGAGCTATTGCAACAGGTAAGATATTGAGTAACAGTAAAGACTAAAAGCTGAAACCATCTGAAAGCCAAATGAAATATGAATTCAATAAGGAATTAATTACGAAACGTAGACATAATTTGGCCAAAACAGAAACATTACATTTCTCATAATAAAAGCCGCGTTTCTTGGACTTGGACAAAGTCAACATTTCTATAAGCAAAATTGTAATTTCCTGTTATGCTAATCTCCGCATAACCAAGACAATGTCTGCCCACATAGAACATGCAATTGTCTGCCTCTCTCTCTCTATCTGAATATCTCCCTCTCTCTTACACTCAACCTCTGTAATTGCCTGTCTCTTAGCTGGCAACAAGTTCCGCTTTTGTAATAAGTCACAACAGCAACTGTTGTTAGCTGGCAACAATTGTAGCCGCACACAAACACCATTCTACAAACTGTGAGCCGTTATGACCATTTGTCAGCTATATATATATATATATATATATATATATATTTATTTTGTTTTGTTGCTGAGCATGATTAATGAGTATTTGCAAAACTGGCGACATATAATTCAGATACATAATAATAGTTAACGTCGAACCACAACAACAACAAAATTCTTTTGGCCATTTCAAAGTGTTTTTTAATAGATATTTTTTGGTGAGCGCCAGACAAAAATCAAGACAATTGTTATTCAGGTTTCTCAACGAAATTCCTTAACGCCAATATCCGGGCAAAGTGGAGGGTAATGTACGGCTTATGGCCAACCCACATATTTATATATATAAATATAGACTGACTCTGTGTCTGGGAAACCGGGTTCGGGATCGGTCTGGGGACAGTCTTGTCACAGTTCTCGTTAGCTGACTTGCATAATAATGACTGGGCACAATGTAAATTAGAGTTGGCTGTGGATCGTTTAATCTCTTGGTTCGTTTAACCAGTTGACCAGTTCTCCAACTTAACTTAGTATTTAATTAAAGCCAAACCGAGCAATTACAATAGATAAACACACTCTTTCTGCGTCCCCTTTGATCATTTCAAAACCAACTCGAAATTGCCAACTTTAACTTTTTTATCATTTTTTTTCTGCCACACTTCACAGCTCGAAGGTCGCAAATTAGCAGTTTGCAACACAAGAACACGGAAATCAGTTAAATATAGCCAATTAATCGAATTATGCGGAAACTATCCTGTTTATAAGATTGATATAAATAAGTGTTAAATTGTATTTGATTGGGTTTCTTATGTGCTGAATTATTATTTATCCACACAAACAGCTGTTATAAACGGGCTAAAATATCCACTATCTATAACTATATATCTTACTGTTTTTATCTGTCATAAATATATATATGTATTGTACTTAAGTCTAAGCCGATTTTGGCGCTCTCACGCAAATCTATTAAGTTTCGGCATTGTTCAGTTTTTGGCCCCAAGTGTTTGTTGGCACATGAAAACTGCCGCCCAGCCGAAAGACAGAAAGACAGGGAAACAAATGGGAGCTGTCCTGGTCGTTGGCTGACATAGTTCACTCAGGTGTCAGTCAGTCGGACAGTCGAACAGCCAAACAGTCGGTTAGTTAGTTATTTGGGCATTCAGTCAGCCGGCGCCTGGTCCAAAAAAAAAAAAAGAGTTTGGAAATTGCGCAAACAACAAAAAAACTAAATGAAAAATGTGATTTGAGCTCTTTTCTTAGCAGCTGTGCATTTTTTTCAGTTTTCGTTTTTTAGAGCTTAAATAAACGATTGCAATTTTTCGAGTTCTGCTTTAAAAGATAATTGTATTAGCTGGACACCGCGGCGAATACTTAATCTGTGTGGCAGCAGCCAACAGCAGGTGGCAAATTTTCAAAGATTTGTTTGCTGCCGTTTTTGTTCTTAAGGTCAAAAGTGTCCATCAATTGAGGCAATGACATTTTTGTAGCTGCTCCACGACGGATGTGAGCAAAGTGTTCAATTGCAATAACATTGAAATTGGTATAAAACTGCACAACTAATCCACTAAACTAAATTGAATGCCTCTTGCAACATATTTTGTAGCAACTTGCATGCAACAAAACCACTCCATTATACGTTTAGAGAGAGATGCACTGCTTCCTGGTAGAGATAAGAAAATAGCCAATGCAGTTTTCGGGTGTGTTACTTTCAGGTCAGGCCAATTGGCCAGGGATTAGAGATTGCCAAACAGGCGAATAACCAAAGCGAATTGTTGTGCAAATATTTTCATATTCAATTGCTGCCTGATTTATCTGAAGCAGTTTGGAGTCGTTTGGAGTCGCTCCAGTTGACATTTTGGAGTCGAGTCTGCCGCACTTGTTGCGACATTCTAATGAGCTTCCAGCAACAGTTGAGCACCTTGAGTGCCTTGAGCGCTGCTGTTCATGAACTTTTAGCAGTCAGTGTTGCTCCAGTTGTTTGCCATAAATATCACTTACTTTAATCCTAAGCAAAAAATTAGCGACAGCTCGTTTAGGGGGTTTACTTATTACAAGAAGTGGCAAGCAGTGGCACTTGCAACATTTTTCACATATCACAGACAATTCTCAGCCAGCACTTATGAAGTTAACAAGAGTTGCAACCAATTTCCACGGCAGCACAATTAAATTGGCGAGTGTGAATTTCCGTTGCAACTGCAACTGCCAAAAAAAAACAATTCACAAAACTGCAAAACCAACAACAATTTTTGGCTGGCTGGTCAAGGTCGTTGCTGGCAAATGTAACACTGGCATAAATTATGCTGGCACTCATGTGTTGCAAGCAACCAACAACAGCAGCAGCAGCAGCAACAGTTGCTGCCATTAGCAACGATGAACTAAAGGCACAAATTGCGGCGACTAAATCACAGATTCAGAGACTGAGACTGAGACTGAGGCAAAGACATGGCTAAAACTACTGGCAATTACCAATGGCAACAGTTGCACAGCAACAACAACAACAAAGCCAATCACTTCAAAGATGCCACATAAAAAAGATTACCCAAAGACGCGCTTGATTGAGCCGCAGCTGAGGTGTTGGTCATAGTTCACTTTGGCTAATCCCATAAAGCAAACTGTCGACTAAGGATAAGAGACAAGTTGGCATAGGTTAAACCATGGAACACACGGCTAATGGGAAGCACGGATAAATGCCTAACGAGAACACAAAATAACATAAGGAAAAATACAAAAATAGATTAAAATATGAAATGGATTTAAAAAGTTAAATTCAAACTAAGATTATTAATTTTGAAAAGTTTTACACAACTTTAAACCAAAAAAGTGAAATTGAAACAAATTTAAAATAAATTCGTTTGAGGCTTTAAATTTTGTGATTTATAGAAACTTAGATTATTGAGTTGGAAAACTTTTACAGCAACCAAAAAAGTGAAATTGAAATAAATTAAAAATAAATATAAAATGCGGGATTTATAAAATATAGCTTAAAAAACTTAATTTGCGTTAATCATTCAGTTTGAGAAACTTTGCCTATTTAAATATGTTTTTGAAAAAATAGTTTCAAACCTCTTCTTAATAATCTGGCATACTTAGAAATCTCACATAAAGTCTTTACTTTGTAGTCTAGTGTAAGTCAAACAATAATCAAAAGCAAAACAATTACAGCGTCTGCAGCAGCTACAACAACGGCAACTGCAACTGCAACAGCAGCAGCAACAGCGACTGCGGATGCAGCGTGGCAACTTTGTTAACGCTGGCAGCGCGGATATGGCAAGGTGGCACTTTGCCGGCGGTGGTGGCAGAGTGGTTGGTGGCAGAGTGGAAAATCGCGACAAACAATGAGAGCATCTGCAGCTGTTGGAACTATTGTTGTTGTTGTCGTTGAGCGGCAGCTGCTGCGGCTGGGGGCAGCAACCAGTGGCAACTGATGCACGACGACAAAGGTATAAAAGCCACTGTATGGTAATATGATGGCATCAGTTGCACGCTGCAAGTCATCGCGCACCACACACCTACACACACACATCCACACATACGCACCCACAAGGATTACTTTACACCCACAAGAATGCTGAAGTTGGTAAGCAAAAAGGATAACAACCACAGCAAAAAGGACCCCTTTGAACCACTTTTCCTTCTAGTTGTTAACGCTGTCGCTGTGCGCTTTGGCCGCTGCACGTCCTGGTTATCTGCATGGCCACCACCACCACTATCCGGAGTATCCGCTGTATCCACACCACCACCACCACCACGTGGAGCCGCTGCATGTGGCCAAAATAGTGCATTTACCCGCTGCCGTTTCACATCAGAGCTCGACGGTGGTGCACACTGTGCCCCATCACATCATTAAGCCAGTGGTGCTGCCCACTGTGGTGAAGACTGTGGTGCATCCACCAATTAGCTATCATGCGGCGCCCATCATCAAAGCCTACCATCCATACGATCCCTTCCATTATCATCATCATCACGATTTCCATCTGCACTAAGGCCAAACCACTGACTCAACCTGAACGTATTCTTCATCACCACCCCCCCCCCCCCCTCATCTTACGATTGCCTGCTGACTAGCTGTGTATGTATGTGTGTACAAATTGTTGTCCAACTATTTCAAAATAAAATGTATATAAATATTAAATAAAATATTATATTTTTATATTTGTATTGCTTTTTCATTTTCGCGCTCAATCAAAAATAATAATTAAGCATTTAATTACGTATCCGCCACGTAATCTATGCGCCAATCTGAAGAAAAGTGACGTCAAAACAACAGTTAGTCGTACAACCAACATGATAACCTAGATAATGCCACACTTTTTCCTATCTTCTGTTTATACCCTGAACTTATTGAGTATGTCTAGAAAGGGTATCATGATTTCATACAGAGTATGTAACATGCAAATGAAAGCATCTCCGATCCCAATAAGTATATAGTTTTTTTATCATTATCAATAACCCAACCGATCTCTACTCATTTTCTATATTAGCTAGAAAACACAACTTTTTCACATATCGATAAAAACCGATTACCGATAGCAACAAGGCATATACTAATTATAATGCATATTTATTTATTTATGGACATATTTTCGATCAAATGAAAGACAATTTTAAAAGCGTTTACTTATTTCTCTATACATCTTCTATCAACTCGCGTTGAATACTTGATTGCAGGGCATCTGCTAGTCGTACTTGTTATACAATCACTTGGCAAAACAGCAACAATTGAACCGATTCCATTTCAGTTCATATATCATTTCCCTAGGCTGGCGCTGATTACCGCAATTGCAATGCGTGCAAATTAGAGATGAGCAATTGTTGTTTTAATTTTTAAAAATAAAATAATAATAATAAGAAAGAATGTAAAGCATAAGTTTATAAACTATGCAGTAATTAAAAAAAAAAAATATATATATGGATAAAAAATGCTAAAAAAAAAAAAACATTTTTGGTACAGCAAAACAACACTTTACGAATAAAAAAATCCATCAGGAATAGTTTTAATTATACAAAATATTAAATATTAATTATATTACATTATTATTTATTGTTTATTATTTAAGTATTATTTTCTCTAAATAAACACAATATTTTTTGAGGCACCAAATTTGCACATCTCTGGCAAACTGTAAAAAGCTGTGAAAGAAGATGTTGGCCAAAGCCTAAGCGACCAGGCAGGTGACATAATTAGCATGTAATCAAGTTGGTATCATGCGACACCAGTGGCAGAGAGCATAAACTGAATGGGTTGTTTTTGTTGTTGTTTCTTTTGGTGTTGGTTCGCTTATTGAACTGTTTCCCATACTTATGAAAGCGTTGCAGACACACGTGCAGGCAACGTGTCAGCTGCATGTGTGTGTGTCTCTGTGTGTGTGTGGCAACAAATGCATTTTCTGTGTTATGCAAATGAGATACATTAGCAAAACGAGTGCAGAGTGCCACAAATGGTGCCAAAGATACACACACACACACACACACAGTTCTTGGAAAAGTCACAGATTAAGATTTCATTTCATTTTCACTTACGAAACACATTGACCAATTTGTTGTATTGAAGCACTTTCAAGTTCAGATCTCTTTTGAAATTTGCACAACTGTTTGCATAAGCAGCACAAGTTGTATGCAAATCGTTTTAGCCATATTCACAACTACAGGTAATGAATCAATTGATGTGTATTTTCATATTCATCTAATGGCAACCTGTCCGCCCCATGCTTAGTCTGATTACTCTGCAATTAGCTAATATGATTTTGTGGAGCACTCGGAGGTGTCTCTATTATGGTTTAAGCCGCATTAATCTGCTCATTATTTTCATGCTTAGCCAATTAAAATTAAAATCGAATCAAATGTGTAACTCAAACCAGAATTGTTTAACGATTTGTGAAAGGAACAAACATAAAGAACCAAAACAAAGGCTTCGAAATTCTAATTTAATATCCAATTTAAATATATAATAAAGTTGTAATTAAATGGAGCACTTACCCATCAAGTCTGATAGCTGCAATCTCAGACGAAGATAAAAACAAGTCGCTAAAATATAAAAGAAAGTCAATTTTTATTATTTATATTACCAATTTTTAAATGTTTGTTTAACTATGTTTGTCATTGAAATACGTTTTTTTTGTTTTGTTGTAAATTAATATATTTATATATTGCTTCAAGTTCAAAGAATTTCAAGCGGAAGATTAATAATATTTAAAAGAACGTCAAATTTTATTATTTATATATGTTAATATATATTATTAATTTGTAATTGTTTGATGACCAATTTTTGTTGTAAATTAATATATTAATATGTTGCCTCAAACGGGAGATGTATCATATTTAAAAGAAAGTCACATTTTATTATTAATAAATATTAATTTTTATTATAAATTCCTAATTGTTTGCTGACATGTTTTTGTCATTGAATTGTGATTTTTTTTGTTATAAATTAATTTATTAATATTGCTAAAAGTTAAAAGAACTTTAAACGTAAGAGTAATCATATTTAAAAGAAAGCTCATTTTATTATTTATATATGTTAAATTATTTAATATATTCTACATTTTTTGATGACCCATTTTTGTCATTGAAATATGTTTTTTTTTTTAAATTAATTGTTGCAAGTCAAAAACATTTTAAACGAGAGATTAATCACATGTGTTGAATTTGTTATTAATAAAATTATAATTTTAAATGTACTTGAAAAACAGCCTTATTTTAATAATTGCTTCCTTTTAGATTGCTGCATGATTTTCAAGGTTCTATATAGGAAATTGGATGATGTGCAACTGTTTGAATATTACACAAGACAATCTCAAAACAATTGGCTAACAAAACTGTCCACATTAATCAAGCATTTGCCAACAGCAGCTTTGGTTTAATTTATGCGAGCCAAAAGTGCAAAGAGCAGACAACAAACACTCACACACACACACACACACACATACACTTGCTGATTAAGAGTGTAGCACTTTGGTGTTTGTATCGTTTATCTGTTGATTTGTTTTGAATATGGTCTACTGCCGCAGCTGCGTTCCACTGGGGTGCGGAACGCATGCAACACAATACAATATCAAGCATACGCCGCGTGGCACGAGTGAGATCGAACTCGAGTCTTATGGGTTATAGGCATGTCCATAACCTGTTAACGCCGTTGACGTGTTAGCGTATCAATGTGAGCAGTCAAGCACAACTGACCGTTCAGAACTGGAACGTACACTGCGAAAAATAAATGAGCCAACCTAGATTCTGCTAACCAGAATTGGCAGTTGCCAATTAAGACAGGTATTATTATTATATACAATATAAAAAAAAAGATTTCATTCCAAGTTAAATTATTATTTTTACAAAGCCAATATTTATTCCTAAAAATTCGTTATATTTTTTGTTTTTTGAGTGCATGTAAGCTGAGAACGAGAAACTGGCCCCGGAAGGGTTTTCTAAGTCAATGAATGCATTAAGTATCGCATTTGCCTCTTGTATATAGTGTGTGTGTGTGTGTGTGTAAAGTGTGTGATGTGTTTGTTGCCAGGCCAAATGGGGTTGTCGAGCGCAGAGGCGTTGACACACACACACACACACACACAGGCACACAGGCACACAGGCACAGGCACAACAAAGTGCATTCGCGACTGATGCACTGCAATAATTCTTACTGACTGATTTTGTATAAATAGGCAAGTGTTGAATGCATTTTCATATCAAATCGTTGCCAACCATCAACACAACAAAATGTTCAAGCTGGTAAGTTAATGGTTCCATATAAATCACAATCGGTTTTCTAATTGCCAACAATCGCTCCGCATTCAGTGCGTATTCGTTGCTCTCTTCTGCCTGGTGGCTGCTGCCCCGGCTCCCGCTCCAGCTCCAGCACCTGCTCCGGCGCCGTCACCCAGCCTGTGGGGACCCACCGTTGTGGGACCCACCATTGTGGGACCTGGCCTCTGGGGTCCAGCAGTTGGAGCACCTCTCATTGGACCAGGTGTTGTCCATGTTGTGCCTGGCGCTGTTTCTCACGTGTCCGTCAGCCAGCTGCATCCCTCGCCTCTCGTTATCAAGAGCGTGTGGTAAACGTTGTGCAACAATTTGCAGCATCAACAAAAAAAATACACACACACTCACACACACAAATGCCGCCAACCGCTTAATCCTTCCTGACATTGTATTCACCCAGCTGAACTTTCACGTGCCCTGTTTATCGAAACAACAGCAACAACCACAAACAAAAAAAACACTCAAAAAAAATGTTTAGATTATACAAATAACTGTATTCAATAAAATGCCCATTACAGAATAATTCCTATAGCGAGCGAAATGAACGAATTTTTACTGCCAGCCTAAAAGTATGCTTTGATTTTGTAAATTATTGCGTATAAGACTTTTGTATAAGACACCATTTTGCATTTTGACAGCCTTTCAAAATACACAATTTATAAGGAAACGAAAAAAGTTTATTTAAACAAAAAATCATAAAGTGCTTATCACAATCGATGGCCAATATTTGTATCCAGTTCCCAACTTAATGGTGCAGAGAGTAGGCCAAAGGAGCTGAGTGCACAGCATGGACAACTGGAGCAGAGTGGACAGCATGAACCACTGGAGCAGAGTGGACAGCATGAACCACTGGAGCAGAGTGCACAGCATGAACCACTGGTGCTGAGTGCACAGCATGAACCACTGGAGCAGAGTGGACAGCATGGACAACTGGTGCATGGTGGAGCACGGGAGTAGCATGGACAGCAACAGCAGGTGCGGCATGGATGGTTGTCTTCAGGACGGGTGCGACGACATGGTGCAGCACTGGTTTGCTGTGTACCTGGGTGATGCTCTGATGGGAAACAGCCGAGGGTGCACTGTGGACAACGGTGCCCACCTTGGCCAGTACAGGCTCATGGATCACAGAATGGGTCTCAATCAGACCAGCGCTGGCGGAGGCAATCAGCAGAGCAATAACAGCGACCTGGTTGTGGTTGTAGAATAATATCAAATAAATACCCAGAGATTAAATAAATACCCAAAATTAACTTACGAATTTGAACATTTTGATTTAGTGTTTGCAAGTTGGACTCGAGTCGAAGACTGATGATATTTTGTCGGTCTGCCGTTGGGTTTATATAGAACGAGCAGCGAGCACAGCCAGAAACAAAATATGGGAAGTACACAAAAAATGAACCAACAACCAGAAAACCAAAAATGATAACCTTCACGACGACTCAGCATAACCCCAAACCAAAGCAAACCGAAACAGATCTCAAACCCGAAGCCAACTTGTTTGAATTCAATTCGTGATGTCTGCAATTATTTCCAACTACTGCAACTCTCGACACAAACTCAATAAAAAACACACACACAAAACGCAGGCGCGGCTCTTGTTGCCGTTGCTGTCTTATCAAAGTGTTATTCAAGGTGGACGACCTGATATCGCCTCCAGTGAGCCCTCAGGCGAACCAGTTGCTATAAAAGCATTTCGCGCAGAACCCAAAAGCATCAGTTCAAAACATCAGCTTCTACGCAAAACAACCAAATCAATCTCAAAATGTTCAAATTCGTAAGTTATCTTCAAGCATAAATCTCCCCAGATGTTGATAATCCTTCATCTGTGCAACAGGTCGCTGTTATTGCTCTGCTGGTTGCCTCCGCCAGCGCTGGCCTGATTGAGACCCATTCTGTGGTCCATGAGCCTGTACTGGCCAAGGTGGGCACCGTTGTCCACAGTGCACCCTCGGCTGTTTCCCATCAGAGCATCACCCAGGTACACAGCAAACCAGTGCTGCACCATGTCGTCGCACCCGTCCTGAAGACAACCATCCATGCCGCACCTGCTGTTGCTGTCCATGCTGCTCCCGTGCTCCACCATGCTCCAGTCGTCCATGCTGTCCACTCTGCTCCTGTGGTCCATGCTGTGCACTCTGCTCCAGTGGTTCATGCTGTCCACTCTGCTCCAGTGGTTCATGCTGTCCACTCTGCTCCAGTTGTCCATGCTGTGCACTCAGCTCCTTTGGCCTACTCTCTGCATCATTAGAATCTGAATTGAATTTCTTTTCTTAAACATATACAAATAAAATATAAAAGTATTATTGAACTATACATTTTTGATTTTTTCAATTGAATGGAAGGGAAGTAAATGGAATAAGGATAAAGCATTTTTTTAAGGATTTATTTTTAACGATTTCTAAATTATGAAAACAACAAAAAGCTGAATAAAGTTTTAAGCTTTTGAGAATCTTCTTTTTAAGTTTTAAATTAACTTATCTAAGATACAAAAGTAATATAAGAAAATAGTTATTAAAAATAATAAAGAAAACACTTTAATTTCAAATAAATTCAACATTTTTTTATTACAATAAAAAACCAACAAAAAATAAACAACAATGTAGAGCTAACGGTACTCTTCAACTTAGGCCAACTGACGACTCGTAAATGTGGCTTAAATGTGACGAATGCCAAGTTTGTAAAATGGACAACAAAGTTCCATTGTGGTGGCAGCTGGAACAATGTGTGAGCTGAACCACTGGGCAAACCGCAGCTTGTCCATCCAGTTGAACCAACGATGAGCACGCGCCACTTGTTGCAAGTGCCACAAGCCAGCCAACTACGGCCAAGGAGTACAGCAACTGTGTATATAAAAAGCGAATTTGAACATCCAATAAAAATAGTAGACAATTTGTATATAGGATCTTACCGCTCTGTGCATATTGTGTTGGGGCAGTTGAATTGGATTTAGTCTTAGTTTGAATTGCCAACTAGGAAACTCCAGTAAGAACTCATAACAATTTGAGGCCCAAGTCGCATTTATATAGCAAATGCGAAATTGTTTGCTGTGCACCAAATTATTGAGCAAATTGTTGACAAATTGTTGACAAATTATGAAATGACAATAAGTAACATTTTGGCAATTCGCTGCGCGGGATTAACTGAAGGTCTCAAGAGGTAACAGTTGGGCAAATTGTGTTGGTCAACAGACAGGTTTTTGGGCATAGAAACAGTTACTTCTAGCCAAAGAAATGCTTTTCGAAAATGGGTTAAAAACAGGCTTCTATATATTATTTTGAAATCACAACAATCTATCCAAACTGGGCATTTATAGTAACAATCAGTGAAGGTTTTGTGAAGAAGGTTTCGCCTTATCCAGAATAAGATGCAGCATCCTAGGGATCAATGACATAGAAGCCCTCAACCCATCAAAGATTCTGGTGTTCGTGCAGTGCAGAACTCCAAATTTATATATATAATAAGGAGTTATACATTTCACTTTCAAAATATATAAATATTGCATATCGTTCCCATACCAAACAAATGTAGGCCACAGGATGAGCACCTGCTAAGACTGATCCACCACTTGGCTCACCTGCGAGTGGCAACTTGAGCGAAACTTGGTCAAAGCCTTCACACAAACTCGAAGCAGTTGCAAGAAGACAGCTTCAGAAACAGTTAAAAAAAAAACAGTAGTTAGGATTTACAGCCCATAAAAGGCAGCGCTGAAAATTGACGATTTTGTTTATTTTTACAGTTTTCGACGTAATTCATTTTCGAAAACTTTATTTCAGAGATGCTTATCTTAAGTACGTTTAACTGTCACGGCGTGGAGCGAGTCAAAGGCCAAAACACAATAAGATAAATACGAAATAAGAAAAACACAGATCTTGTCCAAGAAAAAAAAAAAAAAAATAGTGGGTTAAGTACGCGTGGGGCTTGTCATGTGGTCCATGGGTTAACCTTGACATAGGGTCTGCCTGCCTGCCTCAGACACAGTGCCCCTTAAGTAGGCACTTAACGGCGGCAGCTGCACTCGGTTAGGGTTTAATGGCTCCTACAGCTGGCAACTGGTCTGGATTGTATTGCTTATGACCATGAATCACAACTGAAAGACAGCAGCAACAACAACAAAAACAACATTAATGCTCCCGTCAACTGGATCTGTGTGCAACTCAAAGCGGCTGTCGATGTTGCAATTTCAGCTTTAATTTGAACCCTGCAGTTCCAATTGCAATGTGTATAATTTATTACGTATTGTTTGTGTGTCTGCAGCCACCTCCCTGCCCCTGCCCCTGCCCAGTTTTATTAATAAGAGGCAAGACGTGCAGCACAGACGTGCAGCACAGACGTCATTCAGGTGTGTTCTGGAGTTGACTGAATTGGGTCAAAAAAAACTGGGTCAAGTTGTTAATCTGATGAACTGATTTTTATGAAGTTTCCAAGTGAATTTCCTGAAGAAGTTTATTCACTTAAGTTTCCATTAGTTCCCAAATAATATTATTGCTTAACTTGTGTATATCGATGTGACCTTTAAAAAGCATCACCCGGAAACTTGTGTGGGAAGTTGCCTTAATGATTCCATCGCTCAATCAAATGATTATTATTATTATGCTGGGCAAGGCTTTATGGCTATATATATATATATTTGCGGTTCTTTCAGGTAGGCTTATGAGACGATTAACATTGAATAACTGTGCCCAAAACAACAAACAAACAAAATGTATTTTTCTATGGGATCGTTCTGCTTCTGTTGTCTAATAATCATTATTATGAGGATTAAATATTATTTCATGTTAGAGCCAAATATTAACTCTGCTTATAATTAATTTCATAAAAGGCTCGTTCGCACATAGAATTTTTTTGTTTATTTTTAATTACACAACTCTTTCATTAAGGCTTATAAAATTTATTACAATAAATTCTTGTGTAATTGCACAAGAAAATATATATTTTTTGGATGCTTTCTTCACTGTTGTTTCCATGATTACGCAAACTGCGCAACTTTTGAGCATCTTAAGTTTTATCTTCTTCCCAAAGAATCTCGTATTGATTACAGTGCTGGTGGCAACGTCAGCAACAAGTCACATAACTCAATCAATGATGTTGCACATTGACAGACACACACACACACACACACACACACACAGATACAGACTCAGTATCTACTCAGAGGAGCCATGATGATAAGCAGGGAAGCTGTCAACGGGCAAAGATAGATGGCAACTTAATTAGCTGAGTGAATGCAAAATGCCAGCAAAGATGGCATTGCTATGCAAGATAAGGACGCAAATGCCAGGATAAAGCCAGCCAGCAAAAGGATAAGCAAAAGACATCCCACACAAGCTGCTCACATTCTGCGTAAGCAAAACCCGCAGCTAAGGCCAATTATGGCTGTCATTGTGGGCTCAATCGATTGTTGGTGGCAACTACAACAATAGTGATAGAGTACAATAAGTAAGTACTTAGACACACACACACACACACACACACACCCACACACACACACTCGCAGCCAAAAGAGGTTTACAATGACAGACCTAGGTCAGTTAATGAACTCCCAATTGTGAGGTTTGTTAAGGCTTAGAAGCCAAACCAGAAACCGGTTAACGGCTCAAGTTCAAGCCCAACAGCGAATAACCAGAATTGAAATTACCAAACCAGAAAAATCAAAAAACAAAATGGTCAAATAACAACTGTCCAGCTATGTATAAAAGCAGTCGATCATTGCCCCAAACAGCAACAGTTGCAATCAACTCACCAATCAACCAATTATCCAAAAATGTTCAAATTTGTAAGTGCAGCAAAATTCAAATCTCTAATCTCAATCCACAATTCACAAATTGAATCCTTTCACAGATCGCTCTCTTTGCCTGCGTTGCTGTTGCCTCCGCTGCTCCAGGACTCTTGGCCGCCACGCACTCGATTGTTCAGCCCGCTGTGCTGACCAAGACCGCCTATGTGGACACCAGCGCATCCTCGGCCATCACCCATCAGAGCCATGTGAATCTGGTGCGCAAAGTTCCAGTGGTTGCCACCTATGCCGCTGCTCCCCTTGTCCATGCCGCACCAGTTGTCCATGCCGCACCCGTTGTCCACGCCGCACCCGTTGTCCATGCTGCACCCGTTGTTCATGCTGCTCCTGTTGTGCATGCCGCACCCGTTGTGAGCACCTATGCTGCTGCACCAGTGGTGCACTCTGTGCCAGTGGTTCACTCTGTCCCAGTGGTTCATGCTGCTCCAGTTGTGCACTCCTTGCCTGTTCTGCACTCCGCTCCTCTGGTCAAGACTGTGGTCAGCGCTCCAGTTGCCTACGCCGCTTACCACAAATAAAAAAGCTGAATGCGAATTTTTGAGCAATAAATAAATAAAACAAATACAAATTAATTGATGCATGAATTTTCTTTCTAATCGAATCCTTTGCAATTAATCTATAGTTAAATAAATGAAAGCATTTAGCAAAAGAGAATCTATTTTTGTAGTTTTATAGTTCAGATTCTTTGACACACTATGTATAGTTAAAATTAACCCGTCCCTCAAATGATTTGTTAGCATTCTGCATTCATTTGTTCTAAAATGCTTATAAAATTTTATGAATAGAAATGTCACAAAAAACTGACAATTAAAAGCAAATCTTTTAAAAATAATCATTAACCTTTTGCAGTTTTTGCTATCAGTGTTTGAGGTATGATGAACAGATCACGTTGCAACAATTGTGCATTAAATACATTAAATGGGAAACAAAAAGATGCAAATAGCATTTCTGAGAAAAACATTCAATGGCATTTCAAGGCACAGAAATAGAAAACAAATAGATAAAATAAAGTGGAATAACTCGGATTAAAGCACGTGGATTGGAATATTCATTTAACTAGGTTGTTATTTAGAAAAACTATAAATAACTAACTATTTGTATTAATTAACGGGTTGCAAAACCAAAAGTCAAATGAATTCTCAATAAAAAAATAAAAATACATTTAAAAATATCTACAAATGGAACTCTTTTTATCGAGGAATTCAAGTGAAACTTTTGGCTTTCAATGCACAGAAATAGAAAACTAAAAAAATCAGATTAAAACACGGGAATTGAAATATTCAGTTAACTAGGTTGTTAAATAGATTTACTATTAATAACTAACTATTAGTATTAATTAACGGAACGTATACCAAAAGTCAAATAAATTCTCAATAAAAAAAATAAAAATACATTTAAAAATATCGATAAATAGAACTCTTTTTATCGAAGACCACAAGTAAAACTTAAGGCTTTTAAAACACTAAAAAATCGTATTAAAACACTTGAATTTAAATATTCAGTTAACTAGTTTGTTAATTAGAATAACTAACTTAAAACAATGTAAAGCGAAAGTATAATAAATTCTCAATAAAAAAAAAATATACATATAAAAACATCGATAAATTAAACCCTTTATTTATCGAGGACATCAATTCGAACATAAGGCTTTTAAAATAAGCCAAATCTCCTTAAAGATACCCTAATTAAAACATTCTATAATCTTACAGATATAGTAAAAAAAGATTTAGTTATTTAGATTTGATCAACAATTATGATTTATTCAAATAATCAACAATCCGGAAAAAACAGTAAACTTGGTTTCTAATGATGGTAGACGTGGGAAATGGGGGCAACGGCAACATGTTTCACCACTGGCACCACTGGAGTAGCGATCGTCTTGATGACGGGAGCAACCACTGGGGTGATGTAGGTCTTCTGGTGGTGCACCTGGGTGTGGCTCTGGTGGGACACAGCGTGGGGCACGGTCTTCACAACGGACACGGCTGGAGCCACATAGGTCTGGTGGTGCACAACGGGAGCGACATGTTTGACGACTGGAGCCACGTAGGTCTGGTGGTGCACAACGGGTGCCAAATGCTTCACAACAGGCACAACGGGAGCAACATAGGTTTGGTGGTGCACAACGGGAGCCACATGCTTCACAACAGGCACAACGGGAGCAACATGTGTAACCACAGGAGCGATATGCTTAACCACGGGTGTGATGATGGCATGGCTGTGGACCTGTGTGATGCTCTGATGTGAAGTGGCAATCGGAGCACTGTGCACCACATGACCCACCTTGGCAACGACGGGTGCAGCCACAACATGCTGCTCAACGAAACCAGGTGCAGCAGCGGCAACAGTAGCCAGGGCAATGATTGCAATCTATGAATGAAATCGGGAATTATACGTTTTTCGAGGAGTTCTCCTTGCCAACTCGGAATACTTACGAAACGGAACATTTTTGGAAGTTTGGTTTTGGATTTGCTACTCGAATTGAAGCTGACGAGTGACTGATGCTGTTGGAGCAACCGAAGCAACATTTTATATACCAAAAATGTTTGCCAAAGTGTCCTTCAAGCAAACACAAACAATTGCAATCAAACAATTGAACAAACACAAGCCCAAAGCAAAGCAAATTTGCAAAAAAAAAAATTAAAGAAAACCTGTTTATTTTTTGCGGGGTCAACATTGAACTTGAACTGGCTAATAGATAACAGGGGAGATGTATGAGAGATGTACAGACATCAAGTGAATTATATCCAGACCTCAAAATAGTGTGGATAGCGTGTCGCCATTAGCAATCGATTGAATACATTATCAAAAGGAAGTATAAATTAAGTTTCAAACATTTAAACAATACACAAATACGATTTTTTTAATAAAAAAAAAAAACAAGGCCTAAAAATGTACTTTCAATAAGATAAAAAAAAAGTACTTTAAATATAAAATAACATCATATTTATGGCAATCTTTTCTTGGATTATAGATTTTAGATTTGCAAATAGAACTAAAACTGATGAGTAGAGTTGGAGTCGGAATTTTATATAGCCAGAATGTGTCAACCAAATAATTAAATAAATAAGCTAAGCAATATTTAAGCTTATACTAAAAACTAAACTATAGAATAATTAATCATATTGATTTAATATAATTATGCCCGTTGGTGTCAGATGAGCATAAAATTAAACTGCGACTTCCTCAAACCATTTGGTGAGCCGAATAATATTTCAGTCAATCGAAGTTTTAATTCGAACTTGATAATTGCTGCAAACACTGCAAGAAAACAGACACACTTAAATACAAAGATAGATATATAGATAGATAGATAGATACACAATTTTGTGATAATTGTAAATAAAAGCAGTTTTTTTTTTGCATTTCTTAAAAATCTCATCTTGCCTTAATTTAAACGTAAAAATAATAATCAAAGCTATTTTATCATATTTATTGTTTGTACACAAATAATTGATCAGAATAAGTTATGCGTAGGTGTGTCAATTTGGCCAATTTAACAAATGTGCGTCATTCTGCAGACGATTACAACACATCACCATCATCATCATCATCACGTAAGACTTACTTAATCGATTTGGAAATAAGTTATTACATTTTCACGCCCGCTTTTTGGGATATCAATCGATCATAGAAGGGAGAGAGGGAAGACAAGAGTGAAGCACATGGAAATGTTTTCAGCCTTGAGAATGTGGATAGTGCCATGGCAAAACTATCTTCTGACCACCACTTGGGTAAAACGTATCTATTACTAACCCTCTGATAAAATAATCGAATTCTTCGAATAGACATATTCATGTTCCATAAAAATATACACAATTATTTAGGTTCAATTGGGAGTCAGCTTCTTTATTAATAAAATCATAAATCCATTAAAATCAGTAGAATGGATACTTATGGTAGACGTGTGAAACTGGGACAACTGCAACATGTTTCACCACCGGAGTAATGATGGTCTTATGGTGCACAACGGGAACCACCTGCTTGACGACCACTGGAGCCACATAGGCATGATGCACGACGGGAATCACCTGCTTAACAACAATGGGTGCAGCCACATATTGTGGCACGTAGCCAGGTGCTGCGGCAGCAATAGTTGCCAGGGCCAAGATGACAATCTATGAATAAACCAAGAATTAAAGGAGTTCTTCGAGGAGTTCTTCCTTGCAGAATTCAACTACTTACAATACGGAACATTTTTGGATGTTTGATTTTTGATTTGTGACTCAAATTGCAGCAGACTAGTGACTGTTGCCGTTGGATCACCTCAAGTGGCATTTTATAGTAAAGTAGCAAATACATCTTCGGTTTTTCTGCATTATTCATTGGCAAATCATAGCCAAATCATGCTCAAGTTCGGCGCGCGCCAACTATTAATTAAATTAATTCACACGCCAAAAATCGCTTAAGCATAATTGTGCCCGTTGGTGTTAAATTAATAGATTTTCAAAAATTTGTATATAAAATAATAGCTTCCGCAAAACAGACCTGAAAATTAGACGTATCTAAATTGATAATCGACTGAAGATGTGAAAAAGTAGAAGGTAGAATTAGCAATGTAATTGGAATAAATTCTAGTATTTGCAGGTTGAATCTATGTCCATGTCTATTGGAACAGATAACTCTATCGATTGGCATATGGTATACGAAACTTCTTTGACCATCAAAATGTCTAAGATAACAGTTCATTCTTGTTTTATATATTTAAGTGTCAACGACAATCAGTCAAAAATAAAAAAACAATTGTGACAACCTTCGCTGGAGCTCAATATTGAAAAACTGCCTGAAGACTTGGAGCAACTGTGGAGTTGTTCAAGGTGTCAACTTAAGCTTCAAAAAACAAGATGAAATGCAGTTTATTTTATAAAAGAAAACATGAGAGGGAAAGAGACACAGATAGAGCAACCAATAGAGACGGAGAGAGACCCTATCCCACACAAGAGTAAGTATAAAAGAGTCGGTGGATTCCTTCGGAGCAGCTCAGTTGCCAGCCAGCAGCCCTTTGAGGGAGATCAGCTGAGGATTCTTAGCAAGAGATTGGAAAGAGAACATAAATCATTTCAAATTTAGTTATGGACTCAGTTCTTCCGAGTCCGAAACGATTTCAGGCATTAAATCCATAAATTGAGTTTCAAATACCGCTTCCGACTCCTGTGCTGGTAAAGATTACAGGCCATATTTTTGCATCGTCTGCGACTACTCGTGCAAATCCAAAGCAGATTCCTTAAAGGCTGACTCGCAGTCTAGGTGCAACTGGAGCATGCAACCAGTTGTTGCCACACTCAAATAGCATTGTTCGTCTTGAGTTAGCGACATGTGTGAGGAACCACTAATTGAGATATATTTTTGACAATTACATTTTTTATATTTATTTATATGTATTTCTCAGAACAGAGAACACAGCCTAACTAAATGACATTTAATGATAGAGCCTAGGGCACATAAACAGGTCTCGGCTGGATTAGATCATGGCTATCCTTGTCGGGCATTGTGTGAAATGTGCGATTTAGGTTAGTGGGCTCCACATAGCCCAAAGCACGACCCATGGGCGCAATCACAAATCTCGTGTGCGTCTGCGAGGAGCCCTGATAGGAGACAACCGAGGGAGCCGAGTCAATCAGAAGCAGCTCGGACGATTTCGCCAGCGCCAAAGCAAACAGTCCCAAAAGCAACTAAGTTTAGAATTCCATAAATGAAATACGATATACAATATTTTTTATTGGGGGCACCAGCTCACCAAAATCCGCATAGTCGTGTGTGGAAGATATGGTGGGCGGGCGGCTTGTTTTCCAGCCACAAAGCGAGGCGAGTGGCAAAGTCAAACTGAACTCCAGTGTGAATTGCTGTGCCATGAAATCACAGTAAAGCAATTGCTGCGAAACCCACTGGCTTAGTCGACGCACACCAAAAAGGGTGCAATGACTAAAGCATTTAGAGGGGCGACGCCTCTGGTGTGTCTGTCTGTGTCTGGTTTATCTTGCAATTGTGGGAGTGTCCCAACTTGGACGCTTTACGTAAAGAAATAAACACGAAAATGTATAAATAAATACGAGCGAATGCCGCAAATATTGTAGTAATAACAATAACAATAACAATAACAGTAACAATAACAGTAACAATAATAACTAACACCCAGCAAACAACATTAAGCAAACTGCAGCAACAACAATGAACAACGAGCGACTGCTGCGAGTTGGCAACGCATGCGCAACCCGCTGAAGGTTGGACACCCCCCCCCCTCCTTAAATTTGTAGTTGAAATCTTTTGCTTTTGAATACCCTGTAATACGCAGAATTTGATAAAGGGTAGCTTTTAACACACAAAGATGTGAATTTGAAATATGGCATGGACAGCATAACCGCTCTTCTATAAAGTATAAACACAACTATAAATTATCTAAAAACAGACAGAAATTAGCAAGTTAATCTTAACTAATAAATTTATTAACATTCATAATTCATAATTCATAATTCATTGCTCTAAGAAATAATTTTAGGCATTTAAATTGAACCCGAGAATAGTCATTCCACATTCATTATCAAGTTTTTGTGCTTTTTTATAAAGACTTTTTATTTAATAGAATTAAAATATTTCTAAAAGTATCAACAACTTTTGTGCATCATACACCAAAATATAAAAAGAAAAGTTTGTTAAGCTATTGGGTTCATACCCCATTTATAAAGTTTTTAATCCTTTTATTTTTAATTTTTAATAATTGTTGAAAAAAAAATTTGTATTATCAAGTCAAGTAATCTCAGCTTAAACTGTCTTATTTTATTTTTATAAATCTAGAGTAAATTTGCAGAGTATTTTTTCTGTATAACATTAGAGTAAATTTGCAGAGTATCTACAAGTTTAGCAGTCCCAACCGGAGCGTATCAATTTGTTTTGTGGTTAGTTATTTAGTTGCTTTGTACGCTGTTTCTTGCTCTCTGTCCTCTCTCTCTCTGTCTTTCCCTCTCTCTCTCTCTCTCTCTCTCAGACAGCTTCGTCTTTGCCTCGCCGCGCAGCAATTAGCCGGAGGCGCGTAATTGAAGCTTTAAGTGGAGCTGCGTTTCGATTCCATTCGATTTGATTGAAGCACTTTTTTTTGCCACTACTTTGATTAATTAATTAACGATATATGCGTACAAAGGTTCGGCAAAAGTAATAATAAATATAAAAATTATAAAAAAAAACAAACAAATAGCTGCTGGCGACCTTAAATGCAGCATTTCAAGAGTCTTTTTTGAAATCCGATTAGCTAGTATAAAAACGCTTGTGGCAAGCAGCTAGTTGGCTTTATTTGTTGGCCACACTCGACACTCAACAATGGATTTCAAGCTACAGCTACTGCTGCTGCTGCTGCTGCTGCTGGTGGCACTTGAGCCCAGCTGGGCAGCGACAATCCTGCACAGACGAGCTGGCCAAAGTGCCGCCAGTGCCATCTCTCATCAGAGCTTTGAGCGCTTGAGCCAGTCGCAGCAACAAGTCCTGCAGCTGCCACCAACGCTTGCCACGCTCAGCCACCAGGACGGGGCGGTGGTGTTGCCACAGCTGAAACTGCTGCCAAGTGTGGGTCACACACCCGCCCATCTCACCTATGCCGCCCGACCGGTGGTGCATCAAATGCTGCCAATAATTAAGCCGGTGCGCAATCTTAGCTACGCTTCGTTGTTGCACGGCTACAGAAATGAGAGGCACACACACACACCCACACACACACACTTGCACACGCGCACACTCAGTTAAAGTTATTTTAGTGTTTAAGAATCACATTTTTAGTAAACAATTTGATTATTTTGTCTCGAAATTCAAGTGAAATTAGCTGGAAAAAGATTTACTCGCAGGGATGAATAGCTCGCAGCATTTGCTGAAGTTGCTGAAGCATTGCAACAACCACATTCTGTTTCGCATGATGGAGTATGCATTCATAGCGATCCAGTTGCGTCATGAGCTTGCCAAGAGTTCGACCAAACAGCGACCCTTTGGGCTCTGGCTAACGCATCTATTGTTGACCTATGCCGGGGAGATATTGGTCAATTTGCTGCTGGGCAGTTTGCCGCTGAAACCGCTGAGCAGTGTCCAGGATATAGTGTTGTGCTCGGCTGCCTGGTATCTAATCTTTTACAGTCCCTTCGATTGGGCTCATTCCCTGGCCAACACCGAGTTGTGTCGACTGCTGTCTGCTCCTGTCACGGCAATCAGTCAAATTCTGCACATCGAGCGGGGTGTGCAGCTGGCGGGGAAGATGTATGGCAATAATGCCATGGTGCCAATACTGATTGTTGGCACTGTGATTGGCAGTGGCGCCGAGTTCCTGAAGCCGGTGGCTGCTCTGCTCATCAATCGCTGTCGCTTGAATAACGCCGCCTATGTGAAACTGAGCACGTGAGTCTGCATCGAGATTACCAAATCAGAGTTCAACTGATGACCTGCAGCAACTCCAAGGTGTCTCTAGGCATCTCCTGGCTCTTTTGGCTCAACTTGAAACAGAGTCGATTGCTTCTGGGACTGGGCAAGAATCAGCTGCACTTATTTGCTCTACTCCTGCTGATTTGCTTCAAGTATTTGGCATTGTTTTGCCGCTTAGATCATCTCATTTGGAGGATGGAGAATCGGTTAAGCAATGTCATTTTTGGTGGTGGTCACTATGCAGATTTGAATAGAAAAAAAATGTATTTGAATCTACATAGCGAGCCAGCATGGAGCATTGCGCAACCCAAGGACGCACGAGGAGCAACAGAGGATTGGGGAGTGCCTACGGCTACTAAGCGGCTTAAGTTACCGACCCACTCCGAACTGGGCATGGCAAGCAGTGCGCATTCAATTGGCAGATGTTTCGCTTCATTTGCTTATTGCACAGCACAGCTCAACAGCTTCGATTACATAAGAACGTGGCAGCAACCAGCGGCATGCGGCAGCAAGCGGCAGCATTTAGCAGCATCTAGCAGTTAATCGGCTTAGAAACAAGCTAAAACCCAGGCGCGTGGAGCTGCTCTAAAGTATCCGTGTCTGTGTGTGTATGTGTATGTGTATCTGTATTTGTGTTTGTGTAATGCGAGCCTCATGTTTGGAAATAAAATAAAATAAATGTTGTGTTCTTATTACAACCACTGAACTTATTTTAAGTAGTAGCAGATTATAATAAGAGATAAAAGATATTAATTTTTCTGTGATTTTATCCGGAATATACTATATAGAGACTCAATTTCAAGCGATTTTCTATACAAACTGTTTCATATAGTTTTAATTTACCAATAAAGAGAATAATAATATAGAAGTGATTTTTTCTTCTATGTATTTTTCAATATAGATAAAATATTATTTTATTATTATTATAGTAATCATCTATAAGGGATTTTTTCTTGACATAAACTTGGTTACATTATATAGTAATAATCTATAAGTAATTTTTTCTTCTATGTATTTTTCAAAATAGATAAAATATTATTTTATTAACTGACATATTTAGTTGAATACAATATTCCAAGCCACCTAAGTATTCAAAAACAGTTGCCCAACTTATTTTCAACAACACCTATAAAAAATACTAAAATTCTTTAAAATTTGACAGAATTTTTAGTCAAACATTTGTTGTCTTTTTATGGGAATAAAGCATTCATATTTGTCATATTAGCATAGCTTTCAAAACTCATTTAAACATTTCAAAAATGTCGAACAAACAAAAAATCTCCAATAAAACAAGGAAAATAAAATGCTGTTCAAAATACTTGAAGAAGTCGCCAAAAGCAGCGCCAAAAGAAACACAACCAGCACCGAAGCCAGTTTTGTGTGAGCCCATTGAGAAACCACCAAAGCCGACAAAGATTGCTAACAAACCCGAATGCAATCAGCCCAGTTATTATCGATCTGCGGCGCAGCAACGGAACTATCTGGAAGAGGAAGTGGTGCCCATCGTGATGGAGGGCATGCTGGGGCTGGCACGTGAACAGCCGAGGGATCCCATCACATATCTGGAGAGCTTTTGGCTAAAAGATCAGCACAAGTGTAATAAAGAGCTGCCAAAAGATTTGCTCTAGATTTAACCATAGATCTTAGCAGTTTCCTTCGTTCCATATTCTCTGTATTCAAATTTCAAAAGATATCTAGTATTAAATGTGCCCAGTTCTGGTTTGATGTCGTCGTTGGTTTTGAATTTCCCGATCTAATGGGGCGAAACAGGCTGGCACCTTATAAAAGCTGAAAGTGCTCTCGACTGCAGCATCAGTTAATTATCAACCTTCACCCAGTTCCCACTTGAGATTCGCATTATGTTCAAGTTGGTAAGTTGGGTCTAGTTCGAGTGAGCAACAACATTTTAATCCTTCCCATCCTTCCAGCACCTGAGTCTTTCTGCTGTTGTGCTCGTCTTGCTGGACGCCAGCACTGCCGGCTCTTTGGAATGGCCGGCTAATCTTGTGGCGCTGAGCACAGGGAAATCCTCTCAGCCATTGTCGTTGCCTCTGCAATTGCCTGAGGAGTCCTCCGCTGAAATTGGCACGGAGAGCAGTGCCAGCTCCTCCGCTGAACCGCTGCTGGAGGAAATATCTGAAGCCGCTGCTACTGGTTCCAGTGCAGATGCTGCTGCCGACGCTCAGGTGGTGCCCGTCTCCGTTCCACTGCCCCTCATTCTGGCTACCCGTTCGGGTCTGCGCAGTGTGCTCACCATCCAGGAGCCCACTCTGGCCAGATTGGGTGAACTGGTGGAGCATGTGCCCTCGGCCATTTCGCACCAGAGCCAGACAGTGGTGCACGAACATCGACGTGTGGTTACGCCCATTGTGGCACCAGCCGTGCGCACCACCAAACTTGTGCGTCAGCATCCCCCATTGCTGTGGTCTCTGAGCGCCGCTGATCCTCGTCTTATTCTACTCCGCAACTAAAAACAACAACAGCAACAAGTTGAAACCAAAGAGAAAACAACCGTCTAAAAAAAAATGTATTTTTCAAGCTAAACACATCTTCTATTTCTGCCTATGTCACCACACCTGCCACTTTCTAGAATCTCTATCTCTATCTCTATGCTTACTTTTTGTTTGGAATAAAGAATTCGCATTTGTAATTTTTGAAGCTTTTTCCTTAAAATACAATTGGAATAGCTGCTGACTATCCTTAAAGGACAAACCGTTTAAAAATCTCTACTGCAGGAGAAATCTGCAACTGGTGAGTTAGGTTCTCCAATATTTTTATGACCAAATTATTACATGATTTTTATTACAAATTCAATATGAGATTTTTTAAGTTTCAAATGCATTTTGAGCCTACTTAAAAACTTTACTAAAAATCCCTTTGAATTTTCAAATCTTAGAACTTTGACAGAGTTATGTTTGTGGAAAGTAGATTTCCTTTTTTATAACAATTTGCTTTTTAAATGGCAGTTTTAAGCCTGAGCCAGAGCAAGACACTTGCCAGAACCATGTGGAGTACATGCCCAGTTCAATCTCTAATTGAAACCACTTAGTTCTGCTCCTCACTCAATTACTAAAAAGAGATATGCGTATTTTTGCTGTCTCATCATTAAATCCGGCAGTTAATTATGTTGACTCCCACGCAGCTGGTCATGCCTCGGATTGGAATTCCCTTCGATGCCGCACCCACTCTCAATTTCCACACACACTTAATAAAACACAATTTGTGTACTCAAAAACACACACGCAACATTGAAACAACAAATTCCCAAAAATTTCAGTCCTTTTCTGTTCATATTTTCTTTTTTTATTGGGAGGGAAAATTTCACGCATGGCCCAAAGTTTTGAGAATTAGGCATATTGTTGAAACTGTCAATTAAATTGTTGCGCTACATTTCACAATTGATTGAAGGTAATTGTGACGTCACAACAGTGCCAATAAGCTTTTGAACTGGCTAAGGTAAATGTCTCGGATTTGATTGCAGTCAGGTCAGGTCAGCCACCGAACAGATAGAGTACCTTAACCCAATACGAAGATGAAGACATAGATGTGTGGGTGTGTGTGTGTGTGTGTAGGTGTGTGTGTGTGTGTGCTTTTCTAATAATTCGAAGTAAAATCTGTAGGCCGACACACACAATTGTCAATAAATAGGAGCAGCAACAGAAGAAGCCATTCACCACGCCAGGTGGTTGCCCCACTCGAATTGTCTGCAACATACGTGTTGCAAGTGGCAAACAATGCGAAGCGAGAAAAGTGAGCAGCGTTAAGAACATTTATGAAATTGAAAACCTTGAACCCAATGTAGCAAAAATGTATCAAATCGCAGTCAAGGCACAAAGGCTAAAAACCAAACACAACTGGCTGAAAAAAGTTGACCGCAAACGTTGGACATTGTTATGATTATGCAAGAAGTGCAGCCAAGGGTTAAGGTAATACGAGATAATCCAATCCAAACCCAACCAAAAAGCAATCAACTAAGAACTGAGTTCAAATGACTTTTGGAGTTTACGCTTCGAATTGCCAACAAGGAAAGATTCATTTAATTGGATTTATAAGGGTCAAGCACTGATTGGCTGATTGGGCAGACATTAATGGAGTAGCAAGATATCATTTTTAGTATTTTTCTAAATCTAAACTTCTTATTGAGTGTAGTCTGTAGTTCTTATAGACGAACGAGCAGCTATCAGTTTCAAACATACATTTTTTGAATTTATAAAGCCAATTAATAATAATAATTTATATTATTAATTATAAATTATAAATTATACACATGAACATGCATTTATTTCAGAAAATTTAAGGTTATGTACAAATTTTGGTCGAATAGTCAGAGTTCAGTAACTCTGCAATTAAATAAAATAATCAAGAATAAATGAATATACAACCAGACCAAAGTGATTCACCAACAGACATCTAATAATCGCCTCGAGTGGCACTGACAACTTTAGTATTTTGTTGCACAGTTTTTGTGGCATCAATGGATGATGTGGTTGTTCTAGTTATTGTTCCTGTTGCTACTATTGTTGCCTGTTGCCATTGCGGATTATGTAAAATATGCAAAAACTCTATGAATTCGAGGAGACAAAAAACATAAATGGCAAAGTATCAAGATATAGCTGCTACGTAGTTGCTTGCCACAATTATTGCTTGCTACTCGGTTACTACCTTGCCCCGCAGTGTTCCCCTTTTCCAAGTCCAATCAGCATCGCAACCCTCTTTAGAGCAGCCCTTGTATGGCTGTCAGTGGCAGACTAAATCCGGCATGATGCAATTCCCGCTGGCGCACAAAAGTATGCCAAAGTTCTATAGTCAACTGCTAGTATCAACCGCTAGATGGCGCTTTGTTGACTTTAAAACGAGGCGCCCAAAAGGCTGCTACACGAAAAGACTTTAAGTCGGGACGCAGAGTTCATTGGAATTTACTACGCTTCGAATCGACGTAGTTGCCCAGTGCAACGTTGATTACACGTAATTATCACTGCGGGTGGACAATTGGTTTGGTATGGGTGGATTTGAGGGCGGTTGGGATTGGTTCGAGTGCATTACATTTGTTGGGCGACGTCGACTTACCGCTGCGTAATCGGTTTGTTTGTTTATCTCAATGGAGCCGCATTTGAATGCGTCGTTATGCTGTCATCGCAGCCAAAGCCAAAGCCGAATACTGGCTATAAGCTTCTCCCTGGTCATGGCCAATGGCAGTGGGTGGTCCCTTTCGGGCTCCACAATGCGCATAAGAGAGGGCAATTTAAGCAGAACAGCAAAAAAGAGAAGACAAGCAGATTTTCAGTCTTAGCCAGGGCAATCAGAGTATTCCACAGCACTTAACCAAAGTGGACAAAAGTTTACCAGAACTGAGCAATTTCAGACAAAATAAAAAAAATAGAGCTGGCAAGAAAAACAAAAAAAAAAATAAATAAATAAAATAACAAAGTAAATGATATAATTTATGTAATCTCAGCGACTGTTAAAAAACAATAACTGTGCAACAACATTTGAGCTGCCACAAATGATTAACAGATACTTATGTGGGCTTGCAACAGGGCTGACTTTCACTGTATTTGGCCAAAAAGTATATATTTTTCTTGGCGCCGGAAACAGCGTTTGTCTGGCGCAACAGGCCAGAAAAACTTTGTGTTAACTTTAACTTGAGACGACTGGGTGCTTTTCCTCTCTCCGTTTCCCTCTCCTCTGTCACTCTCAGTGACGGCAATTATTTAACTATGCGGGTGTTACAATTCAAGCATTGCACAAGAGAGCTTGAACACATCTCAGCCAGATCAGCAGCAGCTCCAAGTGGATAATGAGTCACCTGGCCCAAGACCCAACACTCCGGTATGGGACTGCCTGCTTAATCATGCCGGGCACACAATGTGGGTGAACGACCTTGACGATTAACCAACTAATAAATTCAATAATCCAACAACAATATTAAAGAAATAAATTTTTATTATCTGCAGTTTCGCAAAAGCAAAACAAATGCCGCAAAAAACCAAAAAATGCTCATTCAAATTCAAGTTGCGTGCACGAAACACAATTCGAAAAACTAAGAAGCAAAACGAATCAAAACAAAAAATTCAATTAAGGCAATAAAAAAGAGATTGTCGTAGTTTTGATACACTATATGTTTTGTTAAAAGATTGAATATGACTTTTCATTTGTTACGATTAACAAATCTATCATAAATTCACCAAAAAAAGAACAACTTTAATTCACATAAAAAGGCTAAATTTCCTTAGCTTTTGATATGCAACAACAGCTCCTCAAATCAAAATACCCGAATTCATTTCGAGTTTTAGGAAAATGAATCACAAACCAAACAATTTGCTCTGCTCGAATGCATCGCGTGACGCAGTCGGCTGCATTTGAGGCTTGGGATTATGTAAGCCAGAGCAAACAGAGAGATACAAATTGGTAAGCACAAAGCAAACACACACACAAATACTGAGACCGGTAGAGCTGCTGAAATGTTGGCTTGCCACAAAACTTTAGCTGGGGTTTCCCCAAGGCCTGACGGCGACGCTGTGTGCTGAGAATTGGCTAGGCCAACTGAGGCAAATGAAGTTTGCCTTTTGTTGCATTATTGCCATCTACGGGATTTTCCAGGTATCATTATTCGATTTTGGGCAAATCCGTGGCACAGTTGTAATAATTGTTTGGTTGCAACTTCCCTATAAATATTGCCACACTTGCAGCACTGTTCGCAGATTAACAAAATTAGGCAAATGGGAAGCTGTTCAATGTGCGTTTGAGTGGGAGTTGCCTCGAGTTGCCTATTGAGCAATTAACACACACAGCCAGAGATAAAATCGAGACCTTCGAAAATCAGAGAGAGAGAGAGAGAGTGAGAGGGAGGCATGTCGAAGACAAACAATTTGCGACTTCAACTGTTGAAATGGAGCAGCAGATTAGCGTCTTTTTGGTTACTTAAATCGTTTTGTCAACTTTGAGACAGCTAAAGATGTTCAAAGGTAACAGCCCATGACTATATATAGTACCGATTATAAAGCCCTAAGTGCTCTTTGATCACAAGTCTATCGCTAAACCAGAGTTTGGAATAGTGTATAAATTATTTTTATTTAAAGTTAATCACGGAATTTATTATAGATTTTTGTAGCTGTTGGCTAAACTTGTCAATATCGATTATTATTTTGTGATTCTATAATCTTACCATTATTTGCTTGTTTAAAGACTGCTTAAATCTAACATTAAATTCCATAAGTTAACAAATAAAAATAAATTTAATATTCACGAACTGCAATTCAAGCAAATAATACCTTTGCTAATTATTTGACTTTTCAGAGAGTGTTACTTAGCCAAATCTCAATAACAGATCTACTTGAGGGTAATTCAATAAAAAATGACAATTATGAGCTCAATTGAAACCCTGAACTACGATTACACACACCAACACACACACACACACTCTCATCCACTTGTGTCCGAAACAAGGTGCACAACCAGAGTTCAAGTTCAAGCAGCGGTTTCTGGGAATTTACCAGCGAATATTTAACCAATTTCCAAAAAGTAAATTCGGAAGTGGGTCCACACACAGAGCTCCTTCAAACATTCAGTCGAAACTTTGACTGAGTCAAGAAAAAACCCCGACGGTCAAAGCATTAATTGATAAAACCGAAAAACAAAAACAAACAAACTACACGAAACAGTTGGTTTGGCAAACAGCAGTAAAAAAAAAAGAGACAATCTGAGTGGAATGATTAGAGCGATTAGCATAATTATAAAGCGGTCAGCTTACACATATTATTGACTTTCTTGGAATGGTTAACATAAAACGCCACTTAAACCCGGCCTAAACGCTGGCCAATCGACGGGAAGGTCAATCACACACTTACACACTCATTGATTGAGCTGGTGAATACTGATTCAGTGATCACCAATATCACTGACCACACACAATAAACGTACAAACGAATCATCAGCAGTTGGCACGCGTGTACACTTAGAAAAATAACATATATATTAGTTTAAAAAGCAGAAAAACTTATGCTCAATATGAAAATAACTTTTCGTTAACAAACTATGTTTTTTTTAACTAATTTTAATTTATTTATTACACCTAAACAATAACAAATCAACGTATTTTTAAACTTTAAAATTGTTACTTTGGTGGAAATCATTCTAATAAAATAAATTTGATATGCCTACTTATTTAAAATTGAAATTGGGCTAACTCTTAGTTTTAACTCTATGGAAAATAACAAACTTTACAATAAATATTTGTTTTCGCACAGTGTAAAAATGATAGACACTGTTAATTTGTATGAACTCGGGGTAATTCCGTTAAAGAAAATTATTTGTAAGTGACAATAAGCAAAAAGACGCGTTATGAATGACTGACCGACTGACTGACGTGAGATGTTTGAACTGGCCATGGGTTAAACACGCTCGAACCGAAGTTGCGGCTTCAATTTTAGACAGATCCGGTTTTTAGGCACTGCCCTTTACGAGGCGGCGGGTGGAGCAGCGCTCATCGTTGAGTCAGCCAGTTGCCCCAGTTGCCCCTCTTTGGGTCATTTAGTGTTGCTGACCCAATTAATAATTGCAAATTGCATAACATGTTGTTTATGTTGTTATTGTTGTTTTGGGGTTGCACAAAACAGCGCCTTAAGCGGGAAGTGTTAGTCTGAAGATGGTGAAAATTTGGACATCGCGATGCGTCCCACATGAAAACATAAAGCGCTAATTTGGGACGTAAGACGTTTTCAACATATGCTCACTTTTGTTTGTTGTGGCTTTTTTATGAGCCATCATTTGGTTTACACTCACCGTTTTGGTGGATTGCTTGGAGTGCTACGCAATGCTGTCATCAACTAATAATTGTGAATTGGACGCTGATCATTAAGCTAAGGTTTCCGCAAAGACCTCATCTTAACCTTCGCTGATACGCAGAATGCAACTCGCAAGCCCGATAAAAAAAACCCAAAATTAAAGCATTGACGTCATAGCCAGAAAACGAGCCCAAAATAGAGTCATAGCTACATGAGAGGTTCTCTGTTTTGTTTTGAGCCAACAATTCGCAAAAGCGGCAACAAGCAGCAGCAGCAGCGTCGTCGGCAGCGATGTCGGCAGCGTTGCGCATGCGCAGCTTTTGTATAAAATGTGCGGCGCTGTCGAAAGCGAAATCAGTGAACGATTCGCCAACAAACGAAACAGACACACACAGAGTGGTGCAGTGGTGCAGTGAAAGGATTAAAGCAACCACTTACATAAGGATTACAACACAATAAACCAAACACTGTGGAATATATTTAAATAAAAGCGAGAAAGGTAAGTCAAAGTGCAAACAAAATCGGAGTTAAAAGTGACTAGTGGCAAGTAAATGTCAAAAAAGTGAGGCATAGTGATAAGATCTATGGAACCTGATACTACAAATATCAATATTTCTAGATATCTAAGGCATTATAGTGTGCAAGTGCAAGATCTTAACTTAAGGAAGAGTAAATTAAGTGAAACATTGTTAGCAGAAAATGTTTTAAGCATTGAACCAATTCCGTTTATAAAAACTACAAATATAATTTTCCAAATCAAAACCAAAAAAAAAATTTTCAAGTTTAAGATAATTAAATACTAATTTCAAGATATTTTTACAGCCTTTCAATAGCTTGATCAATGTTGCATATTAAAGATCTATGTTAAATGTACATTTAAAAAAAAATTAGGATATCAAAGAAATTTCAAATCTCAACGCTTTAATAGCATAGCTAATTTTAAACAGTCTAATTATTTTTAAAAGTACAGCAACTAATTTGCAATCGATTTGTTTGAGTCAATGACCCAGGCCCTATATCAAAAACTTTCACTGCCAATCCCAAGACAACTCCCAACTCACACACAGATACACACACAAATTGGCTTTATTTTCCAAAGTAAGTTTTGCAATGCAACGTTGCACACGACTTCCGTTCAAAAGCGCAAAAAGCAACGCTTTATATAACCAGCAGCCTAAGAAAAGAGACCCTAAAGATCACATCAGACTTCGGAGACTTCGGAGACTACACAACCCACGCTCCAGAAATGAAAAACACATTAAAGAAACGTAAAAACGTAAATTAAAATTTAAATGACATAACACGCAGCAGCAGCTGGCAATAAAAAAAAGTGTAAGCAAATAAAAAAGAAACATTGGGAAAAAAAGGGAGTGAATTACGAAAATGCAGACAGCGTTCAACAGACTTCAATCTTGACGGAGCTGTCAAGACGGAGATCAAGTTGAGCGATCACTGCTCGCCCGCTTGCCAAATCTCACAGCTAAAGTTACCTCATAAAAGAGAGAGAGAGAGAGAGAGAGAGAGAGGGAGAAACGGGGGCAATCATCTACGGTCTGCGACCTCGAACGAAAGTAAAAGTCTTTTTTATTTCTCTTGAAGAGACGGCCAAGTTTGTGAGTCAGCACGAAGATTGCAAGACCGGTTTGTCGATTGCCAAAGGGAGGCCGGCCGAGGCAAGCCATAGAAATTGGCACAATGACCAGTTCGTTTTTTGAGAAATGGTGTCAAGTCGATTATGTAATAATAACCGAAAAATAATAGAAAATCATCTTTCTTCTTCTGCTTCCACAGAAAATGAGAATGACTTGGTTGCTGGTGCTAGTGGCGACTAGTGCAACACTTATCGCCGCCGACTCCAATTGGGGCAATGAATGGGCGCCCATGGAGTCAGCTGACTCCTCCATGCTGAGCAGACGCTCGGCTGATGCTCAGAAACCCGCCCAAGAAGAGGCACAGGGGCGCAACTATGCCGTGCATGAGGGAGGCAGCATTCAGAGTAATGCTACCGAAATCGATACAGTTATTGATCAGCTGATTAACTCCCGGCGTGAGGGACGCAATATCGGTGACTATGATGCTGTCTATGCCGATGGCAATATCGATCAGGCCCTGCAGGAGGGCAACGATCTGCAGGCACGCAATCTCATCCGTGACAAGCTGTGCGGCCTCGGACTGATGAGCTGCGACGTGGAGGAGAAGCGTCCCTTCTACTCGACCATCTATGCACAGGGACCACCACCACCGTCGGCCTTTGGCGGCGGACCCTATGGACCCGCTAAGCCCATGCCACCACCAAGCTACTTCAACGGTCGTCCACCGATGGGCGGACCACCCAACTCATTTGGCCCACCACCCAGCTCCATTAACTCCTTTGGTCCACCACGCAAGGTGGGCTACGAGGGCTCCTACAAGCCACCCATGAATAGTTTGTACAGACCTGGTCCCGTCTATGAGCACCCACCCCCATCTGCATTTGACTCTGATGGCGTTACCTTCTCTAAGCCACCACCTGGTGCTCTGATCTACGATAGCAAGCCACCTGGTCCCCTTTATACTGGTGGACAAAGCGGACCCATTTCTGGCCCCGTCTACAATCCTGGTCCTTCCAACGGTGGGCCACCCTACAACTTTGAGAATCCCGAGAAGATCCAAGGTGCTAGCTCCTCCCTCAATGGTTTCTACTCACAACAGTCCGCATCATCTTCTGCAGCAGCCACATCGTCGAGCACCAAAGTAGTTGTCGGTGCACCCATCGATCTGCAGCAGCATGTGCATCATCATTTCCATCATGTGGATGGCGGCGAGGGTGCCAATATTCCCAGCGTGCCAATTCCCGTTGGTGGTGGTCACACCGTAAACACCGACTTTAGCGCTCTGGCCCAATCCTCAGCCACATACACACCACAGGCTCAAGCGTCCAGCTCGAGCAGTTTCTCGCAGTCGAATGCCTTCAATGCCGGTTTCAATGGTGCCTCCCAGGGTGGTTTGCTCACCCAGGGCTACAATCCTGCGCAGAAGCCCAACGGTGATCTGTACAAGCCCTCATCTGGTCTGGGCAACTACGGCAGCAGCTCCGGCCTATCACAATCTGGCAGTTTCGGTCAGAATGGTTTCAGTGGCTCGCCAAGCGGCAGCTACCACAGCCAGAATCCCGACTACTACAAAAAGGAGCTGCAGAACGGCGGCGCCTCCGGGCACTACAATGGTATTTCTTCTGGATATGGTGCTCAAGGTGCTCAGGGTGGTGGTGCTTATCAAGGTGCACAGGGTGGCTATGATACATCGCGTCAACAAATCGTCGACTGCCAGTGCGTTCCCGTCTCTCAGTGCCCGGCCGCCGATCGTATTGGCCGCAAAGAGGATCTGATTCTGCCCATTGATCCCCGTAATCTGGGCAAGGACATTGAAGCGTTGAGTGATGATGCACCCACAAATGCCACGGCCAAGGCCGATGCCAAAATTGATGATAAGAAGGCTGAGGAGGAGAAGAAACGCACACGACGCCAGACCGAGGCTGAGAACAAGCAAGATGACACCGGCGATCTCTCATTGGATGCCCAAGGGGTAAGTGATCGAAATGGTTATAAATTCAGTCTAGTCAATCCTCTAGTTCAAGTTACTGCCCGACTAATGCAATTGACACATAGTAAAGGTAAAATTAATGCTCCCTCGATTAGAGACTCTACCCGTCCCCACACCCAACATGCAACACACATACAACAACAAAACACACACACGCACACACCCAAAAACACAACTCAACTCAACTCAACACAACACTCATCGTTCAACGCTCAAACTCAAAACTCCGCCAAAAGGTCCACTAAAACCCGCTCGTCGTCGACTCCCTTCTGCGTTCTGCGTTCGTAGGTTGGTGTTGCCACCGCGAGATCGTCACTAATCCTGCAACTGCAACTAAAACCAGCCTAACCATGCACGGGGTCATCACAATTGGTCGCACGTCCAACACTGCTCTTATTTGGGAGCCAGCCTAACTCCGTGTCCATATTCCGTCCTTCTTCCTGCAGCGTCAGGGGCTACTCGGACAATCGCCGCTAGCTTTGCCAGCGCTCCAAGCCATCGAGCTGATACAGCGCAAGGTGCTACCCACGTATGGTGTTAGCTTCGGGCTGCCCTATCCGTCGGGTGGCTATCCAGGCGGCTATCCGGCCAATGTCCTCAACGATTATTATCCCGCCCAGAATCCGAACTTTGGCTCGTTGGGACCAAATGGCTTGAATCTGGGCCTGGTCAATGTAAATCCTCTCGTCTCGGTGCAAGTGAGCAAAACCGACTATGGCGAGAAGGTAGTCAAGCCACTTGTGAATCTCCATGTGACGCCCAATGCAAATATCATACAGAAAGTTGGTGACTTCTTCAAGAAAAAGCCCGCCGAAGTTTATAATACACATTATCATCATCACGATCACTTCAGCGGCTACGAGCATCATGATGATCATCATGATCATCATCATCAGCATCATCCAGAGCAATACTACAGCGCACCACCACCACCATTACACCATCATTACGAGAGTTCTGATCCGCCACACATTGAGCACTTTAGCGTTGAGATGGTGCCGAGCACACCGATCTTTGAGTATCACAGTGGACCTAGCCTACATCCGCCAGAGCACCATCATCATTACCAATCTGAATTTCACTCTGAGCACCTGCACAATGACTACCACCACACTGAGCACCATCCAGAGAGCTCTTTCGATCACTCCTTTAACTCGATTCATTCGGGATCAAGCGACTTTGGCAATTATGGAGATTACTCCCAGCATTATGAGCGCAGCTTGAATGTCAGTTCACCCGACTGGTCGTCACCCAGTCGCCGTCGTGGCAAACAATTGAATTTGGGGCCAATTCATAATATACCCACACCAGCTCCAGGTGCTGCGGCGGGCAATGATATTATCACATTTCCACATGATCGTCGGCGACGCAGCGTTGATGATCTTGATGAGCTTAAGGTTGAGTTGAGAGCGGAGCAGGTAACCCAAAAACAGGGCAGATATTAAGTAGCTGTGTAGGATTTGGCATATATATCTGGGCACCTGCTAATTCTATACTTTTCCTATTTCTCATTACAGCGCGCTTATTATGGCAACCGACCCGTGGAGAAGAACTGTCGCATCAATGAGGTCTGCTGCCGTCGTCCACTGCGTCCACAGGCTCCACCCCAGCAGCAGCTGGGACGTTGCGGTGTGAGGAATGCCGCTGGTATTACAGGTCGCATTAAGAATCCCGTTTATGTCGATGGCGACAGTGAGTTCGGCGAGTATCCCTGGCATGTGGCCATTTTGAAGAAGGATCCCAAGGAATCGATCTATGCCTGCGGTGGCACCTTGATCGACGCCCAGCACATCATATCTGCGGCCCATTGCATTAAATCGTAAGTTATAACTTGAGGATCTTTATCGAATTCCAAGACTCAACTTATTCTCATCCACATCCTTAGTCAAAATGGTTTCGATCTGCGCGTGCGTCTGGGCGAATGGGATGTCAACCATGATGTGGAGTTCTTCCCTTACATTGAGCGCGATGTTGTCTCTGTGCACATTCATCCCGAATACTATGCCGGCACTTTGGACAACGATTTGGCCATACTGAAACTGGATCAACCCGTCGACTTTACCAAGAATCCCCATATTAGCCCCGCCTGTCTGCCCGATCAATATTCGGATTTCACCAGCGCACGCTGCTGGACCACTGGCTGGGGCAAGGATGCCTTTGGCGAGCACGGCAAATACCAGAACATCCTCAAGGAGGTCGATGTACCAATTCTGTCGCATCAACAGTGCGAAAACCAGTTGCGCAACACTCGTCTTGGATATAGCTATAAACTCAATCCCGGCTTTGTTTGTGCCGGTGGCGAGGAGGGCAAGGATGCCTGCAAGGGTGATGGAGGTGGTCCGTTGGTTTGCGAACGCAATGGTGTTTGGAATGTCGTCGGCGTGGTGTCCTGGGGCATTGGATGCGGTCAGGTGAATGTGCCCGGTGTCTATGTGAAGGTCTCCGCCTACCTGCCCTGGATTCAGCAAATCACGCAAAGCTACAAATGATTAATCGATGCCAGCGATGCGGAGCAAGTGGGGAACATAAGATATGGCGACGACGACGATGACGGTGCCACTGATGAATTTATTTTTCACTTTTGAAGCAGTCTTTTCATCTGTCCAACTGTTTACGTAACTGTCTCTCGTCACTCAGTTGTAAAACTTCAAAACTTATTCGATAATACTTGGTTGACTCACACTCGAGTTATTATCGCTCGTTACCGTTACTTTTACCGTTATGTACATTTAGGCCTTTTCTTATTACCTTATTACCTTGTTATTGTTATGACCCACGCACACCACACACACACCCTTCTCCACACATAACACACAACAATCGAGACCCGATCGATTGTTGTCCAACGAGTTGTTACCGAGTGCCGAGTGGCCATCAATTGTGTATTGCAGTCTATTCAAGTTGTGAATTGTGTAAAATATGTAGTTGTGTTTATATTAATTAATTTATTTTTTATACTTGTAATAAATTAAAAACAAAACTATTTAAATAAATTAAATTATGAGAAATCAAAAATAATTACATGCTTTTTATTTTAGTTTAAATTGAAGACTTTCCCTATTTAAAGTCTTTATGAATAAAAATAATGAATTAAATAATTATAGAGCAAAAGAGTTTTCAATTTAAAGAAATTGGAATTTTTGTAGTCAAGACAGCTCGACTAGAAAATACCCTGCAACCAGGAGTTAAGTAGTTAATAGTTTGAAAATATGTTTGTGTTAAGAAAATACCAGGTTTTCTTATTCGATTTAAAGATTTTTGACTGTTGATAAATAATATGTTGGGTATTTTAAATATATTAATTGAAGCGCTTAATATTTAAAATTATTTAGATGCATTTTTAATACTCTGAATTATCATTAAAAACGAACCAAGTTCCATAATTTCTTTCATAATCTTAAACTTAGTTAAGCAAAAAATGCAGAAAATGTTTTGACAATAAAATCCACATTTTCACATCCTCCATAGATTCCCCCAAAGTAAACTGTTTTAATTAAATAAATAAAAAAAATGAATCAATTAAAAATAAAATAGCGTTTGCAACTAAAATACGATAATAAGCAAGTTAGGAACAATAACATCGGGGCGCAACGCAATTAAAATGCAAATTAGATTGAAATGGATTTGGGCAAAGGCAACTACTTTGCACCACCTCAAAACTAAGAGCCGTGCCAATAAGCCATTAAGATGGCTGCTACCCTAAAATTCGCACAATTTTCAATGCGCTTCCTCACAAGAAATTGCCCAGCTCTGAAGTGTGATATTCAAATGGGCCCCAAAAAATTATGATTATAAACATAACATGTGGAAAGACCGTTAAACTCAAAATGCGCAACTGACTTTCCGCACTACTAAAAATGTATGCATCGCTGACGATGAAGCTGAAGCTGAAGCCGAAACTGAACTCCAAGTTGGAGTATATAAAATCTATGTGGCTGTTGAATCAGATGTTTAATGCAGTTTTAGCAGCACAAGGGTGATGTACTACAACGAATTTAAATGCTTGCTCATAGGTAAGATCAGTAAACCAAATAAAGGGAACCCCCAAGGATTAATGTGGATTTATCATTTGCGTAGCACTGCTTTGTGTCCAGGCATGGGGCAGGTTGAACAAGCGAAATGGTTACTATTTCAGACCGCAGCAACACCCGCATGGCGGTTACTTTGAGCCCGCATTGCCCGCAGGACACGACGATCACGACGACGAGCAACTGCATCATCATCAACAGATTCTGCATCAGCAGCAACAACACCCACATCCACTGCAACATTCTCAGCATTACAGCAGCAGCTCCAAGAGCCACAATAGTCTGGATCATGGTAGCAGCACCAAGTCTGGCTATAGCATTGGCAGTGGATTACGTTCTATAGCACAAGGCTCCGCGGATCAGGCGCACAGCGCAGTGGCCAATCAACATGCGGCAGCCAAACAAGCTGCATTTATAGCTAAAAATACCCTGGCACAGGCTGCCTCTCAGGCCGCGGCAACTGCGCAAGCAGCGCTGGCTGGCAAGCAAGTGTTGCTCCAGGAACTGGAGCAGCAGGCAGCGGAGGCACATCGAGCACTCTCGCGTGAACTGGAGCAGCTCAAGGCAGCCAAAGTGTCGGCAAAATTGGCCCAGCAAACCGCACAATCCGCCCACAATCACATCTCTGTTCTGACTGCGGCGGTCAACAATGCCAAGGCAGTAGTGGAGCAAGCAGAGCAAACGGCCAGTGAGGTGTCTAATCAGCTTGGCTCGCAGGCAACAATGGTGGGTCAGGCCAAGAATCGTTTGGAGCAAGTGGAGGAACAGCTGCAGCAGGCACGTGTAGATTACGCGGCCACCAAAGAGTCTGCGGTCAAGGCAGCCTCCTCTGCTGCTGCTGCACAGGTGAATGCATCCAAGGCGGGTGCGCATGCCACAATTGGACTCCACGAGAACGCCAATCAGCAAGAGCACAGCCGGCACGAGGAGGAGCTGGAAGAGTCGTACGATGAGCACATTGACACCAGTGGTGTCGCTCACACGGATAGCGATGTCATCGACGAACATCATCGCAATGGTTAGGCTTAATTTTTAAGTCTTACTTATTTATGTATTTAATAAAAACATGTAAGCAAGTCAAAGGTTACATAACCTAAAAATGTAGGAAAACTTACAAGTGATAAATCAGCAGCTTTTCTAACTTGTGTTTTTTTATGTATTCCAGTAGACTGTAAATGCTTCACTTTTCATTATTAAAATAAGAACAGGTCACCAAAATCACAATAAAATAAATAAAAACAAAAAGTTCACAACACACGCGACAATTCCCGCCAAAAAAAACTACTAAAGTTGTTATCGATCAATTTTGCTCATCACATTTTGCATTGCATTCCAATACCAATTGGAGTCTCAAAAATTCTAATTTGCACTGGTTTCGTTTGCATTTGCATAAGTTGTTTATCTACCTGGATAATGTCATTACACATATAACTATTATTGGTTTGTTTGTTAACTTAAGCCCTCCATTAACATATAATTTCGTTTTATTGACTTGCAATCTACTACAATTTGCCGCAGCACACGCTCCTTAATTTTGTACACTGAGCAAGTTGAAGAACACACCGCGTTGCCAACCATACTGGGTGCGCTCTCGCGCCATTTTTATGCAAACAGTGGCAATGCTATGCGACTCACAGCTGTGCGCGTGAACAAGCGAATGGCTTATGAAAGAAGAAGCAGAACGCCAGAGCAAATTAATAATTTGTAATACTCCAACTATTTATCAATTAAAGCCAAAGCAATAAGAGTCAAAATGAGCCAAAAAGTAATCAAATACATTGGACGCACCACAGACTTTCGTGGCAGCTCGCTTTGGGAGATAGTGGGCAATCTGCCGGACTGGGGAGTGGGTCGCATGGTTATACGTAACATGTTCCAACGTTACCCGGAGCCCTGCTACATGAGAATCTTGAAAGTGCAGGCGATAGATGAGAAGGTGAGGCAATTATATAAAGATAAATATGTATAAATAACATGTCTACTGTTCACAGCCAAATGAGGTGCGCAAAGTGCGCGTAACTGTGGAGAAAACGTGGCGTGGAATCACGCAACCCAAACCAGTTGAGATTTACAGCACCAGCTACAAGGCGGACTACGAACTGGTGCCCCTCAGCGAAGAGCACAAGTTTCTGGCCAATGCCAAGAAGGCGGCGTCCGTAGTGCTGCCCACAAAGCTGGATTTGCCACCACTGCTGCGGGAGTATGTCAGAGATGAGACCGGCGAGGCGAATCCCCAAATGGCTGTGCACTTCAAGAAGACGCACAACAAAAACGCTCGCCTAGCTCAAGCTGGCGAGCAGCCCACGATTCAGTTCTCCATGGATGTGGGTAAACCAGCACCGGTCAGCGGCAAGCTTTACGACGGACTGCTGTAAGGGTCAAAATAATTTGCTATTGTTTTTTGTTGTAGGATTTGGATTAATAAACTTTTAATGTACAAATAAAAATTGTTTAACTTATTAACTTAGAACTTGGAAAAATATATCTTTTTCCATATATTCATCTTTCTTGATAAATATACAATAGTTGATGGAAATACAATTCAATATTTACTTTTAGCTAGAGTTTAAATATTTCGTTTTTAATGCACATACTTTACGCATGCTGGAATTGTTGGACTTAATTTGGAAATTGAGATGACTAAAAGTTGGTTACTTATATTTAAATTAATATATCATTTTAGTTTGAGTTTAAATATTAGTTTCAAATGTACAATTTCAGCTTAAGCACAACGAATTTCTTTAACTAGTTTTCTATTTACATGGATTGGAATAAATTGTGTGTGGATTAGGATCACTTTCGAGTCACTTGCTCAGCTCGTAGGAGCGCAATTTACGCGTCAGATTATCCACTTCCAGGCCCAGTACATCCAGATTCTCCTTGAGCGTTATATTCTTGAGCAGCGTATCCTCCAAGACAGTCTGCAGTTTCTTGTTGATCTCCAGCGAGAGTTCGAGGGACATGCCCTTGTTATCGGCACCCTTTACACCGCCATAGATGGCAGCCATTACGCCGTTGCCATATTTGACTAACTCGCTTTTGTTCTGATCACTCTTGGATGAGGTCAATGCACCCGCTGTCTGATCCCGCAGCATATAGTGTTGCACCACCTTCGATTTCTTTTGAACCTCCGAGACGAGCATCGCTGTGTGATTCTCCAGGAACTCGATGCGTTCCGTTTGACGTGCTGAGGCCTGCTGTAGTCGGAGTATGCGCTCCACCAGCACCTTCTTAGACGGCACCGCCTGCATATCCGGTTGTGGCACAGCTGTCACACTGCTGGCCACCGTCTCTGATTCGGAAGATTCGCTGGCACGTCGACTGCCATTGTGCACACTGCTCTGACTACTTGTCCGGCTGTGCGTGCGTACAGATTGTTGTTGTTGTTGCAACTGCAGTTGTGGTTGTTGTAGCTGCTCTGATGTGTAACCATTGAGCGCCTGCTGACAGTTGCTGCAGTAGCCCAAGGGTTTTGTGTCCACAATCCCTCTTTTGTACTTTTGCAGCTCCCGTTGCAACTCTTTGAGGAGTGTTGCATTTTTATGCTGCGTCGCCTCAATATCACCTTGCACATTATCCAATTTTGCTTTGGTCAACTCATAGAGTTTGGTCTTCTCGGACAGACGTCTGGCCAGCAGCTGGCGCTCCTCGTTCTTCTCGGATGCCTCAGCGCTTAGCTGTAGCTCCAACTCAGCATATTTAGCATCGTAGGTGAGCTTCTCCTGTTTGAGCAGTTTGCTCTCCGCTTCAAGGCCCTGTGCCTTGCATATATATAGAAATAGAATGCATATAAGTATAAAGATTTTGATTTGGTTGCATTAGACACGCGGCATCTTTCAAGGCCTCGGTGGCGCAGTTGGCAGCGCGTAAGTCTCATAATCTTAAGGTCGTGAGTTCGAGCCTCACCCGGGGCATGTAATTTTTTTGAATTATTTTTTTAGTTTTTTGCGATATTTACTTACCATTGATTCAGCGAGACAAATATCATTTTGCAGTTTGACAATTAGTTCGCTCATCTCCTTGTTAATGCTGAGCAGCTCCTGCTTCTTATGTTGCAGCAGCTCCAAGTCTGCCTCAGTCTCCAGTGCGCTGGCCTCCAACTGTTGCACACGCGACTGCTCCTCGGCCAGTTTCTGCTCATTGCTGTTGGGATTGGGATAATAAAAGGAATAGCTGTAAGTTGACGTTTGGTTTTATTTTGCATAAACCTTCGTACATTGTATTCTGTGTGCGGAGCAGTTGCAACTCGGCCAGTTGACTGTGTAATTTGGCTGCATTCAACAGCTCATCGCTGTAGGCCGCCTCAACGAAACTGTGCTGTGCCTGCAGCTCCTTAAACTCCTCCGTGAGTTGAGCATGCTACAGGAGAAAACAATGTTAATTATATATTAATTATACATATTATATAATTTTACTGATGCATTAATCTCGAGCAGCTGCTGTTGCAGCTCCTTATAAGCATCGCCCTGCTTTTGGTGATCTTTTGTCAGCTTTTCCAGCGCCTCAGTCTTGCGCATAATCTCATGTTTCAGGAGTATCGTGTTCGCCTCAAACTCCACTTTAAGTTTTTCTGTAATATTTAAAACTTTAACTTTTTATGCTATAATATTAATAAAGTTTTACCATTTGCTTTCTCTTCCAATTTATTTGGCGCATTGCGTTCCTCTTCCAGCTTTCGCTCCAAATTCTGCGGAAGAGCATTTAAAGATTGGGTATAGGATGTATTTTAGGCAGCACTAACCGCTTTGGCCTCCACCTCAATGTTGAGCTTGTTGGCATGATATTTGAGCCGTGAATCCAAGTGAGCCATTTCCGTTTTGAGCTTCTCGCATTCTCGCTGATATTTGCGTACTTCGTTGCACTGAGGAAGCCGAAGTGGATTAAAGTTTGAATATAGTCTTTTGGATTTCCTTACCTTCTCATCAATGATATAGGTCATGCGGGACTTTTCCTCGTGCACGCCTTGAAAACGTATGGAGACATTTTTCACCTCTTTCTTGGCATCCGCTAATTGTTTCTCGATAGCATCCTTATCCTTTTTGGCATCGATGAGTAATTTCTCTTTCATGGCAAACTTGATGACTGTCGACTCCTTCTCTTTGTTAGCAAGATCCATTTCGCTGCGAAACGCATGTTTCTCTTTTTCCAAGATGCCATTCTCGCGCTGCAGCAGCGTCATCATGTTATCCTTTTGCGCATTTGCCACGCGCAACTGTTCCAGCTGGCGTTCATAGCTGCGACGCATCTCCTCTAGCTGGGACAGGCACGGCACATGCAAGAGGATGTCATTTTGTGGCGCCTCTGATTCTTTACTCTTCTGCTCCTCCTGCGCTTTTAGTTCAGTGAAACTGACCTTTTGTGGCGACTGTTCGGCTTTCTTCTGTTCCGTGTCAGCCTCATTGTTAACAGGTTTATCTATGTTATCTTCTCTAACATTCGTTGTTATTGCTAATTTATCGCTTTGTACTTTGTTTTCGCATTCCAGCTGCTGTTCTTGTTTCCCCGCTCTAGTTGAAGCTGCATCCACGTCGGCGCCGCTTGTATTTGTTTCGAGAGTCTGCATTCTCGGCTCACTGTTATTCTCAGTCTCCGACTCAGTGTTCGAGCTTTCGGCGTTTTCCATGTTTTAATTATTTTAATTAGGATCAAATTCAAAATGTTTGCAATAACTGAATTGATTTTTGATTTCACTACATTTTTCTCTCTCTTAACAAAAAAGCGTCAATCGCACAACTACGCCGACAGCACTGGCCCGCATCGCCATTCACATCGCACGATGCAACATATGTTTATTTGTTATCGATAGCATTTGTTATGTTATCGGGCGAATGGAGAAGAATTTACGAGACACAATAAACAATTATGGTTTGCGCTCTGGGAATTGAGGGCAGCGCCAATAAAATTGGTATTGGCATCATCAACGATGGCAAGGTGCTGGCAAATGTGCGACGCACATACATAACACCACCCGGGGAAGGTAACGTAGTCGCCTATCTAAATTTTTTATATTTTAAGTACTGATTGCGTTGCAACAGGTTTTCTGCCCAAGGAGACGGCAAAACATCATCGCGAGGCGATCTTGGCGCTTGTTCAGGCGAGTCTGAAGGAGGCGCAGCTGCAGCCCGCTGATCTGGATGTTATCTGCTACACAAAAGGACCTGGCATGGCGCCGCCACTGCTAGTTGGCGCAATTGTGGCCAGGACTTTATCGCTGCTATGGCAGAAGCCGCTGCTAGGTGTCAATCATTGCATTGGCCATATTGAAATGGGACGCCTGATAACCGGCGCACAGAATCCAATTGTGCTGTATGTGAGCGGGGGCAACACTCAGGTCATTGCCTACTCCAATAAACGTTATCGCATTTTTGGGGAAACCATCGATATTGCCGTCGGCAATTGTCTGGATCGATTTGCGCGCATCATCAAGCTGTCCAATGATCCCAGTCCGGGCTATAACATCGAACAGTTGGCTAAGGAGGGCAAACAGTACATAAAACTGCCATACGTTGTCAAGGGCATGGATGTCAGTTTCTCGGGCATTTTATCACACATTGAGGAGCTGGCGGAGCCGGCAAAACGGAGAAATAAACGTAAGAAGCCACAGGATGAAACAGAGCCCGAGTATAGCCAGGCGGATCTATGCTACTCGCTCCAGGAGACCATCTTTGCCATGCTCGTCGAGATCACAGAACGCGCCATGGCCCACTGTGAATCCAATGAGGTAAGTCTGTGAGATATAACTTTATACTGGCACCTTATACTCACTAAGTGTTTTATATTCAGGTGCTCATCGTCGGTGGTGTTGGCTGTAACGAACGCTTGCAGCAAATGATGGGCATCATGTGTGAGGAGCGGAACGGCAAATTGTTTGCCATCGACGAACGCTACTGCATCGATAATGGTCTGATGATAGCCCATGCGGGCGCCGAAATGTTTAAGGCGGGCACCCAAATGCCCTTCGAGGATTCATTTGTAACGCAACGATATCGCACGGACGAGGTGCTGGTCAACTGGCGAGAGGATTAGAGACCACTTACAGTATGCTCGCTTTCTTTATTAAAAACTACCCTCAACAATTGAGTTTGTAAATAAGTGTTAGATATGTATTTCTTTGTAGCCTTAGAGCGCTTGCTCCTTGCCCGTCCAGTGCGGCTTCATTTCAATGGGAATGATGCGTTTGCCCTCAATCACATAGACGGCGCCATTCTTCTCCTTCTCCAGCACATTCAAAATGCAACGGGCCACATCTGTAGCACTCTGTTTACTTAAACGATCCAAGATCTTATAGGTCTCATCGCTCGTCTCCGGAAAGATGATTTTCTCCGTGAAATTTGTAAACATGTCCGTCATCGTTGCGCCAGGGCAAACAGTGGCAAACCGTATGCCAGAGCGCTGATAGAACTTGTCGTTCTGCGAGCAAATTAAAGAGAGCAATGAGGCGTACATCATCAATGCTTTAGAGGGTTACTTACGCCAAGGCAGCGCGTAAAGTTTATAATACCGGCCTTTGTGGCGCCATAAACGGGTATAATAAACATGGGATCCAAGCCAACAACGGAGCTCATGTTGACCACAATGCCACCATTGCCGCCATGCTCCTTGCTCATATACTGCAAAGCACTCAAGCTGGAGTTCATGATGCCGCCCTGAGGGAGAGATGGGTTAGACTGCTGTCTCCACTACTTGAATTGTGATTCCCTACCAGGTTTACCAGCAGCGTGCGCTGCACATCCTTGTCATTGAATATGCCAGCCACATTAACCACAATATCAATGCTGCCAAAGGTCTTCTTGATCTCCTCATAGGTGGCCTCGACACCCTTCTTGTTGGCCACATCCATTTTGACGATCATCACACTCTGCGTTGGATGCGCTGCACGCAGCTTGACAAACTCCTCCAGATTGTCCTGGATGTCAATGATGGCAACCCTCTGTAAATAGTTAAAAAAAAAGCTTTAAGTTTGTGATTTAGTCATGTAAACCAAATACTTACTGCTACTCCTGCTACCAGTAGCTGCCTGGCCACCTGGAGACCTATGCCACCAGCGCCACCGGTCACCACTGCATTCTTGCCACGAAGAGTCATTGCTGCTGCTGCTGCTTGGTGTTCTTCAGATGCTGCACGTAGTGTTTTCCGTATGAGATTCAAAGTTATTAGCAATCTTTCGAGCTGGCTGCGATGCACTGCTGCCTTTGGGTCGATGTGGGCGACTTTTATAGGCTGGCGGCTTATTGATCGTTTTAGCAAAGGTAAGTTATATGATATGTGGTCTTATATCTGATCTGTGATTAGCACTGATAGATAGCCAGCCTACAAAACTGCCTCTTATGCAAAAGCTGCTGCTGCAGCTATCGATTTCGAGCCAATGCAATGGATTTGTCTATCATTTGATCTGCTTCACACTGCTCTGATTTTCGACGAGGTCGGGTTTCTTGTCAGAGCCCCCCAAAACCACCTGCTGTGAACGAGCATTCGCAAAGGTCGATATATATATATTCCAAATGTAGTCTTCTCATCTAACTGAAAAAAAATCTACCTGATTTTTCTAAATTATCCATTCTTTTTTATATTTACATTTCTAGTTTTTAGAATATATTAATTATAGAAAATATTTCTATAAAATTAAAAACAAGAACATCATAATTAATACAAGACAAAATTTAGATTTTTTAAAATTCAAGTCGATTTTTTCTGTGTTTAGTTCAACTTTAACAGAACCTATTTTGAAGAGTGTGATAATAAATTACCAAAATTTCTACTATAAAAGTATTTATTCGATTGTATTAAACTTTATTGGAATTTGAAATAACGATACAAATCTTATGTATATGTTAGGTATATATGCTAAATTATCTTTGTAAAGTGTATCATTAAAATGTTGTGCTATGCCTTTGTATATATATATGAATATACTTTTGCATTTCTTGAGATATATCAATGTGGATGTGTAAACTCTTTTTTGAACTTTTGGGCCGTTTCGAATATGGAAATGATCAACAAAGAAACAAAAATTGAAAATAAAACAAAAAATTATTTAAATTATATAAATTTATTTAAATCACTTAAACACAACTTAGTTTAAGAAAAAAAGAAATACGCAAATAACTAATGCTACCATTAGAAAAACAGGTAATAAATTAGACACAGATCAGGAAAAGAATGAGACAAAACACTGAAGGATGTGTGTGAGGAGACGCAGCAAGAGCTAATTCTATTTTAATGGGCGCCATCGTAGGTGTCCTTGTGCTGATAGCCACTGACATAGCCCGAGCCATCGACCAGGTTGCGTCGCCCAGCAATGCCCTTGCCCTTGCCTTCGGCATCAAAGCGCTCCTTATGGGAGCCGGTGTACTTGCTCGTATCCGTTAGACGATCCACAGCGGCAGCAGCCTTGCCAGCCTGTATGGAAGATTAAGCATTTATTAACTATATGATATTCCTGGTGGAACTTTGACTCTCACTCACCGAAACCTGGAGCACTCCCGGCGCACCACAACCGGCCATCTTTTTCTTGATCTCGGACAGCTCCACCTTTCTCGTTTTGGCCAAGTCTTCGAGGAATTTATTGTAATCGGTGATCGTCACTTTCACAGCCTTCAGTTTCTTAAAGTGTATGCCGGTATCGGTGGTGGTGATCTGCTTATCAATCACTTTCGCCTGCTTCATCCATTTATCACTCTGCGATAACGTTATCAACCTGCCATCCGACTTGGTATCACCGAACTTGGAGAACGCCTTGAACTGCTCCGAGAAGGTCACCTTCGGTGCGGTCTCCTCCAATGCCAGCTGTGCCAGCTCTGTGGCAGGTGCTTCTCCAGCTGCTGCTGCTGCACTGCTTCCATTTTCTGCTGCGTCAGACATGCCTCTCACTCTGCAAATGTTCAAGTTACAAAACACAAATTAGGCATTTTTGTAAAAGTTCACATTCTATTTTGGGTCTACACGCAATGTTACTGCTTTTAGCCAGGTTCTTTTCCCACTAGTCTCACCTGTGACTTACGACACTGACCAGCATTGTGCTGAGTCTAAATTGAGTATTGGCTATAATAACTACTCAAATCCAAACAATGAGCATTTAAAACTCTTTGCTTTGAAATAATAATAGCTTATCGCATCTACGCAGCTAAAATTCATTCTTTATTCCGATGATATCATACAGTTATCGCTGACAATAGCAGAACTGAGTGGAATAGAAGCTTTCACAACTGCCAGTTGGTCGCTAATTAGGTGCGGAAGGCTAAACCGATCTGATAGCTTTCAAGTGACGCCATATAGCTGCTCTCCCAGCTGACTTACTCACTTACCCAGCTCATTAACATCAAATAAATATTTGCCAGCTAAGGGGAGGCAGGTGCTGGAATCTATACAGTGATCACCAACACCATTTAAATTCACCATTAAATTCATGTTAACTCATGTTATTGTAATTATTATGCTGGCATTAGTCAAAATTTTAAACCCGGAAGTCTAATAATTAATGCTTACTTTTAAGTATAGAATTCCAAAATAAATTTAAATTAATTTCAAGCACAATTTGGCACAGTTAACGGCACATATCTTATACAGTATATGAATAATTAACCGTACCGTTTCTTGCCCTCTGGCACTGTGATGGGGCTAAGCGTAATTTCGCTGATATATTTTAGTCTTTACAAACAGCTTAAATTGTCATGACGCAAATCAAACATAAGCTGTAAACAAACTCGATCATTAATTATGTGCCATTTAAGGTATATATATTTATAGTAAAGTTATACACATTTATAGTAAATACGCAGTAAAAGACTGCATGCGGATGACAGCTTGCCGATAAGATTGGATGGGTCAAGGTTGCACTCAGAGTCTCAAAGTCTCATCTGCACCCAACTCATGCAGCGTCCCGTGAAGCGTATCAAATGTTTTTAATCAAACGACTCGTTTGACATAGGGGAGGGGGGTCGGCAAGGGGCTTAGTTGGTTGTCTAAATCGAATCGCTTATGTCATCATCAGTACGCGCCACAAATTACGTCGTCGGAGGTTTCGCTTTTGGGTGAGGCCTGCTTTAAACCACATTTACAGTTGCAAATTGTGAAATACAACTACAAATTAGCTAAAACTAGTGACAAGCTACATTCTTGCGTCTAAATGCGTAGTTATCTATTTTAAAACGTTGCATTTTCGTATTAATTATTTCTAAAAATGATTATGCTTATTTATATTTGTAAATAAGTAAATAAAACAATTATTTTTCCATTACTTGTAAATCACTCACTAGATTAAAAACGCAAATTTATTTATTTTCCCTTTGTCTTCTTATTAGTTGTAGTAACTTTAATAAAGGTAGGTAAGATTAGTGGTAATTGTATCGTATATATGCAGAGTACTGGCTCTACAAATCCCAAGTGTAAAACTAATTAAAAGCCACAGCGTGTAATACGGCTGTTCGGAGCCCATTTTCCTTTGCTGGTAATTGGAAACCATAAATAAGTATGAACAACAAAGACGAACTAGAAAAAACAACTAAAAATGTTACTTGCAACAGGCAACAGGCAATAGACAGTTCTCAGACAGTCTGGCCACGAAACATGGCGAACGAAAAAATAGCAACAACTTCAGCTAATCAGCTTTATGTGTTCATATATATATACACATATAGATGACTATATAAATTTGTTGTTCTTGTTTATTTCACAATTTCCGTATCTTGAGCTTTTTTTAGCGCAGCACGCTCCAGTCTCAAATTTAAATTAGATTTGTCCAAAGTTGGAATAAACAATATAAATTAAATTCCAGATATGCCAAAAGTAGTAATCATAAATAACGATAGAGAGAGGGAGAGAGCGGAAGAGGGAGAGGGAGAGGGAAAAGAACGTGATATGCTTTGTTTGAATTTAGGTGAGTGACTGATTAAATACACTATATACACATTATTTTATTTATATTATGTTGAAAATATGAAATGTTTGCAGCCCTAGTGCATAAATTAAATGTGTGTAAATCACAAGCTGGAAACAGGAAGCGTCATAGGCGACAGATGGGTGCTGGCGAAGGGTGCTGGCTGCGGGGGTTGACACGAACACGCAATACAATACAAAACATTGGGTATGAGGTCAGTTTATGTATAGGCATAGACAAAGACGTACACTCAGAGAAAAATTTTAAAATGTTTTAAAACATAATTAAGAACGAACGAAGTGAATGAAATTATTACTTTAAATCCACAAGAGCAACGTTAATAAGAATGCCATCACGTTTGCTCAGCATATTTCTCTCAGTGTAAATACCTACAATTATTTGTATTTCGAGCTGAAATTAGTAACGAACTCAGAGCAGAAACTATGCATTTAGTTCCACATGCAATTTTCAGTAAAATGACAATAATATGTTTGTTCAGCATATTTCTCTCAGTGTATTTATTAGTATACACACAGCAGCAGCAGCAGCAACAGCAACAGCAGCAGCTTTAGATGACATCACACTACCTACCCAAACCTTCGAGGCAGCTGCTTCACAAGGAGCAGGGGCACAGGAACGCGCAAGCGCCGCAAATGGAAATGGGTAGATTTATGGGTGGATGGGTTGTTGTTGTGGTTGGTGGGAGGGCTGGAAACTGCGCCAAAACCAATGCTTCGCATTTAACGCTCAGCTCAACTGGCATTGTTGAGTTAAAAAAAACAATTATGAATCTATTTTCTATTTTGAAGCAGACAATTGGATTCAGATGGAGCACTTGGAATGAATGCAGCAGCGAAAATGCATCCTTGGCTTATATTTTGTTGTCATTGGGATGCTGTCACTTTTTGTGTGTATATATGTGTGTGTGCGAGTGTGTATAAGTGTTTTGCACTTGCTGCGCGTAATTTAACGCTTGAGGCACTTTTAAACTTACATTTTTTTTTTTTTGCTAAATTAAGTATGGAAATTATTTATATATTTTTTAAAAACTTTCTTATGTTTGTCTTTTGGCTTGACAATAACGAAATATTTTTTTTTTTCCGTGTCTGCGCGCGTTTGCTGTCGATGTCGACACTCGACTGTTTGGTCAAACAGCCAGCGCAGCCAGCGTCGAAAGCACAGGCGGCGTATGAGTGATATT